>VDFB02000017.1:157454751-157602870 GCA_007258455.2 Sequoia sempervirens | reverse complement strand
GAGATTAAAGCCAACTTGTAAAGTTGAGTATGTGACACATCCTAAATCAAGGATTAGGTATGTGCACATTCTTAATGAAGAGATTAGGAGATGGGTTAGAATTAGATGAAAAAGACATGTGAAGAATTAAATAAATATAATATTTATTTAAGGGTATGTGTAGGATCATGATGGGCCAAAAGTGGCAATATGATGGGTATGTGGTTGATGACTTTTTTTCTACCCAAAATTAATGAAACAAAAAGGGTTTTTAAAGGAGATTCTTAGAATTCCACCAATATAAATTATACTTTATTTTGAATTTACTAAGTAATTATTATTCATTTTCTATTCAAATTATGACTAAAGTCTGATTCGATAGGAACATTGAAAATATCTATAGCTTTCAAATCCATATCACATTTTTTGAATCCAAAACATGTGTCACATTGTATGTTTCACATACTATAGGATTAGAAAATAAAAAAATGAATTTCATGAAGTTTTGACCAAGTTAAGGAAAGTTAGGATACAAATTTTTTATATTTTTAAAATTGTAATAAAAAATTATAATTAATTATTTACTAGGAAAAAAAATTTAAAAAAATATGCATCACATTGGGACATGAGTCCTCTACTTATATCTAAAATCTTATAAAAAAATATTATCATTTTATTGTGGTTAGGGTGGTCAGATAGAAGCTACTTCTTATTTTTTCCTGAAATTTAAGTACTACTGCATGGAAATTTCAAATTTTCACCAAATAGATTTTTTTTTTTTAAAAAACCTAGTAGTTTAGAAACTATATTCAATTTGATACAGATTCTATTCTTACATATTTTTGAAATAATATAGATAACTTATTCAAATTTTTACATCAATTTGCCTAACTTTGATTTTTCTAAATTTTTGCCACTTAAGGGCCTATTTTTCCATGATGATCCCACATACCCTTAATTCATTTGATAAAAGGATTGAGGTAAGGTATTTAATTATTAGTTAAATACCTTAGGGATTTGGCAGAATTATGGATACTAATTAAATAATAGTAATATTACTTAATTAACTCAGATAAGAGGATGTTTAGATGAAAAGTGATAAATTTGGATAAATTAAGTGTCCAAATTTGGATGTCTACAGTATGTATACATATGTGTTTGCATGTATGTGACCATAGTATATTTATGTATATATATGCTAATTTAATGTATGCATGTATGTGTGTGTACATATATGTAAGTGTAAGTCACTTAAACTAAATTGACTTGTAGAACTCAAAGTTATTTATTTATGAAAAATATTTGTGATAGATGTATATGTTGGTGACAAATATTTGTTTATTTAGATAAATTTATTTGTTTTCAACACAGATCTAAGTTCAAGTAACATGTGTATGTGAACTTTAACATTTTTATTTATGTGTACGAGTATTATTTACTTTCTAATTTAAAATGCAGATGGTCCACATTAAATTCCAATGGAACAAAAACCTACAAAGTGTGATATACTAATAGAAGAGGTTTTCCAAATGAACCAACCTCCACCTGATAACCCCCCACTAGAAAACCTTTGACATAAAATCCCCCCCCCCACTCCCCCCAAATACACCCCCCCACAACAAAAGCCCCACTGCCTCCACCTAATGAGGATATCTTGCAAGAAAATATAAATATACTTCAAGAAATTTTTTATTTTATTCAAAATGTGCCAAAAATTCCCCCATGTAGCATAGTATGCATCTTCAATGCAAACCATTGTTTATTATGTTAGGTCCATTGATGTGGACCTAGATAGATTATGCCTATGGAGGAAGGAGAGGAGCAATTTTATGCCAATTGATTGTGGTATAGTCAGATATTAGATATTAATACTACTAAAAAACCATTGTCCTCTATTTTATCGACCCTACTACAAATTAACCTATACCTCCAAACCAACAAAAAGAAATTCAATTAGGTGGTGTAGGAATTTGTAGATTGCGAGAAATTTTTGGGAGAGACAATGGATGGCCTTTGATCATCCACCACACCCTAATATTGAGGTTCCATTGTATTTTTTGAGAAAAATATGGGTAGAGTTTGAATTGGGTTTAAAACCCAATTATTTTGGCATTGGATCATTCCAGGGTATTGGTGGTGGCATGCCACAACATAGGGTAGCGACATGTGTTAATCCAAATCAACCCATAACAATTCCACCCATTGTTGCTCTTGCTTCACCTAGTATTTCTACACCCATTCTCTAGTTGGAAATGGTTTTGACATTAGGAGCATTGGGTACATTCTCAGAAATATAATTGGCCAACCTACTTGTTGTGTGGTCTCACAACATGCCCCAAGACTGTAAGACTTGGGGACCCCAAGTGAAAATTAACACTTATGGAAGATGTTGGCTAGTTGGAAAGGTCAGCAGAAGTGAAAAGAAAAGAGAAATCTTTTTGAAAGAGTAATTCGTAATTAAATTGTAATGGGTACTGGGTATTGGGAACTAAGAATGTTAGAAATGCAAAAGGTAAAGCAAAGTGTTGAGAAAAGTGTTCTGGTCCGAGAGTCGAGGTCTGGTGAATATGGAAGTTCTAGTAAAACTAAACTCCGGGAAAATAATGGGTAAAGCTAAATACCAGGTACTGGGTACTGGGTAACAATGTGAAACAAAGTTTTAAAATTTTAAGGTTATCTAAGAGGTCCAATGGTCCGGTAACTTGATATAAAAGATAATTACACAATAATATATGATTTTCTTGAAATTGTGTTATTTATGATGGATTTATATAATAACAAATTAATGATGGTTTTATTTACATGAGATTTTTATAAAAACAAATTTTAAAGGGATTTAATAGGTGAAATTTGTGATTGCAGGAGAAGCAGATTGTGATGCAGAGTTCGGGTATGGACGATCAAGAAAATTTGAATCACAGATAGAATCATATCTAGATTAGGCTGCATATTCTAGGAAGTTATATGCAGAGGAGCTTAAATCCATTGAAATACTAGGGATCTCGGTATTTCACATATGGTGACAAAAAGTGCTAACCTTCAAGGAAGCTCATTCCTGAGAGTAGAAAGCCTGAGTCATAACCAAAGTGTAGGAACATGATGATAAAGAAATCATTTGGAATATATGGGAAAGTTCCTACATGTACTATTCTCATTCAAGTTATTATCCTGGCAAATTAATAAAAGATAAAAAACCCGAAGGACTTCAACATGCAGATGGAGGTTGACCTTCGTTGACTTCATTTGCAATTATCTTACTAGTCACCACATTCCATGTGTCTTGATGTGATTCATCCCTTGGATTTCCTCTCATGTATTTTTCTTATCCTGTACCTACGTCTTACTTCTATAAAAGGCCAAGGGATACTTTTTTTAAGTTAAACTCAAAATTTGTGGATGTCGGAAGAGCCAAAACTTCTCTAATTTTTGTTCTTTTTTCCTATTTTCTAAATCATTTCAAACTAAAAACTTGTATGCACATAGAACTTAATCAATATCGAAGCCAATTTGATAGCTACCTATCTCATGTATTTTTGTAGCTAGTTTGTCAGTTCAGCTGAACAAGACTGTGTGTTGTGTCGTTTAAGGGTGCATACAAAACCTACTCGGTGTCCAAACTAAACCCCCTTCTTTAAAAGCTCACACCATTTTATGCCTAGCTATGAAGCAATCTAGTGAAGTGTAAAGTAGTTTGCTTTGATTTGATTAAATCTTAGGGCATGCATGGAGAATAACCGGGAGAAATTTTATTTTTCAATATTTTGATTCTTTATTTTAGATTAGATGTTTAAATTTCTGAAAATGTTCCAAAAAATAGATGAATGAATGAAAATTTATTGAAAATATTTCGTTTCTATGAAATTGCTAAATGATTAAAACTAAATCTACTTAAGTGATAGGAAAATTGTTTGATCTTCATGAAATATTATTGCAAATCTTTTGATTTCATGAGATTATTTTATAATCAAACTGGAAATATTATATCTAATGCTTATGATTCTTAATGAAACTAGAGACAACCATAGACCCCTTGATATTAACAACAATATCATATCATACCCTGAAGCGAACCTATTATGGTCAAGATCTGACTACCGGAGCCTTGGGATTAAGCTAAGTCAACCTTTTTCCTATTACACAGACACCTTAGGCTACCTTGGTAGAGTATTTCAAGTAAAGATAGGTTCTTCGTGGTCTTCCTGTGAAGATTTTATCTACATTTTTGTTGCGAGTGACATCGTTGTCAACACTACCCACATGTTAGTTGAAGATAATGATAGAGAGCATGGAGAAGATGGTGTTGTTTCTAGCAACCCACACATTTCAACACCACATTTTTTGAAGATTGAAATCAACCATATTATGGTCTTTCTCTTGCATCCACTTCAATAGATACATTAGAGGAGAAATATTTCTTATATTTTCTATAGTTAAATCATCATACACATGTACATGTCTCATATTAATTTTTTTAAAGTTTAGAATGTATATAGATCAAAACTTATATTTAATAACTTGAATTATATATTGTGAACTATTTGACCTATAGATGAGTGGATCCAAGACCTCATCTTGATTAGATCAACTAATTTTTGTGTCAAAAACTGCACAACTCAACACACATTACAAGGTAAGCCAGTAAATTGACCCTAAAACTATAAGTATCTAGTTCTAGAATTAGTTTCTTCAAAACTTAGATATGTTTTAAAATACCCGTATAATTTAATTCAAATATATATGATTTTTTTTGCTACAGTAGGGAGGTCATGTGACTTCCATGTTTGACTAACCAGAAGGTGTGGTGAGGGCTCCTCCATCATCAAATTTTATGCCCAAGTTATCCTTGGTGTGTATTTTAAAAATTTGTAACATAATTTGTACTTTCAATTCACTAGATGTATATTATTTTAAAATATTAAAATCAATCTTGAAATTATATATTTATATGTCCATATGTGTGTGTGTGTGTGCAGGATGATAACATTATGAGGATATTTACTAGTCCTACTACTGATTAGGGACAATTTCATGAGTCATCCATACATTTTAGGTCCTAGTAATAAATTTTTTATGCAATTTCTAGGTCTTTTATATGGTTATATGTTTCGATAAATATTCTAATCTAATTTATACTTTATTTGAATATCTCAGAATTAGCAAGTGATACTTTTGGTATAGAATCAAACAACTATACCAATGAAATAAAATGTGGGATAAATTGATGCAGAGCATCGCTCTCATCTCCCTCCATTTTTTTTTGTTTCTTTCTTTTGTTTGTAGACTCAGTTTTTGTGTTAAGTGTGATTTTTTTCATAATCTATTGTAATGCTTCCTTGTTGAATTTGGCTTGACAAATCGACAGTTGCAATTTGTTTTGGATTAATGATGAATCGATAGATAGCATTGAGGTAACTGTGGTTGTTGACAGTTTGAAGGGAAAGCGTGTATTTGGAGAGAGGAAGACACTGAAACAGAGGTTGGTCACGACAGGAGAATAGGGGCTTGGGGTATTGAAAGGCAATCGATGGTGAAAGGAGTTAGGAACTCAAAAATTAGTGATATTGAACGAATGGTAGAAGAGTTGAAGCCATTTGAATGGCGTTGGTATTGAATCTAAACAGGCCAATAATTGAGGAAAAATAAGTTGTTGATGCAGGAGCATCCGAGGTGAAATGGCAATCCTGTGTCACCAAAAAAAATGTTATTTTAGTTTGGTTTATTTTCAATAAGGGCATAGGGGTTAGGAAAATAAATATTTTAATTTGCAACATTATAATTTCCCCTTGTGGTGATTTGAAGAGGTGATTTTTGAAAGAATTATGCTTTGATAAATGTTTCTAAAGCATCTCCAAAGGGAATATGATTCTTGGGAATTCATTTACAAGAGGGGGCCACTTTTATTACATGTTCTTGCATTATCTTTTTCATGCCTTGCATGTATTTGCATGTTGGCCACAAGCTTTGCATGTTGTTGCATGTTTGGGTCGTAATTGTAAGACACGGTCTCAGTAAAACAACAATAACTTTCTCATATAGTAACAAAATTAAGAATTTCAAAATGATACAGAAAGCTAGAAACAAGGCACACAAAATATAGAAACCGTTTTAGAAAATTTTAACAAGTGATAGAGCATTGATAGGAAAAAAGTGATGGGTTTTCTTGGTGGTTTAGTGGAGGTTGATTTGAGAAACCAATAGTGGTTTCTTCTCACAAAATTTTATATATTGATGCCTTGTCATTGTGAGAAGTTGGATTTGGAGAAGAAGAGTTTTACATACTCAGATGCTACTGGAATGAAGCTAGAATGTTGAGTTACAGATTTTTGTATGTTCAGATCCCATGATGTATGGGAGCATATGAGCTCCAAGATTATGTAATTCATTTTCAGATTTTGAAATCAATATATGTTGTAGATTTCTCTTCCATATTTTGATGTTAAGGATTATTTGCAGCCTTCTTGCATAATGTTGTATGTGTGTTTGGTTTTAGATTTGAAAAGGAGATTATCCCTCTTCATCAGTGGTATCAGAGCGGGAGTTCCTAAGTGTGCAGGTAGAGTGTCGAACGTGAGACAGTTTGCACTAGGACTTGTTGTGGTGTGTGTGTGATTTATGTGTAGATAGATCATCGAGTGTGAGATAGTATATACCTGGGAAGTTGAAGATTGAGAGTGTGTTGCAAGTGTTTGACAAAATTTCAAAAAATAAATGCAATTTTTTTGTCATAGTTGTGTATGCAGGTGAGCAAGAAGGAAAAAAAATTACAGAAGTATGTTTTGAGGAAGACGTAGAGAAAGAGAGTGAGGAGGAAGAGAAAAGTGGAGAAAATATTAAAAAGGTTGCAACAGCAACAAAAGATATGAGTGAAATGGAGAACATTGAAGAAGAGGACACTGAAGTCGAAACAATAAAGTATGAGGTAAAACTTGCATCTTTTGAGTTAATTGGCGATTCTAATTTTCTTATGAATTATGTGAATGAAATGGGTGAATATGCGGAAGCTAAAAGTTTTGTTGCAGTAGTAAGAAAGAGAGGAAGTATAAAGGAAGGAATAGATAGGAAGTTTCAGAGTAGGATGAAGAAGAAATAGGTGGATAAAGAAGAAGGATGGATGAAAAACAAGCACATGATCTACAAATGTTTATGAGTTCAACTCATGAAACATTTCAAATTACCATGGGTGTCTGATGTAGGAACATCCAAGGTGAAATGACAATCCTGTGTCACCAAAAAAATTGTTATTTTAATTTGGTTTATTTTCAATAAGGGCATAGGGGTTAGGAGAATAATATTTTAATTTGTAACATTATAATTGTCCCTTGTGGTGATTTGAAGAGGTGATTTTTGAAAGAATTATGATTTGATAAATGTTTCTAAAGCATCTCCAAAGGGAATATGATTCTTGGGCATTCATTTACAAGAGGGAGCCACTTTTCTTACATGTTCTTGCATTATCTTTTGCATGCCTTGCATGTATTTGCATGTTGGCCACAAAATTTGCATGTTGTTGCATGTCTGGGTCGTAATTGTGAGACACAATCTTAGTTAAAAAGCCATAACTTTACCCCCATGGGTTAGAGGAGTTGGTTTGAGTCTTGGATTTTCTCCCCGAGGTCTTGGGTTCGATTAGCTCTAGCCCGGATATTGCCCCGCCTTGGACGTTGGGGGGCAACGTTGGTTATCCCGAGGTCGTAGGGACTAGTCTCGCCTCAAGCTCGCCCCATAAAGGGAACCTATTAGGCTTGAGTCATGGAGATACCCTTCGAGACAAAAAAAAAAGCCATAACTTCTCTTATAGTAATGAAATTAAGAATTTCAAAATGATCCAGAAAGCTAGAAATGAAATGCACCAAACCCATAAACCATTTTAGAAAATTTTGACGACTGATAGAGCATTTATAGGTAGAAAGTGACAGGTTTTCTTGGTGGTCTAGTGGAGGCTGATTTGAGAAACCAATAGTTGTTTCTTCTCACAAATTTTTTTATATTGATGCTTTGTCATTGTGAGAAGTTGGCTTTGGAGAAGAAGATTTTTGCATACTCAAATGCTACTAGAATGAAGCTAGAATGTTGAGTTGCATATTTTTGTATGTGCAAAGCCCATGATGTATGGGAGCATATGAGCTCCATGATTATGCAATTCATTTTCATATTTTAAAATCAATATATGTTGCAGATTTCTCTTTCTTATTTTGTTGTTAATGTTTATTTGCATCCTTATTACATAGTGTTGTATGTGTGTTTTGTTTTAGATTTGAAAGGGAGAGTATCCCTCTTCATCAGTGGTATCACAGTAGTTCCTGAGTGTGCAAGTAGAGTGTCAAACGTGAGACAATTTGCACTAGGACTTGTGGTGGTGGTGTGTGTGATTTGTGTGTAGACAAATCATCGAGTGTGAGGCAGTCTATACCTGGGAAGTTGAAGATTGAGAGTGTGTTGCAAGTTTTTGACAAAATGTCAAAGAAGAAAGGCAAAAAAATTGTCATAGTTGTGTATGCAGGTGAATAAGAAGGAGAGAATATTGCAGAAGTATGTTTTAAGGCATAGAGAAAGAGAGTGAGGAGGAAGAGAAAAGTGGAGCAAATATTAAAAAGGTTACAGTAGCAACAAAAGAGATGAGTGTAATGGAGAACATTGAAGAAGAGGACATCGAAGTCAAAACAGTAAAATATGAG
Organism: Sequoia sempervirens; assembly: GCA_007258455.2. NCBI lineage: Eukaryota > Viridiplantae > Streptophyta > Pinopsida > Cupressales > Cupressaceae > Sequoia > Sequoia sempervirens. The sequence continues at coordinate 157,594,216 of VDFB02000017.1, read as the reverse complement.
GTAAAACTTGCATCTTGTGAGTTAATTGGAAATTCTAATTTTCTTATGAATTATGTGAATGAAATGGGTGAATATGTGGAAGTTGAAAGTTTTTTCGCAGCAGTAAGAAAGAGAGGAAATATAAAGGAAGGAATAGATAGGAAGTTTCAGAGTAGGGTGAAGAAGAAACACGTGGATAAGGAGAAGGATGGATGAAAAACAAGCACATGATCTACAAATGTTTATGAGTTCAACTCATGAAACATTTCAAATTACCATGGGTGTCTAATGCAAGAGCAGCCAAGGTGAAATGGAAATATTGTGTCACCAATAAAAATGTTATTTTAATTTGGTTTATTTTCAATAAGGCCATAAGGGTTAGGAGAATAAACATTTTAATTTGCAACATTATAATTTTCCCTTGTGGTGATTTGAAGAGGTGATTTTTGAAAGAATTATGCTTTGATAAATGTTTCTAAAGCATCTCCAAAGAGAATATGATTCTTGGGAATTCATTTACAAGAGGGACCCACTTTTCTTACATGTTTTTGTATTATCTTTTGCATGCCTTTCATGTATTTTCATGTTGTTGCATGTCTGGGTCGTAATTATGAGACCCAGTCTCAGTAAAACATACATAACATTCTTATACAGTAACAGAATTAAGAATTTCTAAATGATCCGGAAAGCTAGAAACGAGGTGCACTAAACCCAGAAACTATTATTTTAAAAATGACAAATGATAGAGCATTGATAGGCAGAAAGTGACAGGTTTTCTTGGTGGTTTAGTGGAGGTTGATTTGAGAAACCAATAGTGGTTTCTTCTCACAAAATTTTATATATTGATTCTTTGTCATTGTGAGAAGTTGGCTTTGGAGAAGAGGGGTTTTTCATACTCAGATGTTGCTAGAATGAAGCTAAAATGTTGAGTTTCAAATTTTTGTATGTACAAAGCCCATGATGTATGGGAGCATATGAGCTCCATGATTATGTAATTCATTTTCAGATTTTGAAATCAATATATGTTGCAAATTTCTCTTCCATATTTTGTTGTTAATGTTTATTTGCAGCCTTCTTACATAGTGTTGTATGTTTGTTTGGTTTTAGATTTGAAAGGGAGAGTATCCCTCTTCATTAGTTGTGTTTGTATCGCTCCTGTATGTGAATGAACACTGCGATTTTTTTTCTTTCTGTCACTATTTATGAATGTGCAAAGTCTTGACTGTTGTTTTTAAATTTTAATCCTGAATCTCCATAAAACTTGTGTGGAAGTGCATAGGCTTGCAAACTCTGTGAATTTGAGAGGTACTCTGTGATCAACAAGGCGACCCATCATAAATTGAGCATCATCATACGGTAATATGCACAATTTAGTTTACATTTTAAGTATTTAATTTCATGATTTTGTAAATTTAATTTAATTTAAATCATATGCACATGTACTTTTTAAATTTTTTATTTGAGTTCATCTTTCTCTTCTATAGTGTGAGGCAGGTCCATCTATTTCACATGGAACAAAGATGCCTCTTGATTTTAGTGATGATAGGACATACACTATTTATTTCATGGAATGTGATGCATAATTTATTTAAATGCTAGGACTATGACTATGTTTCAATATTTCATAGAAAAGATATTTTAGTATTTCATGGATTGTGATGTGTTTATTTATGTTTTGGGTATCTTTATGTTTCAATATTGTCACATCTTGATCCTATGTTGCATTTATTATCCAGTATATTGATGAGACTATTGGATATCACTTATAATTGTTTGATTATTTGGTATTTATATGTACATGATTGGTAAAATTTAATGGTTAATCTTGATGCATAGAAATGAAATTGAAATAATTATCATGTTTATGTTCATATGAGTTTAATTTCTTGTATGTGCTTCGACTATGGTTTTAAGGACTAACCTACCAATGGTAATCTAAGTGAGACTTAGTGTTGGAATATGTGCAAGTACTTGTTGAAGGTGAGAACATAGCTGAGTAGAGGTATCCTAGTCACTTGATAAATGATTAGTAGGATGGAAACTTGATGCATAAACACACGCACGTAGTTGCATTCATATTTGCATTGTGTACAAGATGATTGCATTGATTTATTAAGATTATGACATTGCTTTGTGCTTTATGGCTTAACTAATGATTATGTTTTATGTCTATAATATTGTGAAAGTTAAATTATTTGAGAAATTAAAAATATGTCTTACGATTATTTTATTTTCAAAAATTAAATTAAATGATTAGAAAAATAAAATATTTTATTTTTTATAATAAATTGCATAATATGTATTTATATATATTAATATAATAAATATATTATTATTTATATATATAAATATATAAAAAAAAATGTTTATTATTGTTAAAGAAAACTAATCTAAGATTGTTATTAAAATATATAAATAAATTTAAAATTAATTGCATGATTATATTTAAATTAAATACTTTTTAAATAAAAAGAAATAATTGCATGCATGCAGAAGTTTAGTTCTAAAGTAAGAACTAGAGTTAAAATTTATTTGCATGAGATTTCTAAAGCCATAAATAAAGGGGAGAAAACCTATACCTATAATTAGGGAATCCTGATAGTTGAAGAAGACGTCAGCCTGATCCTAATTTTATCCTTTTTCCAATCTAATTATATAAAGTTGATTCCAAGAAATTAAAGAGAAATACAATAAATTATATACTAGGCAATCAATTCAAGGGGGGGAAGTTCTAAGGAGGATTGGTAGAGAAGAAAAGTGGGAAAATGAGATTGGAAGTGCAAGCACATGACTCTATTGGAGGTGGGGAAGAAATGGAGGAGGAGAGATGAGGTGAGTAGAAAGTTGTAGAAGGGGCGACTAACTTCTAGGTATGTTCTTGTGTAATAATGGTACTCGATCATGGTGATTTTGCATGCATGTTTTCCTAGTAATATTGTAGTTGTAATCTATAGAAATAATCACTATGTTTCATTATAAAATTTGGTATTCTATTTTTTATGTGTCGCATAGGGTTTTAGAAAATTCACCGTCAACAAGTCATACCGCAGGAAAATTCGCCGTCATGACAAATTCACCTCATGGAAAATTCACCACCATCATGAATTGTTGGTGGTGAATTTTCCATGAGGCGAATTACAATTCATCATGGGAAAATTCACTCTCAATAATTCACCGCAAGAAAATTCACTGCCATGACAAATTCACCTCATGGAAAATTCACCACCATCATGAATTGTTGGTGATGAATTTGTCATGGTGGTGATTTTTTCCGCAGTGAATTGTTGACAGTGAATTTTCATAGAGTTTTTGTATAGTGTTCTTATCTATTAAAGAGTATTATCATGCCCACATAGGAGTATTAAGGCTACAAAACTATTCTCTCGGTCTCAAGAATCTTGTAGCTCTAAAATACAATGATTTTTTTAGATCTACTTTTCAATTACCATGATTGGATAGAAGCAATATTTATAGATTTGGTTGATTCAGTTTAGTACTTGTCAAGGGTATTTGTACAAATTTTTTAAAGCCTTTTACACTAGATTATATTGTGAATATCTTGAAATCAACCTTTAACTATGATAAGTCAGGATGGTCAAGTTTGTCCAAGGTGCCTGTTTCAGGAACTGATTAGATTGAAATTAAATATTGCTTTATAGATAAGATAAAAACAAGCACACACTTGATAATATGGCACAACAGTCACAAATTGCATGAAAATGGTACAGTGGAGGTCTCCAAGACTAGCGACTGATTTAAATGTAGTATGGTAGTAGATGGAGCAGTCTAAAATTAATAAACCCAAATTAATATATAATTTATTTTTAATATATAATTTATGGTATGACATTATTAAACCCAAATTAATGATTAAGTTATGACTGTAATTATGTATGTATACTTTGTTACTATTACTAAAGTTACTGTGTTTTTGTAATCTCAGTTCGTGATTATAGACATATAGGAATTTTGTTGTTGTTATTAAACCATTGTATTATTCCATTTGGATCTCCAAACTTGAACAATAGTTAACTAGAAACCAATTTATTTGGCTGTGATAAATCTACAGTGAAGTTGCATATATATATATATATATATATATGAAACTGTCATTTTACTACTATGGTCTAATTTTTGTATTCAATATTTGCATATCAACTTGAGTAAATATAGTTAATATGTATATATAATCATGGTAGTACACACCAAATGTTATGTACTGATTTCTTATGGTTAAACCTGCAAGACATAAAATTAGTCATTATTGCATGAAATTGAAAATAGCTTTACACTTACATAAAACCTTACATGACATTGGAAATAGTAATGCATGTGTCTTAGTTATTGCATGAATTCGAGAAATATTATTAAAGATCAATTTGTTTGTTTATAATTAGTTGTCTATAAAAGGTGAATTGCATGTCAATTATTTATTTTACTGTTATTATACATGTAAGGTTTGAAATAATGAAAGATGTACTTATAATCATTTTCATGAAAGGAAAAGAATAATTATTTATTTATATGATCATTATGCATGTTATTGTCTTCTATGTGTGATTGGGTTTACCTTTCGAGATAGAGTGTTGAATATGGACTAATAAAGAAGGATGATCCTCTTTTCAAAATTTTCCAATTTATTCTAGTGCTTTTTCCAAAGCCATGTGTCCATTGAAATAGATGGATTTTACCTAGAAAATTTATTTATATGTTCCTCTACCATATCTTGATAGTAGGACACTGCATGTTCATGGTAGAAATGCAAGTAAATATATCAAGTTGCACCAGGGTTCCTATTGGAAATAGGTGTTGTCAATGATGTCAACCTCATATGGGGTTTCATTGATTTCATTGATGTTTGATGTATATGTTGAAGTATGTACAAGTTTTGGAGATAGTTGTTATGATGTGATATCAGTTGGTACAAGTCTGTAGAGTTGTATAAGGAAGAACAATGTTCAATATGGTAACTAGGTGTGATGTAGAGGATGATACACATGTCTTGATGATTCTAAAACATGTCTACATTGATATTATTTTAGTTTGATGCATCACACATAGAAATAAGGTGTAGAAGTTTCACTAAATCATTCAGAATAGAATTTTTTGGTCTGCATCCTTTCGCTGAGCAAGATTCAATCTTGTGGTCTAGATGATATGTTTTTCAAACTATGAAGGTGCCATAGCCAAGAAATCTAGTCATCACACCTTCTACAATGCAAGTTACAAGTAACAGTGTTTCGGTCTGTACCCTGATAGAGGAATGTAATTATGAAAGCCTGATGGAATGCTTTGCATTCCTTCGCAAGTAAAGTATTGGTCTTGCAATTTTGTAAACATACTCAATAATTTCAAATGTACACTACTGAGAAGCTTTAGATGTTTTGGTGTTTCACAAGATCAGTTTTTGAATAATAGTGTGTTACAGTTTGTTCAGAATACTTTGTTCCTATGTATTTAGTAGGTTTCTCCTTGTGTGCCAACATATGATGATCATTTTCTTTAGGAGAATTTTGAGGACATATTGTGCATAAACTACAATGATTTCATCTTGTTCCTATCTTGTTCCACACATTGTTCAAAATGCTTTGTTCCTATGTATTTAGTAGGTTTCTCCTTGTGTGCCAGCATATGATGATCAGTTTCTTTAGGAGAATTTTGAGGACATATTGTGCATAAACTACAATGATTGCATCTTGTTCCACACATTGTTTATGATTCCTTTATGGTGTTGTAAATCCAAACAGTTACAATATTGATGGTATTGATACTATTTGGGCTGACATGACTTGTTTCCTTCATCTGCAATTGATCCTAATCAATTAATCTTATTTTGGAGAATATGTTGTGATGTATCTAGGCTCTAACATATCTTATGATGATCCACAACTAAATCCTTTTTATTTTGGATGTGTTTTGGAGCCAATTTATGCAATATCAATTGTTTCATCAATGGTCATCCTAGAGCTAACTTAATTGAAGTTTTATGTTATTGCAGAGGATATTTATAAAAGGAAAAATCATTTATGAAAGGTGTGTGTGTGTGTTGAAGATGTGTTAAGTATTGTATCAAAAATTATGTGTGTGAAATTTGTGTAATTGTGTGATTGTACGAAAAAGGGACTACAACATCAACATAAGTCAGATTCTTCTTCCAAAGAAGTTCAAGTTCTTATTTTTATTATTATAATCTCTTGTATCCCACTTTGAGATAGTGAGTCTCATTAGGTCCTTTTGTATCTTGCTCTAAGGTTGTACATCTTAGTTTGCAATTCCATAGGCACTGATCCTTAACAACATTGTAATTCTTGTTAGCAATGAGCTACATATATTGTGAGGTAATCCTCACTATGGCTTTTCCCTCATTGGGTTTTCCACGTAAAAATCGCAGTGTCTTTGTGTGATGCATGTGTTCTCTTATGCTATTTTTAGTTTATGTGATGTGTTGTTAATCTGTAAATGGAAATGTTTAAGTTTTAAGTTATGCTAATGCATCCCCCTCTTAGCACAATATTGTGTTCAATAGCTCCCTCCTGCTATTTATTTCCAGGTTGCTAGATACTTCATGCAAGGTCAAGTATTCTTCAAGTAGGAATAATTTTGAGGAAGCATGGGCTTCGTGGTTAGGTATAAAAGTGTATACTACCTTGTTCTTGTCTCTTGACTTGTAGATGAATGTGAGGGTTGGTAGCAGTTGGAGATGTAAGAGAGGGGGACCAACCATGTCAAGGCTCCAAGTCAGAGATTCGAGAGTAGAGGGCTGCCCTAACGTACCTCACTCTAAAGGGTGTTTTGGGATGAGGATCGCGAATGAGGAGCACTATGCAATACTTTTGTCACTCTACAAACCTAAAATTCTAGTTGGGGCTAGGCAAGCTAGTTTTTGGAGTCAATCTGCACCTTAGATAGCTCTTTGTCCAAGGATGACAATGTGGTTTTGGGTGACAGTGCAACATGCTAGCGTCTCTCTGGCACATTGGCACCCGTACAGCCAGAAAACATAAAATGCAATAAAAAACACCAAAAAACTGACTAAACAACCTAGCTGACTAAGATAAGTATGAAAATGATGAAATAAGTAGATGAACACAAGGGTGACGAATATTAACTCACAAAAGCACCAGTTCACCAGTGAGCTCCATGTACATGTTGACCTACACACAAGTAAGAGGGGAAAATTTTTGGGGCTATATAGGGGCCTGCCTTAGTCAGACCCCCGCTTTGTTGTTTCCACCTCCATGGACAGCTAGAAAAGCAATGAAGTAGAAAGTATGATAAAGAAGATTGAAAGAAGTGCAATGAACACTACAAAAGATAAATGCTACTCTATCAAATCACAAAGGAGAGAAATGAAGCATTACCTCCTCCACCCAAAGGATCTCAAGGCCTATGAAGGGAGAATGCAAGAAAAAAACTTGGCAAAGTCACCATAGCCACAACAATGATGAATGGAGGTCTCGCAAGACTCCAAAATCACAACTTCTATGGCAGCCTCACACATGCAAAGTGAAGTTGATGGAGTAACAAGATATTACTATGCTCAAGCAATGAAAATTCTTGTAGAATTCTTCAAGAGTGTGCTCAAGAGATCCCAAAGTGTGTAGAAGATTGAATGAAGATCAAGTGAATATGGAAAAAATATGAAGTGATAGTGAATAGAATGAATTTGAAGGTGGGATGAGAAGGAATAGGCCGTTTTTAGGTTGGTTGGTTGATAGAAGGATGTTACAATTCATCCCCAATGAGGAGTGTAACATCTCTGCCAACTTCAAATACGAGAATCTAGCAGTGCGACATGTAGACATCTGCACGCCACGCTTGCATCCCCGAAAAATATTCTCTCATCGACACATAGGAAAAATGCAAAGTGGGTGGAAGGCAGGTGGGTGATGTGGAATTTTTCCTTTAGATTTTATTTTCTAAGGTGAGGGTATGTGAAAGGGGGATTTACACAAGGGGTGCAAATTTGCTCCTATACATTTTTCCCCCACTTTAGTGAGCACAAATATCAATGAGTGTTTTGTAAAGTAGATTGAAGAGTTAGAAATTTATACTTGAACCATGAAGGAAGCAGACCGTGATCTAGAAAAGTCAAAAGTGTAGGGTAGACAGAGGACTCCATAGGTACTCTCTCTTGAGGAATTTCAAAAAAAAGGACTCCATAGCTCCGTAGAACTATGAAGTTGCACAAAGGACACCGAAGGCCCTCAGACCAACGATGGACAAATCCTACAGGATGTAAGCACCTCATAGGCCCGTAGACCTACAAAAAGGCATTACCCAAGTACTCTCTCATGAAGGAAGCCTAGTGAAAGGGGACTCCACAAAGTCAGACAAGAAAGCGGCTTCACAGGTGCGCCTACAAAGCAACATGTTAATCTGCAAATAAAACATGTCAGAAAACAAAAAATAGTCATGTAGAAAAATAGACAGATAGTCACACAGAAAGTCAAGAAATTAAAGGAAGATATTTCAAAGGGTCCCTCGGGAACCCTTCAAAAGAAAAGGGGTCCACTCAAGGGATGTGCTATTTGAAAGTGAAAAATATTTTTTTCGCAAATCACTTCATCATCAAGGAATCCTTTCGAAAGGTGTTCACTTCATCAAGGAATTTGAAAGGAAGAAAATGCACCCTCACAAGGGGAAGGTCAAGGCTTCTCCCATAGGAAAAAGTTGCTTCCTCCTTAGAGGAAAGTTCTCAATTTCTTTCTTTGCAAACCCATGATGAAGGAAACATGTTTCACTAGGGGTCCAAGTTGAGAATGTGATTTTTGGAAAAGTTTGCAAGAGATTTGTGAGAAAAGATTCATTGGAAATGAATGCATTTTCTAAAAATCAAAATGTCATGGAAATGGAATTGTCTCACATACGAGGGACAACTCAAGCAAAGAAGAGAGAAAGAAAATAACACTATAAAAAGAAACATCATAAAAAACAAAGAGCATAGGAGTGATCTAATATTTCAGGGTCAAAGTTGCTCATATATATATATATAGTGATAGTATATAGATGAATTGTCATCAACCCCTTACTATATTAGACCATGTGAAGAATGCACGAGAAAAAAAAAAGAAAAAAAATTTGGGTCAACTTGGAAGGGAAGCCTAAATGTCCCCACCACTTTGCATCATCCCCAATTTATCGAAAATCAACACACATAATAGAGGAAGAATGATGATACAAATAGAGGAAGTTTTATGACACATAATCACTCTTGTATCCAAGCACCAACAAGGGTGACAAGGGTCATCCAAGAACACATAATGCAAGCACGGGGGAACACATCACAACACACATGCACCTAATCTAAAGGTAAAGAAGAGGCACTTGCCTAATAGTCATCGACCAAGAGGTCATCCACTTCCCAATCTAGATCATTGTACGGGGAAGGTGGATGAGCTTGCAGTGGTGGAATGTTAAGGGGAGGCACTTTCGACCCTCCCGCAACAAGGGCCAAGGAAGAAGGCCCTGCAAGATCTTCTTCAGTCAGCTCTTGTGGATCAATGGTCAACGATTTCATGAAGATCGCCGACAAGGTCGGGACCTCATCCAAAGAGTTAAACATGCACTTTACAAGAGTGCCATGTGTTACCTCAATGGGCGAGGGAGGCAGTTTCTGAGATTCACTGCTTGGCTCACCGAGTGACTCGGGAGTAGTGATGAACTTAGGGGATGTCAGAGTTGGCTCCATCACTAGGATGATGCATGCTAATGCAGGGCCACCCTTTGAAGAGTTTGGACTCCTCTTACGACCCCCATTGCTAGAAGGGCCAACCTCCACTTTCTGCTTTGTTAGAGGATGTGAACTCCCCATAGATGAGGCTAGAGGCACGAAAGAGGAGGAGAAAACTACGGTGGACACCACTAAAGTGTTCAACATGTCCACAGGTTTAGGGAATGGTAGCATATTCAAGAGGGACATCAAAAGAGGTCCAGGTGCACTCATGCTCACAACAAGAGCCGAAAGTAGTACTAAACTCAATTGAATGGAAGCAGGGGAGGAGAGAGGAGGACATGTAGTAGGAGGCATCAAAATAGGGGTGGTTCATTCCCCTTCCTTCCATTGCAAAGTGGCCTACTCAACTACCAAAGCCTTTTTTTGGCGCTTGCGTTCGCACTCAAGGTGGTTCCTGTGACTCTGAGAGCTAGAGGCCAAGAGTTGAGAGGGAACAAAAGGATACTATTTAGCCATAGGGGTGTCAATCAGAGTCATTTCTGGTGGAGGGATAGACTCTTGAACGAGAGCAGGAGGAATAGGTTGAGAGACAATGGGAGGAGTCGGCTCTAGTGCCTCGATGATGGGCCTCTTCCCATTCACTACTTTAGGATTTGGAAAAGTAGGAGGCCACGAAGGCCGATACATAGAGGATTCCCCGCAGGGACCCTTCCTTCTACCATATTGAATGCGCCTAGGCTCCATGGGTAGAATAGGAAGTTCAAATGTAAGACGCTTGGGATTTCACCAAGCGGGCACCATAGGGTTCTCTCATAAACATGGAGCAGAATCTAATGGCACCATAGTAGGGTGAGAGGAAGCATCATGATGGACAACAAAAGAGGAAGAAGAGGAACCTTGAGAGCGCTTCTCTTCTTCTCTTCTACGAGCCATGGTGGCATCATTGTCAACTTTTAAACAATCTATGTGCGAGATAGCATACGGAGATGGAGGGTATCTCACTTTAGGCATTAAACACCCCTTCTTTTACTTTTCATACGTTTGGTACAAGAGGTCCTTCCTAGGCAGGAGTGGACCAACGGGTACAGGCCAAAAGTGGTCTAAGGAATAACTACCATGCTCAACTGGCGGTTTATAACTAGTGTCGTGGATCACATGCACTGAACCCTCATGAATAAACTTTAGAAATTTATGCACAACTAAGGGAACAACATTCATAGCTACTAACTAGGGAATACCCAGCTTCACTCTGAAGAGTTTAAACCCTGGGATTATGTCAAAATGCATGTTCACTGATTTAGGTCCAATAAAGACCGATAAAACAATGCTACCAAGGGGAGGTACAACTTTTTTTGTATGCATACAGATGGTGCTTACAGGTGCATCGTACCCATCTTTATGCAAGAATTTGATTAACATAATCTCCTCAATAATCACGTTCACCTGGCACGTCAGGTCAACAAGAACACCTGCTACGATGTTTCTGTTGATTCGCATAAGGATGTAAAGAGGAGATGGTTCTCTATTAAAACCCATCAAGAGGTCCTATGAGGTGAAGGTTATACCTGAACAACTACTCACAGGGTGATCCCACAATATTCATTTACAATTTTTGGCCAAACTGGACACTGAACTAATTTTTTCTAGCTAAATCTTCACTTTCAGGCACCTATAGCGGCTAAACTATGAGGAATTTGAAGATGATGCAAACTATTGATTTATGAAATTTTATTTGTAGATTCTAAATATAGTTTTTCAAAAAAATTGGAATTAGATTCCACTTCTTTTTCCATCTCCAAGTCAAAAACTAGTTTTTTTCGATAAACATCATTTTTAAGGAGTGATGCTCACCGTACACAACATAATTTTGTCCATGAAGGATAAAATTCTAATTTTTTTGAATTTAGATTTGTAACTACGATATCTAGCACTTTCATTTGGTTTCATAGTGTTTTATTGAATATTTTTTTCTTAATCAAGTTTTGAAGTCAAACCAATTACAATTTAGAAATAGGCGAATTGTATACAACATAAATTTTATTGTATGTATCAAAATTTAATTTAATTTTTTTTTTGGATCAAGGAATTCAATATCTAGTGCATTGATGTTTTCCAAAAAAAATTAAAAATTGATAATCTGCTATTTTTCCACATGTGCAGAATAGAGAGCTTGATTTTCGGTTAAAAACCTACATTCACAAGAAATTAAAAAAATATAATAATAAAATTAAATTTATTTAAAATTATACTTTTTGGAAGCTTATAATAAGGACTACATACAAAAATTAAATTTTAAATGAATTAATTTGATCCCCCAAAAGGTAAATCAAAAGTGGGTTTTATTAGCATTTTGATAGGTGTAAAGGAGACTACGTTATAGGTATGGTTTAAAATTAGCAGGGTTCTATCCAAGAGGGTTTGATCTAAGGTGGTTCGATCAAACCCTCTTCAATTGGAATCCTTTAAATGGAACTCTTCAAGGCTTAAATCATTATATTTTCTAAATATATGTGATTTCAACAAAAAATAGGATCTCCCAAAAATTGTAAACTAGTATTGTGGGATCACCCCAGCACAGGTTGTGTAGAGGGGAAAGATAGATGCAAGAAATAGGCCATCACACACACTAAATGATACTCTCACAAATCCCCCCAAGATTTGCAATCAGAAAGTAACCCAACTAAGGCTTCGTTCTGGAATGCCTACAAAACCTTCCAACTACGCCTACTAGGGGTTGCAGGTTGGGTTGTAAGGAAAAATTCCTCACAACACTCACACCTACAATGCTCTTAGAACAAAATGAAAGGAGCCTTGAACACTGCTAAATGAAACCAAAATGGTTCATGTTGGGTTCACTAAGAATGTAAGAGAGGGGGACCAACCACATCAAGGCTCCAGGTCACAGAGATTCGAGAGTGGAGAGCTTCCCTAACTTACCTCACTCTAAAGTGTGTTTTTGGATTAGGATCGAGAATGAAGATAACTATGAAATACTTCTTGTGGACAATGATTTTGGCGTCCTAATGCTCTCTTGCAATACTAGGGTTTTTCACCCAAAAGGAGAGAGATGAGAAAAAATGGGCAATGTCCTCATTCAAGATTAATGTCAAGAGGGATGTAATATGTCTAATTATGATGTACTAATGCACTGATCTGAAAAGAGAATCATCTAATGATGCAAAACCTAGAAAATGCAAATTGTTGGAAAACACATTGTGATATGCAAAAATGCCAAAAAAATGCAAGTAAAAGATGAAATAACAAAACAGAATCACAGAGGTGCACCTAGAATCTGGAACTTGATACTAGGAGATTCTAGAATCCTGATAAATTGACTGAAAATGTTGACTGGGACACTTACGCCAGGCTGGGTGACTTAGTCCCAGTTTCAGGAAACTTTGCTAGAACAAGAATCTACCAAATGGGTATCAAAAAATGCAAAAACCACTTTTTAGGCCTGGAAGTGAGACTAATCCACCACTAGTGGCAACTTAGTCCTCCTACAGATCTCAAGAATTTTAGGATAGAATCTTGTAGCCTTAGGTGTGCATTTGCTTTTCTGACAGGTGTCCATACTTGATCCTACAAAAAATGGGATAAAAAGTGTCTCCAAACTTGAATTATGGTTGTGTTGACTTGATTGACTTTGAAGACTTCTTGATCACTTTTCAACACCTATTTGCTTGACAAATCTGCATAAAAATTCTGCAAACACACATGCAAAATGGGAAAAATGGTTGAGGGTTAGAGAATAGGGGTTTTCCTTGGTCAAACCTCACTTTGGTAATCAAACCCTAAACAATGAAATGAAATGGAAAGAGAGTGATAAATAGATAACATGCAATGTCATAAACTTACCACACCTTTGATGTTGAAAATTTGAAGATATACAACGAAGTGCTCCAATGGATGACTTGATAGTGCTTAGAGTGCTTGAATGCTTGAGAATGACTAAGTTGATGAATGCTTGAATGCTTAATGAATTAGGAGATGTAAAATGAGGAGAAAAACCCTTATTTATACTTGATTTTACTAAATTTCCCAAAAATAACACATCAAAGGCTGACCTCAAGGGTTAGAGGAAAAAATCCCACCAAAAAATTGAAATAACTTTGAGTTTTGTGCCAAAAAGGATTAAGTCATCCCTATTGGTGACTTAGCCCCACTTAAGAAAATTAAGTGGGTGTCGAGAATTACGGGGCATTAAATATTGTCCAAGGGGAATATCCTCAAAAACACACTTAAAAATAGTTGAAAAGTGCATTAAGGGGTCATTTAAACATGAGAAAGGGTTGAATTAGTGAAGACAAGTCTAGAAAAGCATGAAAGTGGGTTACAACACCTTACAACACTTTAAAATAGGACTTGGTGAGTGATAAAAGGGAGTTATTTAGGTGAATTATGATGAAAGGGTCCTAGAAAAGTGTGAAAGTGGGTTACAACACTTCACAACACCTTTACAAGACAACCCAGAATTCTTAATGATTCACAAGGGTCCAAGACCTAATGTGAATGTGTTGACCACATTACAACATTAAATCTAGGTAAAATCAAGCCAAAGTCCACTAGAAGGGCTTGAACATGAAAAATTAGAAGGGTTACTTTTTTCATTTTCACAGTTAGCCCCCACTTTAGTGAGAGGATGAACTTGCTTCAAACTCACACTAAAGTAGCTGATCATGCAAGCAAGAAAGGTCGAAATGCACAAATGCTTGATGAGATGAGATAGCAATAATCAAGAGGGATGATAAAGCCCCTAGGATCACGATCCCATGGCTAATCAATCATGAATGCAAAAGGAGCATACAAGATGATGGGAAATAATGAGAAAAATCTTCGATCGTCTATCCTGATCGTTGTGGATTAGATCTAGGCTTTTTGTTTGGAAGAAAAAGATGTGCACTCACTCTGGGACAAAAAAAATTATGACTGTCTATTGGGTGAGAAGGCCCAAGTATACTCACTCTAGGGCCACTAAACTTCTGGTTGTCCACGGGGTGAGAAATCCCAAATATACTCACTTTGGGGCCATGAAACTTCTAGTTGTCCGCGGGGTGAGAAATCCACAAAAGGTGGCTATGGGGAAAGTTGTGCCTCAGGATGGGCTTCTCACTCAACCATACTAAAGTTATACCTCTTGATAACTTTAATAAGGTGTCACAAAGACAATGTCGGTTCATGCTTCACGAGACAAGCAAAGCTTTGTATTCTTAGAACTCATGAACAAATGCAAAGGTAGAACAGGCATGCAAGCTATGTTATGCAAGGTGGCCATGTAAATGTAGAATGTAAAATGCAAAATATGTTCAAAGGAGTCTTGTTAAGTTCATGCAAGGTCTATGACTTAAGGAACATTGTGTCTAATGTCTCCAAGAGAGGACCAATCAAAGGATAGAATGTTCACAACTTAGGGGATGCAGTGCATCACATCAGGCCACCAAGAGGAATGTAATATTCTAAAATAGATCACACTTATGAAGGAAATCACACCCAATGTCATCCACAAAGTGATAAACAAATCGTATAAAATGACAAGGCTACACTAAGAACCAAGAAAAAGAAAAATGATTAATGCCAATGTATTCCCCCACTTTAAAGGAATTGCTACACACCGTTCTGTGAGAAATTACTTTAAAGTAGCAAATAAAAAATGTAAAAAGAAAACAAGACATGAGAGCCAATTTGGAAAGCCCCTATGCCAGGTCATACGTTTCTGAGTGAGGTTGCGTCATGCAAAGGAAAGAGAAAGAAAAAAAAGAGGGGTTTCCCCCAACAAGGAAAACACAAAACACATAAGGGATCTATGGATTTGGGTTAGTATGTTCATTGCTGCAATGTTTTTATTAAAGAGCTCAAAATTGTCATCATTCCCAAAATACACATAGAACTGGAAGAATCACACAAAGAGAGTGAAAACAAAAGAAAAATAAAGTCCATTTTGGGTCAACATGGATGAGACATTGTGGTCTCAATGCTTTGTGTCATCCCCAAAAGGAAAACACAAGCGAAAAGAAAATGAAAAAGACAAAAGCAAAGGAAAATATTTTGGGTCAACATGAAGGAGACATTTTGGTCTCAATGCCTTGCATCATCCCCAAAAGGAAAATACAAAAAAAGTGTAAAAGGACCGTTTGAGTCAACATGGAAGAGACATAGGGCATCTCTACGCTTTGCATCATCCCCAAAAGGAGAACAAAAAACAAAAGCGAAAAAGGACCTTTTGGGTCAACATGGAAGAGACATAGGGCGTCTATACACTTTTGTCTCATCCCAAAAGGAGAACACAAAAAAAAAGTGAAAAAGGACCTTTTGGGTCAACATGGAAGAGACATAGGGTGTCTCTATGCTTTGCATCATCCCCAAAAGGAGAACACAAAACAAAAGCAGAAAAGGACCTTTTGGGTCAACATGGAAGAGACATAGGGTGTCTCTACGCTTTGCGTCATCCCCAAAAGGAAAACACAAAACAATGTATGACATATAGAAGAATAGAGGTATGAATAGAGGAAGGGCACAAAAATAAATAGAACATTAAACGTCACATTACAGGGGAACATGATACACACATATAAAAAAGAAGCCAATAAAATAAAAATGCAAAAGGCTAGCAAGGAAAATGCAAATCAACCATCTAATAGGTCATTCGCCTCGCATTCATGTTCAGTGTATTGCGAGGGTGGTTGACTTTCCAAAGGGAGAGTTGCAAGTGTCGAACTAGGGAAAGTACCAAGTTGTTCACTTGGTGTAGGAGATTTATCTTTTAAGCCCATGGAAGAGGAAAATAGAGAATTCAGATCACTATGCACCTCTTCATCTATTTTAGATATCTCCTCATCATCATCATCATCCAAATTAATCATGACGAGAGGATGGAGGGTAATTTCTAGTGAGGGGTGTATCAGGAGTTGTGGTTGTTCTATTTGTTCATTTTGTTCATTTTCAGAAGGAGGGTCGCTATCTATTGCTTTTGTCAATTGAAGGTGGAGGGTGGTCTTCTTTGGTGTTTTCGGTTTGCATTTGACGAGCAAGGAGATGACGACGACATCTACGCTCCCTAGCACCGCGGTTTCTTTTGATTCTATTTTGAAGCTATATGGGTGCAAGAGCGGATTTATCCACTATAGGCTCATTTTCTTCCCGAGGGGGAAGAACGAAAAGAAACAAAGGTGATGGGTCAATCACTTTCTCTTTTTCTTTATAAACTTGTTTTATGCAAGGGGGCATGACGGGGTTGGTTTCATTATCTCTTGGACATTTAAATGAGGAGGGTGAAGTGTTTATTGTTGGTTGTGCATGAGGTGGTAAGGTTTGTTCAGGTTTGGAGTCAAGTTGAAGCATTGTCTCATCGAGGATGGGAATGTAAGAAGTGGATTGGGATTGGTTGTGGAGGGACAATTCGACAATCTTTTTCGCTTTAAAATTTTGATAAGCAATGAAGAAGAAGTCTTTGCGAGGCATGATGGGCTCCATGGGCTCAAGCCAAAAGGATTCTAAGGTGAAATTTCCTTTAAAAGATAAGGGGTTAAAGCCACTATGGTTAACAATAAATATGTCATTGTCATGTGAAAACTTTAAACATTTGTGTATGACTGAAGGAATAGATTTCATCGAGTGAAGCCATGGATGACCTAGCCGTAGACGAAATTGATCTAATTGTGGGATGATAGAGAATATAGCATCCAATGTCTTAGGTCCTATTTTTAATGGAAGAATGATAGATCCTATTGTAGAGCACGTGAAACCATTATGTGTTTTAATCCATGCTCTTGGTTTGTCATAGTTATCTTGATAAAGATCATGTAAGACCAAAAACTCCTCTATGATCACATTCTCACCACAAGCAGGATCTATGAGTATCCCATTAGTGGGTTTATCATAAATACGCTCGGCTATGTAAAGAGGACCATCGAGAATATTTGGAAGAATAACTTTAGAAGTGAAAGTAATATCAAGATTCTTTTTAGTTGGCCCCTTACGAGGGATGACGTCTATCGCTCCCACCATTTCATCCATAGGATTAATAGAGGGTGTATCAGGATGTTTAGTCTCTTTATTAACAATCATCACATCATTGTTTTGAGTTTCATTGGCTTTGATGAATGACACATTATGTTTAGGCATGGGATTAGTAAAAATTTACAAATTTTGGTTGGGTGGGGCAATGGACATATTGCCTTTAACATTAACATTTGAAATGGATAAATGACTATAATCGATGAGGTCTTGCACTATGTGTTTAAGATGCTTACATTGTTCTATGTCATGTCCATTTTGTCTATGAAAATGATAATAAGCATTAGGTTGGAAAGTTGGAGGCAATGGTTTAGTTGTATCTAATGGTTTAATAGGAGGTAAAGAGATCATTTGTTGCTAGATAAGTTGGGTCATGATGTTATGAAGGGAATCGGGTAATGGTGTAAATTGTCATTTAGGATCTCCATAATTGTAAGGGATCACAGCTTTAACAACTACTACTTGGTTATTGGTAGGTTGAGGTGGTTGTTGAGGTGGGTTGAATTGTAAAAACCCTTTGTTCAGTTTGCGAAATGTTTGCAAATTGTTGGAAGTGCTAGGTTCAGATTTCTCAGTTCAATTGGAAGTGGACTTTGCATCATGACTACTAACCGAATTATGATAATCACAAAGGGTTGTGCATAAATTCAAGAAAGACAAATTTTTTATCATAGCCAATTTATCCTGAATATGAATTTGCAAGTTTTTTATAAACATCTTTTGGAGATGTGCATCAAGAACCTTGATATCTATTTGAGCATACAATGATTGATAGCGTGAAATGAAATCAATTACTTTTTCATCCGCATTTTGTTTACATCACATTAAATCATCCATTGCCTTTTTGGGAGTCTCATGGACTTGGAAATGACTTATAAAGGAATCAACAAGCTCATTAAATGATATTATTGAATGATTAGGTAAGTTTGAAAACCACTCCAAGGCAGTGTCCTTTAAGGTCCTAGGAAACAATTTAGCTAACAGTTTATCGTCAAGGACAAAATCACTGCACAAGGTTGTATAAGCATTGACATGATTAGTAGGGTCTCCTTTACCTCCATACTTCTCAAACCTAGGCATTTCAATTCCTTGTGGCATTAGGGTTTGTAGAACTTCTAATGATAATGGGCTATTACGAACATAGTAAGTGGGTGGGGTGGTTTGGTTTTGGTTTATGGCGGATATTTATTGTTGCATGGAGGAAAAAATTTGGAAGAGTTGCATAATGAGAGGGTCAGTGTAAGTGGTATGAGGTGGAAGAGAGAAGGGTGATGGAGTGTATGTAATGTTGGGACAAGTGAAGGGGACACTAATAGGGGTGAAGGTGGTGTAGGATGGAACATTCAATGCCACAAAAGAACTAGGAATGCTAGTTGGAATAGCGAAAGAAGGAGTCACTTGACTAACTTGTTGCATAGTTGTTGTCACTTGAGGAGTGGTATAGGTAGGTATGGATGCTACAGTTGAAGGACGAGGAATGTGAGATCCTCCTTGTCTAACCATAGTGTTTGCTGGTTGAGATGTGTTAGAGACATGCTTTTAGTATATCTCAACAATTTGTTGCATAACATCTAAGCCCTCATCACCTTCAAGAATTCGATGGATGTTGTCGATAGCAGGAATTGTAGTGGTTGAAATGTTTTCAAGACACAAGTTTTTCTGCAAATGTGTTAAATCCTCATGAATGTTAATTACTTTTGCTTGCGGGATGTGAGCATTAATGTTTGTGTCAACATGCATTGTATGTCAAGGTAAAGGTGCACTAGTGGTAGTATCCATGCCTAATTCACCATTTTCATACCAGAAGTAGGAGCTCGAGATAACCCAAGGTCCTCAATGAGTGTGTTATCGCGGGATGCCATGAGTCAGGAACTTCTTCTCACTAAAGTATTATCAATAGGGCACCAAACACTCATAAAAATACCACAAGAGATGGGGTGGATGCAAATGCAATGCAATATAGGACGGATAAAATGCAAATACTAGAAATTCTGTAAATTGAAATAGAAATGCAGTACCAAAAAAAAAAGTACAAAAAATACCTAGAAATTAACAAAAAATTCAGTGCAAAATGAGCCAGAGGACTAAGTTGCCGAGGGTGGTGATTTAGCCCTACTAATTTTTTTTTGTGATTTTTTAGAAATTTTGAATGCAATTTCATGTCTTTCAGATGCACAGATGCAACTAAAGTATGAAAATTCAAATTTTTTGTGATTTTCAATGCAAAAATGTAAGCTATTGAAGATTTTCACTAATGCAATTTTGAAAACCCTAGGATGCACTTAAAATCAGAAGTAAATATGTTCAAATGTCAGGTTCACCAAAATGTGGACAATGATTTTGGTGTTCTAATGCTATCTTGCACTACTAGGGTTTTTCACCCAAAAGGAGAGAGATGGGCCAAAATGGGAAATTTCCTCATTCAAGATTAATGTCAAGAGGGATGTAATATGTCTAATTATGATGTACTAATGACTACTCTGAAAAGAGAATGATTTAATGATGCAAAACCTAGAAAATGCAAAGTGTTGGAAAACACATTGTGATATGCAAAAATGCCTAAAAAATGCAAGTAAAAGATGAAATAACATAAATAATCAAAGAGGTGCACCTAGAATTTGGAAGTTAATATTGGGAGATTCTAGAATCCTGAGAAATTGATTGAAAATGTTGACTGGGACACTTACGCCAGGTTGGGTGAGTTAGTCCCAATTTTAGGAAACTTCACCAAAGTAGGAATCTGCCAAATGGGTATACAAAAATGGAGAAACCACTTTTTAGGCCCGAAAGTGGGACTAATCTTCCACTAGTGGAAACTTAGTCCTCCTACAGATCTCATGAATTTTGGGACAAAATCTTGTAGCATTAGGTCTACATTTGCATTTCTGACAGGTGTCCACACTTGCTCCTACAGAAAATGGGATAAAAAGTGTCTCCAAGCTTGAATTAGGGTTGTGTTGACTTGGTTGACTTTGAAGACTTCTTGATCACTTTTCAACACCTATTTTCTTAGAAAATTGGCATAAAAAGTCTGCAAAAACACACATGCAATTGGGGGAAATGGTTGAGGGTTAGAGAATAGGGGTTTGCCTTAGTTAAACCCCACTTTGGTAATCAAACCCTAAACATTGATATGAAATGGAAAGGGAATGATAAATAGATAGCATGCAATGTCATAAACTTACCACACCTTTGATGTTGAAAATATGAAGATATGCAATGAAGTGCTCCAATGGATGACTTGATAGTGCTTAGAGTACTTGAATGCTTGAGAATGACTAAGTTGATGAATGCTTGATGAATTAGGAGATGTAAAATGAGGAGAAAAACCCTTATTTATACTTGATTTACTAAATTTCCTGAAAATAACACATCACAGGCCAACCTCAAGGGTTAGAGGACAAAATCCCACCAGAAATTTGAAATAATTTTGAGTTTTGTGCCAAAAAGGACTAAGTCGCCCCTATTGGCGACTTAGTCCCACTTAAGCAAATTAAGTGGGTGTTGAGAATTACGGGGCATTAAATGTTGTCCAAGGGGAATATCCTCACAAACACACTTAAAAATGGTTGGAAAGTGCATTAAGGGGTCATTTAAACATTAGAAAGGGTTGAATTAGTGAAGACAAGTCTAGAAATTTATGAAAGTGGATTACATCACCTTACAAAACTTTAAAATAAGACTTTGTGAGTGATAAAAAAGGAGTTATTTAGGTGAATTATGATGAAAGGGTCCTAGAAAAGTGTGAAAGTGGGTTACAACACTTCACAACACCTTTACAAGACAACCTAGAAGTCTTAATGATTCACAAGGGTCCAAGACCTAATGTGAATGTGTTGACCACATTACAACATTAAATCTAGGAAAAATCAAGCCAAAGTCTACTATAAGGGCTTGAACATGAAAAAGTACAAGGGTTACTTTTTTTGTGTCCACACTTCTATCACTCTACAAACCCAAAATTTTTGTTGGGGCTAGGCGAGCTGGTTTTTGGAGTCCATACTACACCTTAGACAACTCTCTATCTGAGGACAACAACATGGTTCTGGGACGACAACACGACGCACTGGCATCTCTTTGGCGCGTTGGCATTCATATGACCAGAAAATTTAAAATGCAATAAAAAAACACCAGAAAACTGACTAAGCAACCTAGCTGACTAATCTTAATGAAATAAATAGAATGATAAAGTATGAGAGATAAGTACGGAAATGATGAAATAAGTAGATGAACACAAGGGTGATGAATATTAACTCACAAAAGTGCCAATTTTTTAGTGAGCTCCATGCACACATTCACCTACACACAAGTAAGAGGGGAAAATTGTTGGGGCTATATAGGAGCCTGCCTAAGTCAGACCCCCACTTTGGTGTTTCCACCTCCACGGACAACTAGAAAAGCAATGGAGTAGAAAGTATGATAAAGAAGATTGAAAGAAGTGCAATGAACAATACAAAAGACAAATGCTACTCTATCAAATCGTAAGGGAGAGGAATGAAGTGTTACCATCTCCACCCAAAGGATCTTAAGGCCAATGAAGGGAGAATGAAAGAAACAAACTTGCAAAGTCACCATAGCCATAGTGGTGATGAAGGGAGGTCTCACAAGACTCCAAGCTCACTACTTCTATGGTAGCCTCACACATGCAAAGTGGAGTTGATGGAGTAACAAGTTGCTGCAATGCTCAAGTTGTTAAAATTCTATTAGAATGCTTCAAGAGTGTGCTCAAGAGATCCCAAAGTGTGTAGAATATTGAATGAAGATCAAGTGAATATGGAAAAAAAATGAAGTGATAGTGAATAGAATGAATTTGAAGGTGGGATGAGAAGGAATGGGCCATTTTCAAGTCGGTTGGTCAACAGAAGGATGTTACAATTCATCCCCAATGAAGATTGTAATGTCTTTGCCAGCTTCAGACGTGGGAATCCATCAAGGATGACAGTGCACCATGTAGACAACCACGCACCACGCTCATGTCTCCGATAAATATTATCTCGCCGACACATAGGACAAATGCCAAGTGGGTGGAAGGCAGGTGGGTAATGTGGAATTTCTCCTTTGGATTTGATTTTCTAAGGTGAGGGTATGTGAAAGGGGAATTTACACAAGGGGTGCAAATTCGCTCCTATACAGGAGACTACATTATATATATCCTCACATTATCTTTTGTATCATTATTTTTATTTGTACTTCCAGATTCTATACTTAGATGACTATATGGCATGAGAGCTTAAGTTGTATTTTTATATATCATATATTATGTGTTTTTACCTGGATTATGCACTACACATATGAGGATGTGTTATGACATTTATTTATCTAATGAAGTGGTTTCATTTATATTCCATATTTATGAGATCATGAGCTATTATTTATTTTTGTGAGATTGTTTTCAGACTCAATCCTTACAAATATTTCATGGGTTGTCTATATTTTGATATTTTATGGATCCTCTAGATCACATATATTGATAATTCTTGTGTACATTTTAGTATGTTAGTATGTTAGTATGTTTATGCTTTATTGAGCTTCTCTTAGTAGGTTTAATCTATATTTCAAATGATTAGAATGAAGTAAACTAATTCTAAAGTTAGTGATTATCAAGATGTCTAAGATATGTCTATATGGTATGTGTAGACACCTAAATTTGAGTAACATATTTCTTCTAAACATCATCAATTTTCATCATTAGGTCTCATCAATCTATCTTTTGTATTTAATTAAATAATTTAATTATTCAATTAAATAATTAAATAATTTAATTAAATTAAAGTTATTTCTCTTCATCTTGGATAATTAAATAATTTGTAATTATTTAATATTCAAATTTCAAAATTTCCCTTTATTTCTACTTTAATTGAATAATTTTGAATAATTAAAATAAATTACATATTTCACCACTTTTTCTCTATTAATTTATTCCCATCTTGTGAATTGATTAAATAATTTACCTCAACTTTAATATTTTCTCATATCGCAATAATTGAATAATTATGTATAATTATTTTGTTAAAATTAATTATTCTTCTCCATACTATATTCTTCTAAAATAAATAAAATTATTTATTTTATTTAATCCCCCTTTTCACATGAAATAAATAAATAATTAATTTAATTAATTATTAATTATTCATGCATTTCCACCTCACTACTAGTCAACATCCACTCACTTCAAGTTCACTCTTCAATCAAATCAATCTTCTATCCAATCTATTTTGTCTGACTCACAATCACTTCCACTTCTCTGATCAATCAATTTACTTCAATACCTCTTACACTCAGTTCACTCAAATCATGCAACCTATTAACTATCCAATTCATTCCTCTCAACCATTATAAACCATTGATATACTTATTCCTTTATCAAATCTTGATTTTTTATTGATATCACTAAATATATAAAACAAGCCTTTCACCCATCTCATGGGCTAACTCCAAAATTCTCCATAAATTCATACTTTATATTATCATTGTCAAAAATTTCTTTGTACGAAATCTGAGAGCAACCATTACACCCTTCTTCAAGGTGCAAATTGGAGAGCAATGGAGCTAAGAAAGGCTATTGTGTAAGGAATTTTTGTGTGTTATTTTTTTGTATTTCTTGTTATGCTTCCTTATGCTCTAATGGCGTTATTTTTGAGTTTGATTGTGAGTTTGATTTATTTGATGTTATTGTTCACTTTCACAGTCAAATTTTTAGGTCATACATTATATTTTTTTAATTATTTAAAAGGACAAGAAAGTGTATCTAGGGTCATGAAGAGGTGTTATTTCCATGCATCGTCTAATTTATTTAATAGTTAATTGAATTACATCATCAACATCAATATTATAATTAACGCCTGATTAATACATTTTTTTATTAAATAAAAATGCATATCATAATTAATTTAATCAACTATTATGTTACTATGAATTAAAAATATGGGAATTCTTTTAATTTCAATAAATAATTTCATATCACAATTATAAATTTTCATTAAATAATTACACTTGAAACCAATTTAGGTGTTGACTAATTTAAATCATTAGATTTGAAGTGTGTAAAAGGGTTATCAAGATAATTTAAGGGGCCTAACATTAAAAAGTAGCATAATAAAATAAAATGGCACCTAAAACCAATTAAGGTGTTGACTAATTTAAATCACTATATTTGATGAGTGCAAAATGGTTCTCAAGATAAAAGGAGTATAACATTAAAAAATATCATAATAAAATCAAACAACATCTAAAACCAATTTAGGTGTTGACTAATTTAGATCACTAGATTTGATGTGTGTAAAAGCTTTCTCAAGATAAAAGGGACTAATGTACATTCCTCAACTAAATATTGACAATGACAATTGTTCTCATCGATGGACATTCACTCTCAAGGTATTAGAGGTGAGGAGAAAAAAAAAGAATGAAAGAATATTAGGCACAAAAAATATTGATGAGACAAAATGAGATAATTTCGGCATATGTAATATAGAAGGTGAAATAATTGAATTTGAAAGAGTAATAAAGGCACAAAGCATATTGAAGACACAAAATAAGATAAAAGACATAATATAAAAGGAAAAATAAGTTCACATAAAATAATCCAACATAGGGAGTATCCACTATAGATTTTTTTTTGTAGATTACATGCCACACTCTATCTCTCTATGCACACTAATGAGAGTGATAATATTGAAACTATTGTGAACTAATATGTGTGTGCACATGCCGATATCTATACTTTCCCTATTTTATTTATAGTATAATAAGGATAGTCTATCACCTATAGAGATTAATCATTTTTCATTGTAACCTCCACGTATAGAACTATTTTGCTTAATATATGAATCTATGAGCCTCTTCCCTTTATGCATTGAAGCTTAAAATTTTAAGAATAAAAATTAAATGTAGAATCCTTTGGTTTTCTCATGAGGCACTCAAAATACTTGAAAATCATGTTTCCTATATCTTCAATTTATTTGCCTCACATAGATCTTATGCCAAATGTGTCCTAATTCATAAAAGAAGATTGAATTGAAGTAATCCCAAATAAAATTGATGATAATTCACCTTTTCAAGTAAATCCAATTTCAAAGAACAAGACCAAGAACAAACAAAAATATTGAAGCTAACTTTACAAGAAAACCAAAAAAATAAATTCTAAACAAGCATAAAGTTAGGATCTTTTTAAGTGTAAGGACAACTCATAAACCATATCCACCTAGAAGCTAGATATAAAATATATATCATTTGAGAAACTAGTAACTATCTATATGGTATGGCATGACTCCACAAGAATTTAATATACAAAGTGAAATAATATTGAAAGAATATTAGGCGTAAAACATATTGAAGATAAATAAGATAAAAGGAATAATATAGAATGTGAAATGAGAGTGAAAGAATATATTGAAGACATAAAAAAACAATGCAATACAACTATAACATGATGAAACATATGAGTATATACAATTAGCTAATGTGTCCACTTTTAGTTTGAGTACATTTAATTGATATAACATTTTTATGGTGAAAACTTGTAATGACAATCATGCAATGTAGTTGTAGGATACGTGTAAAAAAATGAGAAAAAAATATAATGAATGTAAGTAAATAAACTATAGATACACGAGTCATAACTCTAATTCATTTGAGAAAAGTGCAATAAATAAAGTTAGGAAATTAGATCTTATAAATTATTTTCATTCAATTGATTCCTATCATAGGGAAAATTATCTACTATTTTTCCACGAGTTATATGCACAAGTAGTGGTGAACAATGTCATCTAGTTACAAGAAACCTGAAACAAAAATGATTAAAAATTATAATTAGGATGACTTAAAGCTTGAGGTGAGAGGATGGCTTAAGGGGATCTAAGAGGATGGCCTAAGGAGAGATAATAGGATGGATTAAGGGGTTGTAAGAGGATGACTCAAGGGGATGTAAGAGGATGTCTTAAGGAGAGATAAAAAATCCTTGACTCTAAGTCATGTGAGAAAATTAACTATATTTGTTGAATGCACAAGACAACTAGGGGGTGAATCAATTGTACCTTCAAATTTTAAAACCCTCATTAACATTCAAATCCACATTCATTCATTAAACACTTAAATCTATTATGATAAATTAGCATGAAAAGAAAATAACAAAAACTGAAATGAATTAACACCATACACAAGAGAACACCGGATTTACATGGAAAACCAAAGAAGAGAAAAACCATAGTGAGGATTAGCTCACAATATAATTAATATCAACATGAAATACAACAGGGCTCACTATCGATAGGGCTCACTACCCAAAGAAGAAAGGCTCACTACCAAAATAGAAAATAAGATAGAGAAAGTTTATATTACATAGAGAAAAGCATCTCAATGCAACAATTATTCTACCACAATGACTTCAAATGCTTTGTAGTCTAATTGAATAATTATATCCACCTTCTACTCACTGCATCCAGTAAACTAACACTTGAAAGCTCGCACTGCACTTCTCAATTTCAAACTTTATAATTATGCACTTTGTATCATTCGCATCTCACACATCTATTTGTTGCAAGAATGGAAAAAGGAATGAAAGTGTTGTCATTGATATCAACTAGTCAACTAGTTATCTACTAGTTGTTGGTTATATATGTTGAGGATATTGAGAAAATTGTATTAAAGAAAGATTACAGGAATTCAATTGTTGCTCTGGTACTTATCCCTATGTTTGTGTGGTTTAGATATGTTGGTCATGGTTGTTGCAGGTTGCTATATCTAGATGTTTGGCTATTTTTTCGTTGTGGAGTTCGAGTTGTGTTCACTAGTTGTGAACTATGTTTTTCTGTGTTCTAGCTAAGTTCGCGAGAAAAACTTTGTTGGTCTAGATTTCTCTCTGATGAAGCCTTTTGAATTGCAATTCTATAGTTAAGATGTTCTGATTGCATTGAAGATATTTTTGGTTTCTGGAAGTTTCGAGCTTAATTGTTCTATCTATTTTGCACTGGTTTGGCCAACCGTTTGTTAAGCTCTATCTTTGAAGTTGATGAAGCATGTTGGATCTATTTTGGGTCTCGATGAATCATATGTTTGGATTTCCCTCATTCTAATTCTAGCCTAGGATGTTTGGTGCTAACCTAATTTAAATTTGAAGTTGGATGGCCGACTTTGTATCTTTTTCAAGGTTGGAGATAGTATAAATATAGGATGAGCTAGTAATGGAAAATACACAAAAGAAAAGAAGGAAGATAAGTGAAAGAGAAGACATGAATTTGATGCTATTTAGAAAGTGTGTGTGAGTTATGTGTGTGGTAGATTAGTGTGAAGCTTAATACTGAGTTTTTAGATGCAGTGAGTAGAAGGAGAAATCTATCATTCATGCAAGTTGATCAAGTGATTGTGGTGGAATCCTTTGTTGTGTTGGGATTGTTGTCTCTGTAACAAGTATTCTTTGTCTTCTTTGTATCTCTATGTCAATGAGCCCTCCGGGCTGTAGCCTAGTTGGACAGTGAGTCCTTGTTCTGGACAGTGAGTCCTTGTTTTGGATAGTGAGTCCTTGTTCTAGATAGTGAGTCCTTATCGTAGGTAGTGAGCCTTGTTTCAGGAAGTGAGCCTTTTGTAATAAGTTTTGATATTCTCTATAGTGTGAGTTAATCCTCACCGTGGTTTTTCCATCATTTGGTTTTCCATGTAAATCCGGTGTTATTGTGTTTCTTCATTGGCATTTGATGATTAATCATTAATCAGTTTATGTATTAGTTCCAATAATTGAATTAAAGATTAAAATATGTGACAATTGATTCACCCCCCCTCTCAATTGTCCTATTCAAAAATTGGTATCAAAGCTTGGTTCCTTGGTGAAGAGCTCAACCTCTTGAGGAAGGCCTGGGATGGCTAGAAAAATGGTCTTTGATTATCTAAGGTTTGATGGAACTAATTATGGTATCTGGAAAGTATTGATTTAAGAATATCTGGAGTATTGCAGATATGATGTGGAGAAGGCTTATAAGAATCCCTACACTCCTCTTGCTAATGGTCTAAGTACACCTGAAGAAATCATAGCACATGAAGTGAATAATAAGGAAAAGTTCATCTTGAAGAATAGTCTGGTACATTTATAGTTGATTAAGGTTCAAAATTTGAAGACAGCTAAGGAAGTCTGGGATGCTTTAGAAAGAGAAAATGATGGTGATGAAAGAGTTAAAGAGGTGAAATTACAGAATTTGGAAACAAAATTTGATCTTATAAATATGTCTGAAGATGAAAATGTCAAAGCTTATGTACAAAGATTGGATGAGGTAGTGGTTGGAATGTGATCTCTTGGTGCTAATATAGATGAAACAGGGATTGTAAAGAAGATTCTTAGAACTCTTCTTGATGCTTACAATGAGAAGGTGAGTGCTATTGAGAAGACTATAGATTATAAGACTTGTACTAAGGATCTACTATTAGGATTTTTGATATCTTATGAGATGAGGAAGTCGAGTCTAAGAAATGGAGGAAAAATAGAGACTTCTTTTAAAGCTACAAAAACTGAAGATCCAGATGAAGAAAAATTTGATGAAATAGAAGCTAACTTTGCAAGAATATTGAGAAAAGGCTCTGGTAAGTATGAAGGTAAATTTCCCTTTAAGTGCTCTAGTTGTGGAGAAATAGGTCATTATGTTGCAATGTGTCCAGAAAGAGCTAAAAGGAATAAACAAAGATATGAGAAAGAAAAGAAAGGAAAGAAGATTAACAGAGCTTACTATGTGAATGAGAATGCTAGTATTTCAGATGAAGATTTAGAATATGAAGATCCAGATGACAATGAATGCTTGTTCTTGGCGATTAAGGATGAACCTACTTCTACAAATTCAGAAAAATAGGTAAAGGAAAGTCCTCTAGAGAAGGAGAAGGAAAAAATGAAGGTATGGTTATCTCTGGCCCTACATGATAAACAAGAAAAGAATTTTTGGGTAGTTGATAGTGGTTACTCACAACACATTACTGGTGATAAGAGTAAGTTTGTAAAGCTTGAGAAATATGATGGAGGTCTGGTTATGTTTGGAGATGATACTGATGCTAAAATTTGT
Source organism: Sequoia sempervirens (assembly GCA_007258455.2). Classification (NCBI taxonomy): domain Eukaryota; kingdom Viridiplantae; phylum Streptophyta; class Pinopsida; order Cupressales; family Cupressaceae; genus Sequoia; species Sequoia sempervirens. Next base: position 157,564,513 of record VDFB02000017.1, on the reverse strand, counting down.
GGGATAGATTGAGTAAGTTTTGAAGGAAAGCATCATACTCACGATGTTTACTATGTTAAGGGTTTAATACATAATTTTTTGAGCATTGGTAAGATGTACAGAAAAGGATATGATCTTGTGTTTAAGGATGAGAAATGTGAGATCTGGAAAGGATCCGGAACATTGATTGCTACAAGAAAGAAATTTGAAGGGAATATTTTTCAACTTAAGGGTGCTGGTGGACGATGCTTTATGACTCAGATAAATGACAGCTGGTTATGGAATAGGAGAATGTGTCACATAAATTTTGAAAAATTGACAAGGATTAGTGTTGTTCAGGCCATGATAGATTTACCAAGAATTACAAAGCTTTTCAATGCTATTTGTAGGAATTGTCAGTTTGGGAAGCAAGCAAGAAATCATTACAGATCAAGACAACAATGTACTACTAGATTACTAGATTTAGTTCATACAAATCTCTTTGGTCCTATGAGAGTGCAAAGTATACTTGATGAAAGGTACTTTATGCTTTTAATTGATGATTATTCTAGATATACATGGGTTACATTTATTAGAGAGAAATTAGATGCATTACATAGATTCAAGGCATTCAAGGCTATGGTTGAAGATGAAGTGAATTTGAAGATAAAATGCTTAAGATCTGACAGAGGTGGAGAATTCACCTCCCATGAGCTCAATATGTTTTGTGAAGTGAATGAAATAAAGAGATAGTTATCTACTCCGGGAACTCCTCGGCATAATGGATTCGTTGAAAAGAAAAATAGAACAGTTCAAAAGGCTGCTCGGTCAATGATCACTGAAGCCATATTTCTAGAAGTTTATTAGAAAAAAGCTATTCATATTGTTGTATATGTGTTCAATCGAGTTCAAGCAAGAGAAAAAAGTACAAATACTCCCTATGAGCTATGGCACGGAAGAGTTCCTACAGTCAAATATTTCAAGGTATTCAGAAGCAAATGCTATATTAGAAGAGATGAAGGAACTTTGAGCAAGTATAGATATATCATTGGTGGACTACTATATTTGATTGCTACTAGACTAAATATTATGCATGTGGTCTGTCTTACGGCTAGATTTCAAGAAGATCTTAAGGAAACACATGTTGTTATAGTTAAAAGAATATTTAGATATTTGAATGGCACTCCAGATTATGGATTATGGTATCCTAAAGATATTGAATTTATACTTAGTTCATATACAAATGTAGATTGGGCCAAATGTGTAGATAAAATAAAGAGTACAAGTGGTGGTGCATTCTTTCTTGGATGTAGATTGGTGGCATGGTTGAGTAAGAAGCAAGATTCAATCTCTTTGTCTACTACTGAAGTTGAGTATATTATTGTTGCATCTTGTTGTACACAAGTTCTATGGATGAAATAGAAATTGAAAGATATCACAATGTTATATGATGATACCATTTCTATCTTCTATGATAATACAATTTGTAAGAGAGGGGGACCACCACATGCAAGACCCAAGGTCACGGAGGGTCGAGATGTGAGAGGCTGCCCTAACTTACCTCAACTAAGTACAATGTTTAAGGTATGAGGATGAGAATGATGAGGACCATAGAGTCTTGTAATAACTCTGCAATCCCAAGTTTCAAAGTAGGGCTAGGCGAGTCAGTTTTCAGGTTCAAATCTACGCCTCAGGAAACTCTCTACCAAAGGAGGTAAGCGCGGTCATTGGACGACAGCGCAACATGCTGGCGTCTTGAAAGTGTGTTGTCATCTGTATGGTCAGACAACAACAGAGACAAGGTTAAACCTACTAAAATGACTAACGGCCCAACTTACTAACTAAAGGGACAGAATGATACGAGTAAATAAATGAAGTATTCTCTAATATTTTAAAGTAAATAAGCAAGAGTAAAGAAGACAAGGAGGATCTCACCGAGAAATTCTTTCACTAGTTATCTTCTATGAAGCACACACACCTACACACAGAAAAAGGGAAAATGTTGGGTGGATGAATAGGGGCCTGCCTCAGTCAGACCCACATTTAGGTGTTTCCACCTCCACGGACAACCAAGGAAATGAGATAAAGAAATAGTGTAATAAAGAGAATACAAACACTACAAAGCAGCATTATGCTACTCAACCAAGTGATAGAGGAGAGGAGAGGGAAGCTTACCACCTCCACCAAGAGCACTCAAGGCTACTTGGGGGAGAAATGAGAGGAACTCAAGCCTCTACTACAATGGTGTGGTCCCAAATGTGCTCTACCGAAGTGACAGAGTGAGGCTTTGCTGCAATGGAATGCTTGGATGCTTCCAATGAGTGGAAGTGAGCTTGTAAGTGGATGTGAGAGTTCAAGAATGAAACCCTGATGTGATGAAGATTTGTGAAGAGTTGGATTGAATGTTGAAGGGGTGAATTTGAAGAGAGGATGAAGAAAAATGATCATATTTGAGTCGGTCGACCAAAGGGGGCATTACAACTTTACTACCAATGAGAAGTGTAACACCTCTGCAAGTTTAGCTACAAGAATTTTCCAGGGATGTAAATGCACCGCACTGATGTCTGTGTGCCGCGTGGGCATCCCCAACAGAAATGCCTCCACCGACACTCAAAATAGGTGCCAAGTGGACTGCCAACAATGGGCTTAGGTGGAATTAAGCCTTTGAACTTGGTTTTTTAAGGTGGATGAAGGCAAAAAGGGGATTTGCATAGGGGATGCAAATTCGCTCTTATACATTTTTCCCCCACTTTAGAGAGCATGAATACTAATGAGTGCTCGGTAAAGTAGATCAAGAAGAGTATAAGGTGAGAAACGTATACCTAAACCATTGAGGAAGTAGTACTTGGTTTGGCATACCTGAAGGTGTAGGAAAAGAAAAAGGACTCCATAGCTGCTCAGAACCATGAAGTTGGAAAATCAAAGAATCTTACAAGCCTGCAAACTTGTAAGGAGGAAACCCCCAAGATCTCTCACATGAAGGAAGCCCCAAGGAAGTTCCCTATAGGCTCTCAATCCCATAGGGAAGGTATTCTCCATGAACTCAAGCATGAAGAATACCCAAAGAAGCACCCTCTATGCTCACAGTCCTATACCTGGAAGATATTCTCTATGAACTCAAGCATAAAGAACACCCAAAGAAGCGCTCTACAGGCTCTCAATCCTATAGGGGAGCCACTCCCAAGATCTCTCACATGAAGGAAGCTCAAGAAAGCGGATTCCGTAGAGTCAGGAAGTGGTGACATGTCTACCCGTAGATAGAGCATGTCAAAATCAGTCGTGTAGGCAAATAAGCAGACAATCATGCAGACCATCAAAAAAATTTCAAAGGGGTCCCTCAGGAACCCTTCAAAAGGAGAGGGGTCCACTCAAGGGATGCATTTTTTGAAAGGTAAGGTCTAGTTAGGCTGCCCCCAAGCTAGACGTGAAAAGGAAAATGGAATGAGTCTAGTCGGGCTGCCACTAGGCTAGATGTGAAAAAATTCCATTCAGAATAGAGAGTTTGAAAGAAGGGTTCCTTGGGAACTTTCCATGAGGAAGAAGGGGGGTCCACTCAAGGGACACACAATTCAAAAGTAGTTTTTCTTCTTAGAGTGATTCATCATCAAGGAATCCTTTTGAAAGATGGTCACTTCATCAAGGAATTTGAAAGGAAGGATATGCCTCCGTGCGAGGGGAAATAAAAATTGTTCCCACTTCGGAGGAAGGTCTTCAAGCCCTTTCTTTATGAACCCGTGATGAAGGAAACATGTTATGTCGGGGTTCCATGTTGAGAATGTGATTCTAAGGAAAATTTTGTGAAGAATTTTGAGAAAAGATTCATTGTCAATGAATTCATTTTCTAAAAATCAAAGTGTTGAAGAAGAGCGTTGTCACACATAGAAGGGACAACTCAAGCAAAGAAGAGAGAAAAGATAAAGAGAAAGAAAAAGTACAAATAAAGGACATAGGGGGATATGGTTTAGCGGGGTCAGATCTGTCTGAGCTCATATAATAATCGGTAACCGCAATGCAAGGTGAAAGATCATCAATCCCCAACTAGATCAGGAAGAATGCACAGAAGACAAAATGAAAATAAAAAATTCAGTCAACATGGAAGGGAATCCTAAATGCCCCCAATGCTTTACATCATCCCCAGTTTAAAGAAAACCAAGCACAAACATGGAAGAATGATGATACAAATAGAAGAAGGTTTATGACACAAAAAACCACTCCTATATCCAAGCACCAATGAGGGTGACGAGGGTCATCTAGGCACACATAGCACAAGCATGGTGGAACACATTATAAACCACATAGACACACACAAGATTAAGAAAGGGCCTCCTCCTAACATTGATTGGCCAAGAGGTCATCCACTTCCCAATCTAAATCCTCATAAGGGGAAGGAGGACGAGCCTGCAATGGGGGGATGTTAAGAGGAGGAGCATATGGTCCTCCTGCAACAAGGGCCAAGGAAGACGTCCCCTCAAGGTCCTCTCCACCAAGCTCTTGTGGAGTCAGATTTAGTGATTTTGCAAAGATCACTGATAGGGCCAGAACCTCATCCACAGAGTTAAACATGCACCCCACAGGAGTGCTATGTCTTACTTCATTGGATGGGATAGGTTGTGTCTGAGGTTCATCACTAAGCTTTATGAATGACTCAGGAGAAGTGATGAACTTAGGAGAAGTCAGGGTTGGTTCTATCAGAAGGACAAAACAAGTCAGCATAGGACCACCTTGTGAAGAAGGTGGGCTCCTCTTACATCCTTCATCACCAAAAGGACTAGCCTCTGCCTCTTTCTTCATTGGAGGAGATGAACTCCCCATGGAAGAAGCTAGGGGTGTAGAGGAAGAGGAAGAAAGAACCGCAGTGGATACAACTGAAGTGTTAACCATATCCATGGGCTTTGGGAAGGGTTGGATATCTGGAACGGACATTAGCAAAGGCGGATCCACCGAAGGAGTGATGAACACTTGCACCCATTTAGGGTTAGGCACATTCATGCTTGCAACAAAAGCCAGAAGCAGACCAGATTGGAGAGAAGTAGAAGGAAGGGAGGAAGGAGATGTTGCAGGAGGTCATGAAACAAGAGTGGTCATTCCTTCCTCCTTTCTTTGCGAGGTGGCCTGCTCGGCTAGGAGATCCTTTTTTCGGCACTTGTGCTCATGTGCAAGGTAGTTTCTATGGCTCTTGGAGTTAGAGGCCAGAATTTGCGAAGGGACAAGAGGTTCCTTCTCAACCATAGGAACATCCACCATGGTCATTTTAGGTGGAGGAACAAGTTCCTATACGGGAGCAGGGGGAGCAGGCTGAGGAGCAACAGGAGGAGTCAACTCGAGAGCCTCGGCAGCAGGCCTCTTTCTACTCACTGCCTTAGGAGCAGAAGTGGTGGGAAGCTATGGAGGTAGAGACAAGGAGAAATCTCCTTGGGAGACCTTCTTCCTATCATACCAAATAGGTCTAAGCTCCGTCGGTAGAATAGGAAACTCGAATGTGGGATGCTTAGGCTTTCGCCAAGAGGGCACCAAAGATTTCTCTTGCAAATGAGGAGAAAAACCTAATGGTACCACAGCTGAGTGAGAAGAAATGTTAGACTAGGTAGCAGAATAGGAAGAAGGGGGATAACAAGACCGCTTCTCTTCTTTCCTCTTTTGGACCTTGCGGCATCATTTTCAGCCTTCAAGCAAGCCCTATGTGAGATAGCATAAGGTGAGGGAGGGTATCTTACTCTCGGCCTCAGACACCCCTTTCTTATAGTTCTAATATGTCTTGTGCAAAAGGTTTGTCCTAGGTAGGAGAGGACCCATGGACATAGGCCACAGGTGATCCAAGGAGTAGCTACCATGCGCAACCAGTGGTCTATAGCCAGTGTCATGGATTACGTGCATGGAGCCCCCATGGATAAATTTTAAACATTTATGCATGACAAAGGGTACCACATTCATCGCCACCAACCAAGGGATACCCAATTTCACTCTAAAGAGTTCAGATCCAAGAATGATATCAAACAGGAGATTCACAGACTTAGGTCCAACTAAGACCAATAGGAAAATACTCCCAAAAGGGGGTACGACAAGCCTGTAATGTGTGCAGATGAAACTCACAAGAGCATTGTATCCATCCTTATGTAAAAAATTTATTAGCATAATCTCCTCTGATATTATGTTCACTTGTGATGTTGGGTCAACAAGAACACCGGCTACAATGTTTCCATTGTTTCGTGTAGGAATGTAAAAAGGAGATGGTTCCTTGTTAAAGCCCATCGGCAAATTCTGTGAAGTAATTTTTTTTCCAACACTAGTATCCATAGGTTGCACATAGGGGATGGGTTGATGTAGGAAGGAGGCCATTACGCACATTAGACAATGCTTCCACAGAGTCCCTAAAGGTTAATGGATAAGACGGTGACCCAATTGAGGTTTCACAGTGCAATACCTTTGGAACCTTCCAACTATGCCAACTAGGGGTCATAGGTTGGGTTGCAAGGCAACAGCCTTACAACACTCACACCTACAACACTCCTAGAGTATGAGGAAAGGAACTATCAATATCACAAGAATGGAACCAAAATGGTTCACGTCGGGTTCACCAAAAATGTAAGAGAGGGGGACCATTGCGTGCAAGACCCCAGGTCATGGAGGGTTGAGATGTGAGAGGCTTCCCTAACTTACCTCAGCTAAGTACAATGTTTAGGGTATGAGGATGAGAATGATGAGGACCATAGAGTCCTACAATCACTCTGCAATCCTGAGTTTCAAAGTGGGGCTAGGAAAGTTAGTTTTTAGGTTCAAATTTGTGCCTCAAGGAGCTCTTTGCTTGAGGACATAAGCACGGTCATTGGACGACAACATGGCGCACTGGCGTGTCGAAAGTGCACTGTCGTCTATATGGCTAGACAATAGCAAAGACAAGGTTAAACCTACTAAAACGACTAATGGCCCAACTAACTAACTAAAGGGCCAGAATGATATGAGTAAATAAACAAATTATTCTCTAATATTGTAAAGTAAATAAGCAAGAGTAAAGAAGATGAGGAGGATCTCACCGAGAAATTCTTTCACCAACTGATCTTTTGTAAAGCATGCACACCTACACACAAAAAGAGGGAAAATGTTGGGTGGATGAATAGGGGTCTGCCTCAGTCAGACCCCCATTTAGATGTTTCCACCTCCATGGAAAGCCAAGGAAACAAGATAAAGAAATAGTGCAATAAAGAGAATACAAACACTACAAAGTAGTATTAAGCCACTCAACCAAGTTATAGAGGAGAGGAGAGGGAAGCTTACCACCTCCACCAAGAGCACTCAAGGCTACTTGGTGGAGAAATGAGAGGAACTAAAGCCTCTGCTGCAATGGTGTGGTCCCAAAAGTGCTCTACTGAAGTGACAGAGTGAAGCTTTGTTGCAATGGAATGCTTGGTTGCTTCAAATAAGTGGAAGTGAGCTTGTAAGTGGATGTGAGAGTGCAAGAATGAAACCTTGATGTGATGAAGAGTTGTGAAGAGTTGGATTGAATGTTGAAGGGGTGAATTTGAAGAGAGGATGAAGAAAAATGGCCATATTTGGGTCGGTCGGCCAAAGGGGGCATTACAACTTCACTTCCAATGAGAAGTGTAACGCCTTTGCAGGTTCAGCCACAAGAATCTACTAGGGACATAAGTGCACCGCACGAGTGTCCCTGACAGAAACGCCTCCACTGACGCTCAAAATAGTTGCCAAGTGGACTGCCAACAGTGGGCTTAGGTGGAATTAAGCCTCTGAACTTGGTTTTTTAAGGTGGATGAAGGAAAAAAAGGGGATTTGCATAGGGGATGCAAATTCGCTCTTATACACAAGTGTAATTAACATTTCGAAGAATATTGTTATGCACTTGAGAATGAAGCATATATCTATTAGATATCATTTCTTGAGAGAGAAGGTCATGGAGAATGAATTCAAGCTTGAGTATGTTCGAATAAAGGATTTGATTGATGATATTGAAACATATATTTTTGGGACCCTAATGCTACTCTTGCACTTCTAGGGTTTTTCACCTAAAAGGAGAGAGATAGGGCCAAAAATGCTAATGAATCACTCAAATCAGAATGTATGCAATGTTGTTTAATCTAAATGAACTTAACTAAATGCAATTGACTGATCTAGAGGACTGAAAATGAATGTAAAAGTGCAATTTAAGCTATGGTTGAAAACACATTGTGATATACAAACAATGAAGAAAATGAATGAAATATGTAGAACAGAAAGAAAAGGGATGAATCTGAGTGCACCTGGGCAATGTAGGATGATTCTGGAATGTCTGGAATGCTGATTGTGATTACTATTTTTTTACAGTGGGACTCATTCGCCCAGGGTGACGAATCAATCCTCCTCTAGGTGAAAAAGTGTCGAGAGTTGGTTTCTGTCTATCAGGATCCAAAATCTGACAAAATTCAGATTTTTAGTCCTAAGGTGGGACTCATTCACCACAGGTGGTGAATCAGTCCTCTCCCAAACTTCTAAAAAATCAAGAGACAACTCTACAACACTAGATTTGGAAATATCTGTATGTTAGTTTGCCAAAGTTAGTTATGCAGAAAACAGACAAATAACTCTCTCCAAGCTTGAAATTGACTTAAGTTGACTTGAAGCACCTAGTTGACTTGGAAATCAATCTTCAACACCTAATAACCTATCAAATCTGCATATAAAGAGTTGTAAACAAACATGCAATAGGGGAAAAATGATTAAGGGTTAGTGAATAGGGGTTTGCCTTGGTCAAACCCCACTTTTGGTAATTAAACCCTTGAAAAGATAATGAAATGAAAGAGAAAGATAAACTAATAACATGCAAGTGCTATCAACTTACCTAACCCTTGATGATGCAAATCTGAAGTAATGTCAATGGCTACTTCAAAGTGCTTGAATAGATGATGTAAAATTGCTTGAATGCTTAAAATGTGAGAAGGAATGCTTGAATGAATCAGGAGATGTAAAATGAGGAGAAAATCACATATTCATACAATTCTTGTGCCTTAGTATCCATTCATACCTCATCACAAACCGACATCAAGTGTTTTTGAATAAAATCCCGAAAGGAAATTTAAAATATTTTGAATTTGGGGCCAAGGGGAACTCATTCGCCATCCATGGCGAATGGGTCCCACCTAGGACCTAAAAACATGTGTCAGGAAATATGTTGTATTTAATGTTGTTTGTCAGGATAATATGCAAAAATACACTTAATTAAGCATATGAGAGCATAAAGAGACCAAATAAAGCAGGAGAAAGGTGTAAATAGTGAAAGTATGCCTAGAAAAGTGTGAAAGTTTGTTACAATACTTTACAACACTTCAAAATAGGACTTGATTATGTGTAAAAAGAAGATTTTTAGGTAAAATGCATTAAATAGAGTCTAGAAGAATGTAGAAATGTCTTACAACACTTCACAACACCTTCACAAGACGTTGTTCTTTGAATTTTAATATCTAACTAAGCATGTTCAAGCCATGTTACAACATAAGATCAAATCAACATAGTTCCAACACCATGAAACAAGACCTAAAAGGCCATGAAAATGACAAGGGACCATTTTTCTATGACACATTTAGCCCCCACTTTAGTGAGAGGATGAACCTGTTTCAAACTCACACTAAAGTAGCCATGAACATCGAGGGGAGGGTTCAAACATACCTACATTAGCAAGATGGAATGACAATTATCAAGAGGGATGATCAAGCCCCCAAGATGAAGATCCCATGGAAAACTAAACATAAGAACAAAGGAACACACAAGTGTTGAAAAGAATTGGATGAAGTTTCAATCATCAATCCAACTAGTTGTGAAAAGAGATCTAGGGTAGTTGTTTTGAAAAAGAAAATGTGTACTCACTTTGGGGCTATGAAAATAGTTGTTCGCAGGGTGAGAAAGCCCAAAAGGTAAGATACATACGGTAGTTAGTATGCACTCACAAACACAAAAGTGGCTATAGGGAAAAGTCATGTCACTAGGTGGGCTTCCCACTCAACCATGCCAAAGTTACACCGTTGATAACTTTAACAAGGCGCCAGAAGGAAACAAATGCTAATGAACAAAAAGGAAAAGGTACCACAATCATGCAAGCTACGTTATGTAAAGTACAAAAATGTAAAGTGTAAAAGTGTAAAATTTTCAAAGGAGTCTTGTTCAATTTATGCAAGGTCTATCACTTAGGGAAGATTATGTCTAATGTCTCCAAGAGAGGACCAATAAAATAATGGTATATTCACAACTTAGGGGATGCAATGTGTTGCATCAAGCCACCAAGAGGAATGTAATATGCTTAGATAGATCACAATTATGAAGGATATCACACCCAATGTCATCCAAAAAGTGAGGAATGCATCACACAAACGACAAGGCTACACTAGGAATCAAGAATGCAAATGAATTAATGGTAATGTATGCCCCCCACTTTAAAGGAATTGCTACACATCATTCTATGAACAATTACTTGAAAGTAGAGAAGAAAAGAAAATGCAAAAAAAGAAAAACAAGACATGAGAGCCAACTTAGAAAGCCCTATGCCAAATCATATGTTTTGAAGTTAGGCTGCGTCATGTCAAGGAAAAATGAAAGACAAATAAAGGTAGTTACCCCCCAAAAAACAAAACACACCAAACACATAAGGGATCTATGGATTTGGGGTCAGTATGCTCATTGCTGCAATGTTTTTATGAAAGAATGCGGAACTGTCAGCATTCCCCAAAGCACATAGAACTAGAAGAATGACACAAATAGAGCAAAAACAAAGGAAAAATAAAGTCCAGTTTGGGTCAATATTGAAGAGACATTGTGATCTCAATGCCTTGCATCATCCCCAAAAGGAAAACACAAGTGAAAAGGAAAGAAAACGAAAGGAAAAAGCTTTTGGGTCAACATGAAGGAGACATTTTGGTCCCAATGCCTTGTGTCATCCCCAAAAAGGAAAACACAAGAAAAGACAAAGTAAAAAGGACAATAAAAATAGTTTGGGTCAACATCGAAGAGACATAGGGTGTCTCTACACTTTGCATTATCTCTAAAGGAAAACACAAAACAAAAAAGAGAAAAATGCAAGGACCATTTGGGTCAACATGGAAGAGACATAGGGCGTCTCTATGCCTCGCGTCATCCCCAAAAGGAAAACACAAAAAAAGAGAGAAAAAGACAATGCACAACAAATAGAAGAATAGAGGTACGAATAGAAGAAGTGTACGAAGAGAGAGAATATCAAATGCATGATATGGGGGAACACGATGCACACATGAACAGAAAAAAGAAAAAGAGAAAAGAAAAAAGGCTAGTTAGGTGAATGCAAGTCAACCATCTAACAGTTCATCCACCTCCCAATCATTTTTAGTATAATGTGAGGTCGGTTGACTGTCCAAAGGAATGATTGCAAGCACCGAAACATGAGTCGTACTAGGTTCTTCACTAGATGGAGAGGATGTATCTTTTAAGCTCATTGTGGAGGAAAATAAAGAGTTTAAATTATTGTGTATTTCTTCATCTATTTTGGAAATCTTTGCATCGTCGTCGTCATCATCAAGATTAATGAAAATGGGGGGAAGAAGGGTGATTTCTAAAGATGGATGTATCAAAAGTTGAGGTTGTTGGATTGGTTCAATTTGCTGTAATTGTTGGACTAAACTGTCTTGTGGCAGGTTAGGATAGGGAGGGTGGTCATCTATTACTTTTTTCAAAGGTAAAGATTGATTTTCTTTATCTTCTTCTATGCAAGATTGACGAGCAAGGAGATGATGACGACGCCTATGTTCCCTAGCACTGCGGTTCAGTTTAATTCTATTTTGGATTTTTTGAGTTGTAAGAGTGGATTGAGTCATCATAGGTTCTTTTGCTTCTAAGGGGGGAAGAATCGAAGAAACCAAAGAGGATGGATCAACCACTTTCTCTTTGGCTTTATACACTTGTTTAATTCAAGGAGGCTGAGCAAGGTTTGTTTCAATTTCCCTTGGTCGTTTAAATGATGGCAAGGAAGTGTCTAAGGATGGTTGGTTATGAGGTTGTATGGTTTGTTCGATGTCTGACTCAAGTTGAAGCATGGTTTCATCTATGATAGGAGGTGCAGAAGTGGACGGGGATGTGTTAAGAAGAGATAATTCAGCTATCTTTTTGGCTTTAAACTTTTGATAAGCTATGTAAAAGAAGTCCTTGCGAGGGGTGATAGGTTCCAGGGGTTCAAGCCAAAATGTTTCTAATGAAAAGTTACCTTTGGAAGATAAAGGATTAAAGCCACTATGATGTACGGTGAATACCTCATTGCCATGTGGAAACTTCAAACACTTATGAACAACTGATGGGACTGCTTTCATTGAGTGAAGCCAAGGGAGGCCTAGCTGCAAACGAAATTGTTCAGATTGTGAAACAATGGAAAATGTCACATCCAAAGTCTCAGGTCCTATTTTTAAAGGTAGCACGATCGATCCAATTGTAGGGCATGCAAAACTGTTATGGGTCTTAATCCATGCAATAAGTTTATTATAATCATCTTGATATAGTTCATGTAATACCAAAAACTCTTATGTGATCACGTTCTCACCACAAGCGGGATCTATTAATATCCCATTAGTGGGCTTGTCATAGATTCTTCTAGTTATGTAGAGAGGACCATCAGGAAGCTTTTGTAGTATGTCTTTAGTAGAAAAAGTAATATCAAGCGATTTAGTGGTTTGGCCCTTACGCAGGATAACGTCTATCGTAGCCACAAGGTTATCCATAGGACTAACTTGGGTAAGAGTAGGAGTTTCAACATATCATGTTGTTCATTATTTGTATCAACAGTCATTACATCAGTCGTTGAAGGTTCACTAGCCTTGAAAAATAAGGTAGTATGTTTAGGCATAGGATTGGTGAAAATTTGTAAATTTTGGTTAGGGGGTGCAACAAACTTATTTCCTTGATCATTAACACCCTCAATGGACAAATGGCCTAACTCAATCAGGTCTTGAACTAAATGTTTTAGACGCTTACAATTTTTAGTGTCATGTCCATTTTGGCGATGAAAGTGACAATAAGCGTTCAGCTTGAAATTGGGTGCTAATGGTTGGTTTGGATCAAGTGGTCTAATGGGTGGCAAAGTGAGCATGCTTTTTTGAATTATTTGGTTCATTGTATTAAGGAGAGTATCAAGTAAAGGATTGAATTATCTTTTTAGATCCCCATAATGATAAGGCACAACTGCCTTAATAGCGGCCATTGAATTTTGAACTTGTTGGGTTGGTTGTGGTTGTTGTTGAGGAGGAGGATTAAACTGTAAAAATCCTCTATTTGGTCAGAAATTTTTTTGATTGTTATTATTGTTGTGATTATTGTGTTTAGGTTTGTCAACTCAGTGAGAAGTAGATTTCAAATCATGACTTGAAACTGAGTTATGATATTCACACAATGTTGTGCATAAATGCATAAACGAAGGGAATTTCTTCATAGTTAACTTATCCTAAAGATTTGTGTGCAAGTTTTCAATGAACATCTTTTGCAGATGCACATCAGGAATCTTGACATCTATTTGGGCATACAAGGATTGGTATCATGAGATAAAATCTGTGACTTTTTCATCTGTGTTTTGTCTACATCGCATGAGATTAGCAATTGCTTTCTTAGGTGTCATATGAACTTGGAAATTACTTATGAAATCATCCACAAGTTCATTGAAGGAGCGAATGGAATGATTAGGCAAGTTGGAAAACCACTCTAATGCAGTGTCTTTCAAGGTTCTCAGAAAAAATTTGGCTAAAATTTTCTCATCAAGGACAAAATCACTACATAAAGTTGTGTAAGCATTAACATGGTTGATAGGGTCTCCTTTTCCTTCGTATTTCTCAAACCGAGGCATTTCTATCCCTTGTGGCATCAGGGTACGTAATATTTCTAAGGATAAGGGGCTACTATGGACATGATATGTGGGTGGAGCAGTTTGACCTTGACTAATGGTGGAAAGTTGATGTTGCATGGAAGAAACAGTGGTAAGGAGTTGTGTAAGAACAGGGTTAGGGTATGTAGGTTGAGATGGAAGAGAAAATGGTGATGGAGTGTAAGGGATGTGAGGGGAAGTGAAATGAATACTAAGGGGTGTGAAGGTGGTGGAAGGGACTTGCGACGCCAAAAGAGAGGTAGGAATGTTAGGTGGAATTGCAAAGGAAGGAGCCACATAACTAACTTGTTGTATAGTTGTAGTGACTTTTGGATTGGTATAAGTTGGTATAGATACTATGGTTGAAGGGGGGGAACTTGAGGTCCTCCTTGGCTTACAAAAATGTTTGCAGATTGGGTATTAGAAGAGGCATGTTTATTGTAAATATCAGCAATTTTTTTCAGCACATGCAAGCCATCATCACTTTCAATTAGGTGGTGAAGGTTCTCAATGGTGGGTATGGCAGTGGTGGAAATGTTTTCAAGTGACAAGTCTTGTTGTAAATGTGCAAAGTCCTCATGAATATTAATGACCTTTTCTTGCGGGAGAGAATTGTTTTGGTTGTCAACATTCATTGGATGGAAAGGTGAAGGCATGGAAGTGGTATTGTCAGGGCCTAATGCATCATTTTCCATACTAGGAGTATGAGCTCGTGAGATCCCAAGGTCCACAATGAAAGTGCTATCATGGGATGCCATGAGTCTAGAACTTCTTCTAACTAAAGTATTATCAACGGGGCACCAAACACTCATACAAGTACTACAAAGGATGGGTGAATGAAAATGAAAGCTAATCTAAGAGCTCTAAAATGCAAATAACAAATATTCTGCTAACTGTAACAGAGAACAAACTACAGAAAATAGAAATACAGGAAAATGCCAGAAAAATGCTAGAAATGTTGATAAAAAAGTGCAGAGCGACTGATTCGCCCTAGGTGGCGACTGAGTCCCAATATGCAATTTTTGAATGTTTTTCAGAAATTTAGGGATGATTTAAATACTCTACAGAATGCAAGTACATATGCAAAATGCAGATTTTTACTTTTTTCAATGAGATGTAATGCAAAAATGAAATCTAAATGAAATTTTCACTAATGCAAAACGAAAAGAATGCAATAACAAATCAATGTCCTAATTGAATGCTAATGAAAATGGAAACTAAGATGCAAGATTTTAATGCAATCAGGAATCCAAAGTGTTCAAAACTCGGGTTCACCAAAATGAAACATAGATTTTTGGGACCTTAATGCTACTCTTGCACTTCTAGGGTTTTTCACCTAAAAGGAGAGAGATAGGGCCAAAAATGCTAATGATTCACTCAAATCAGAATGTATGCAATGTTGTTTAATGTAAATGAACTTAACTAAATGCAACTGACTGATCTAGAGGATTGAAAATGAATGTAAAAGTGCAATTTAAGCTATGTTGGAAAACACATTGTGATATGCAAACAATGAAGAAAATGAATGAAATGTGCAGAACATAAAGAAAAGGGATGAATCTGAGTGCACCTGGGAAATGTAGGATGATTTTGGAATGTATGGAATGCTGATTGTGATTACTAATTTTTCACAGTGGGAATCATTCACCCAGGGTGGCAAATCAATCCTCCTCTAGGTGAAAAAGTGTCGGGAGCTAGTTTATGTTTGTTGGGATCCAGAATCTAACAAAATTTAGATTTTCAATCCTAAGGTGGGACTCATTTGCCATAGGTGGTGAATCAATCCTCTCCCAAATTTCTAAAAAATCAGGAGACAACTCTGCAACACTAGATTTGGAAATATTTGCTTATCGGGTTATCGAAGTCAGTTCTACAGAAAATGAACAAATAACTCTCTCCAAGCTTGAAATTGACTTAAGTTGACTTGAAGCACCTAGTTGACTTGGAAATCAATCTTCAACACCTAATAACTTGTCAAATATGCATACAAAGAGATGCAAATAAACATACAATAGGGGTTTTTCCTTGGTCAAACCCCACTTTTGGTAATTAAACCCTTGAAAAGATAATGAAATCAAAGAGAAAGATAAACTAATAACATGCAAGTGATATCAACTTACCTAACGCTTGATGATGCAAATCTGAAGTAATGTCAATGGCTGCTTCAAAGTGCTTGAATAGATGATGTAAAATTTCTTGAATGCTTAAAATGTGAGATGGAATGCTTGAATGAATGAGGAGATGTAAAATGAGGAGAAAATCACATATTTATACAATTCTTGTTCCTTAGTATCTGTTCATACCTCATCACAGGCCAACATCAAGTGTTTTTAAATAAAATCCCAAAAGGAAATTTAAAATATTTTGAATTTGGGGCCAAGGAGGACTCATTCGCCACCCATGGCGAATGGGTCCCACCTGGGACCTAAAAACATGTGTCATAAAATATTTTTTATTTAATCTTGTTTGTCAGGATAATATGCAAAAATACACTTAATTAAGCATATGAAAGCATAAAGAGACCAAATAAAGCATGAGAAAGGTGTAAATAGTGAACGTATGCCTACAAAAGCATGAAAGTTTGTTACAAGACTTTACAACACTTCAAAATAGGACTTGATGATGTGTAAAAAGGTGATTTTTAGGTACAATGCATTAAATAGAGTCTAGAAGAATGTAGAAATGTCTTACGACACTTCACAAGACGTTGTTCTTTGAATTTTAATACCTACACAAGCATGTTCAATTCATGTTACAACATAAGATCAAAGCAACATAGTTCAAACACCATGAAACAAGACCTAAAAGGCCATGAAAATGACAATGGATCATTTTTCTACAGCACAGATATATTTACAAAGGTTCTTCCTAAAGATACTTTTGAGTATCTCTGGGAGAAGTTAGGGGTTATTTCCCCTCCTTTCATAAACTAATATGCATTTGGAGATGCATCAGTCTAGTGGATTCATGATTCTATCTTTTTGGACTGATATTTTGATGGCTACCTCTCAGGGGGAGCAGGTGGTTTCAAGTGTTGTCATTGTGAGTATTCTATTTTCATGTTAAAGGAAGATTCAATGAACTTTTTTTTTTTGCCTTTTCCATTGATTTTAAAGGGGGAGAGAAAGCATGTGAAAAGAAGAAACAACTAATGAGAGAAAGAAGGTAATGAGGTAGATGATCTTCTGAGGGGGAGAAGCAAAAAGAAAAATCTTGAGAAGTATATTTAGAACTGGTATGGTGTCTTTGATGGTTTTTCACATCATGTGTTGCCATCAATGACAAAGGGGGAGATTTTTGTAAGAATGGAAAAAGGAATGAAAGTGTTGTCATTGATGTCAACTGGTCAATTGGTTATCTACTAGTTGTTGTTGGTTGTATATGTTGAGGATATTGAGAAATTTGTATTAAAAAAATATTACAAGAATTTGGTTGTTGCTTTGGTACTTGTCCCTATGTTTGTGCAGTTCAAATATGTTGGTCATGGTTGTTGAAGGTTGTTATAGCTAGATGTTTGGCTATTTGTTCATCGTGAAGTTCGAGTTGTGTTCACGAGTTGTAAACTATTTTTTTGTGCTCTGGATGAGGTCCGGGAGAAAAGTTGTTGGTCCAGATTTCTCTTTGATGAAGTCTTTTGACTTGTGATTCTAGAGTTAATATGTTTTGATTGCATTGAAGATATTTTTGGTTTCTAGAAGTTTCGAGCTTAATTGTTCTATGTGTTTTACACTAGTTTGGTCGACCATGTGTTAAGCACTACCTTTGAAGTTGATGAAGCGTGTTGGATCTATTTTGGGTCTCAGTGAAGCGTGTGTTTGGGTCACCCTCATTCTAATTCCACCCTAGTATTTTTGGCACTGAACTAATTTGAATTTGAAGTTGGATGGCTAACTTTGTATCTTTTTTAAGGTTGGAGATAGTATAAATACAGGATGAGCTAGTAATGGAAAATATACAAAAGAAAAGAAGATAAGTGAAAGAGAAGATGTGAATTTGATGTTATTCAAAAAGTGTGTGTAAGTTATGTGTGTGGTAGATCAGTGTGAAGCTTAATACCAAATTTCTGGATGTAGTGAGTAGAAGGAGAACTCTATCATTCATGTAAGTTGATCATGTGATTGTGGTGGAATCCTTTGTTGCATTGGGATTGTTGTCTCTGTAACAATTCTTCTTTGTATTTTTTGTATCTCTGTGGCAATGAGCCCTTTGGATTGTAGCCATGTTGGATAGTGAGTCCTTGTTTTGGATAGTGAGTGCTTGTTATGGACAGTGAGTCCTTGTTCTAAATAGTGAGTCCTTATCTCAAGCAGTGAGCCTTGTTTTAGGTAGTGAGCCTTTTGTAATTGGTTTTTATATTCTTTATAGTGTGAGTTAATCCTCACCGTGGTTTTTCCCTCATTGGGTTTTCCATGTAAATCTGGGGTCATTGTGTTTTTGCATTGGCATTTGATGATTAATCATTTAAGCAGTTTATGTATTAGTTCTGGTAATTGAATTGAAGATTAAAATCTATGAGAACTGATTCACCCCCTCTCACTTGTCCTATTCAACACTATCTTTCATCTATCTTAACATCCTCCAACAACTCAACTCATACTTATACCATATTCAACCTTGAAACCCTCTCCAAGGTCGACTATGCACCTCAAATGTGAAAATTCAAATTAGGTCGGTGCAAAAACACTTCTGTGGCAGATAGAAGTGAATGTAGACCACATCAAAACTTAATTGGGACCCAAATCAAGAACTCCACTCAACCACATGCTACCACAAGCAATATTTATCCTTCGCATATAGTGTAAACACCAAGTCATTCATTACTTTTGAAAACACCATTAAAATTTTAAGTACACACTTCCTCAAACCCAAGGACAACTTGTGGACCACACACCATACTTGAACATGATCTAGAATATTCCACAAACACCTTGAAATCCAACAAACTCCTTCATAACAACTTTCACTTGAAGAATGTACAAACCTGGTACACTTAGACTACTCTACCATACAATGTTATATGAAAGACCACTTTTTGAAGCACAAAACCTCAAACCCTCTTGACTGAGGTAAACTACCAATACCATCAACACACCTTCAGAATTGTAAGACCTGAAACACAACTGTGGAGAAATGTGGAGCAGAAACATTTCTCTCAAACAACTCTGCAATGCACAATCACAAACTGGTGCACATAACTTCTTTTGTACAATGATCTAGAACACTAACTCTTGAATATAACACCTCTCAAAACCTCTCACCAACATATCTAAATTGCATAGGAAAATCTTCAACCTAGAAGAAATGCGAAACAAAACCAGAACATAACTTTGTAACCTAAAACACCACTACAACACCCTGTTTCCTCTTTTTATCAAATTTTCTCAAAAGAACTTGGAAACCAAGCATGAGAGACACATCTTCATCACTTACACAACCATAGATAAAATCTTATCAAAGCAACACTAGATGTTGACACTAGTAGCTTTACTAATGACAACATAATGCAACTAATCAAAGCATGGATAACATCAACTGCTCATACTTTAAACCATCTCACTCGACTATAGGCATCAATAAAAACATATACTTTTTGAAATCAATGACAACACTAAATTCTCATACTTTCAACAATCTCCCCCTTTATCATTGATGGAAACACATGATATGAAAACCATCAAAGACACAACAGTTCTGAATATCAACACACTACAACTCTTTATATTACTTCTCCCCTTGAATAACTTATCTTTTGTACATTGTTCTCTCCTTTAACATCACTTCTCATGACTCTCTCTCTCCATTATTAGTTAATATTTTCCACATGATTCTCTCTCCCTGTGTTTATGACTTTTTTACATATTTCTCTATCCCCTTTGATATCAATGGAAAAGGACATAATGTTTGTACTATTTGTTCTCTTCCTGTATCTTCAAACAACCTTCTTACAACTGCTCTACAACACCTTTCCTTGACTACTCTGAATATTCCCACTTAGGAGCACACACCAAACTATATATGCATAATGACAACACACACTCTTCTGACTGCAACAATCAACAATGTCACTACCTACTCCCCCTGAGATGTAGCCACCGACATCAGTCTGGAATAAAGAGTGAACTTTGAGATTCACTAGACTGATGCATCTCCTTATGCATCTAGTTCAAAGAAGGAGGGGAAATAATCCCCAACTTCTCTTAGAATATACTCGAAAGTATCCTTAGGAAGAGCCTTGGTGAATACATCAACAATCTGATCCTTTGTAGGCACATATTCAAGCTCCACTTTGTTCTCCACTTCATTCTCCACAACTTTCTCTCTCAAAAAGTGATATCTGACTGAAATTCATTTTGTCCTTGAATGCATCACTAGATTCTTTGATATATTTATTGCACTTGTATTGTCACAAAATATAGAAATAGGTTCACCATACACCACTCTGATATCCTTCAATGTTTTCCTCATCCACAACACTTTTTTGTAGTAAGATGTTGTTGCAATGTATTTAGCCTCTACAATAGATAAAGAAATTGAATCTTGTTTCTTACTCAACCATGATATTGTTCTACATCCAAGAAAGAATGCACCGCCACTTGTACTTTTTCTATCATCAACACAACCAACCCAATTTGCATCTATGTAAGCACTCAAGGTGAAATTAGTATCCTTTGGATACCACAAACCATAATTTGAAGTTCCCTTTAATTATTTGAATATCCTCTTCACTGCTACAACATGTGACTCTCTAGAATCTTCTTGTAATCTAGCCACAAGACAAAATGCATGCATTATATCCAGTCTAGTAGTAGTTAGATATAGTATTCCACCAATTATTGATCTATACTTGCTCTGATCAGCCTTAGGGGATTCATTATTCTTGCTCAGTTTGCAACCAGTAACCATAGGAGTACATACCGGTTTGGAGTCTTCCATTCCAAACTTTTTCAACATCTCTCTGACATACTTTGATTCTGAAATCAATATACCTTTGTTTGTTTGATTGATTTGTATCCCAAGGAAGAAATTAATCTCCCCAAACATAGACATCTCAAATTCTTTTTGTGTCTCTTCTACAAAAATTTTGCACATAACTTCATTGCCTCCAAAAATTATGTCATCAACATACACAAAAACAATCAAGATTTGATCTTTTTCAACCTTAAAGTAAATATTACTATCTATGGTACCTTTATTGAATCCTTATTGTATCAAATACTTATCCAACCTTGCATACCAAGCTTTGGGAGCTTTCTTCAATCCATACGATTCCTTCTTCAATCTATAGACCATATTAGGCTTATCTAATAACTAAAATCCTTTTGGTTGTTCCATGTATACTTCTTCTTCCAATTCTCCATTCAAGAAAGTAGACTTCACATCCATCTGGTAAAATTTAAAATCCTTGTGTGCTACAAAAGCTAAAAATATCTTGATGACTTCCATTCTTGCCACTGGAGCAAATGTCTCCTCAAAATCTATTCCTTCAACTTGTGAATAGCCCTTACACACAAGCCTTTCTTTGTTCCTTACCACTTCTCAATTCCCATTCAATTTTTTTATAAATTCCCACTTAAATCCAATTATGTTTTTGTTTGCAAGTCTAGGGACAATTTCCCAAGTCTGGTTCTTCTCAATCTATAGTAGTTCTTCTCCCATAACCTTCATCCAATGTTCATCTTTGCATGCCTCAATCACTGTTTTAGGTTCAACTTCAGAAATTAAACACAAATTTACCTCTTCTTTAGCAAATTTCCTTCTTGTGAGTACACCTTTTCTCTTGTCTCCAATGATCTGTTCTTCAAAATGATTTCTCTACACATACTTAGGGGTTCTAGGGGTCTTTTTTGGAGCTTCTTCCTCTTGTTCAAACTGTACTTCATTTTCCTTAGCTTTTTTTTTCTCTGCAATCAAGCTCATCTGATTCATATCCATCTATTACCACTGAGTTCTAAAAATCTTCATCAACCTTGACACTTGCACTCTCAACAATCTTTCTTAGTCTCTTGTTATAGAACCAAAAGGATTTTCTTTTAGTAGAATATCCAAGGAATATTCCTTCATCAGACCTTGGATCAAACTTTCCTAAATTTTCTTCATCTCTTTTGATATAAAATTTTCTTCCAAACACTTTGAAATATTTAACAGTAGGTATCCTTACATATCATAAGTTATAAGGAGTCTTTGTGTTGTTTTCTTTTGCTTGAACTCTATTAAGTATGTAAACAATAGTATGAATTAATTCTCTCTAGTAGACTTCCAGTAGGTTAGATTCTTTCATCATAGTCCTTGCAACTTCTTGAATAGTTCTATTTTTCCTTTCAACCACTCCATTTTTTTGGGGAGTCCTAGGGGCAAACAAGTGCCTCTTTATGTCATGATTCTCAAAAAACATGTTAAATTCATTGAAATGAATTATCCGCCTCTATCAAACTTCAAACAATTAATCTTCATATCCATTTCATTCTCAACCATAACTTTAAATGCTTTGAATCTATCTAGGGCTTCATATTTTTCTTTAAGAAAAGTAACCCATGTCATTCTTGAATAATCATCAATAAAAATAATGATATACCTGTCACCTTGAAGACTTCTTATTCTTGTAGGACCACAAAGGTCTGTATGCACCAATTCCAACAATCCAGTAGAATATTTTTCTTTTCCTTTGAAACTTCTTGTTTGCTTTCCAATCTGACATTCCTTGCAGACAACATTGATAGGCTTTGTAATCTTTGGTAGATCTCTCACTGCTTGAACCAAACTAATTCTCACCAAGTTATCAAATTAATGTGGCACATCCTCCTATGCCATAACTAACTCTCATTGATCTGAGTCATAAAACAATGACCATTAACACCCTTAAGATGATAAACATTTCCATTTGTCCTTCTTCCAACAACAATCACAGTTCTAAACCCTTTTTTGATCTCACATCCGTCACCCTAAAACATAATATTATATCCCTTGCTACACATTTTTTCAACACTAAAGAGGTTATGCCTTAAAACTTTAACATAGTAAACATCTTTAGTATTATGCTTTCCATCAAAGATGATTGAACATGTTCCACATATCTTAGCATTTGAATTGTCACCAAATCTAACAAGTCCTCCATCATACTTTTCAAGTTTAACAAACTTACTCTTGCCTTCAGCCATATGATTTGAGCATCCATTATCAATGATCCAATAATTTTTATCTTGTCTAGTGTGAAAAGCATATACCAAAGTTCCTTCAGTCTTTTCCTTTCTCTTTGGAGGGAATCCTTCACACATCTTTCATAGTTAGCAGAAATAGATTCATCTTTTAAATCCATGAACAAGCATTCATCATCATCATCATAAATACTTGCATCTTCTCTAACATAATAGCTTTTCTTAATCATCTTACCTTTATTCTCCTTGTTTTTGTCATTCACAACTCTGTTTGGACATCTTGAAGCATAGTGACCTATCTTTCCACAACTGAAACATTTAAACTTTAACTTTCCTTTGTATTTACTAGTACCTCTTCTCATCCTTCTTACAAAGTTAGCTTCCACATCATCAATATCTTCTTGATCTAGTTCTTCAATCTTCTCTATTTTTGTAGCCTTAAAAGTAGTCTCAACTTTTGCATCATTATTTTGACCAAATTCTCTCATTTAAAATGCAGTTAAAGAGCCATACAATTGATCTCTAGTATACTTATCTAGATTCAAAAATTCCTCAATAGCAGAATCATTGTGACTGTAAGCTTCAGGTAGGATTCTAAGAATTTTCCTTACCACTTTTGATTCCTTGACTTTACCTCCAAGACCTCTGATGGAGTTGACCACTTCATCTAACCTTTGCATGTAGCTTGTAGTATTTTCATCTTCAGACATCCGCAAGTTCTCAAATGTGGTCTTTAGATTTTCCATCTTAGCTTGTTTGATAATTTCATCTCCTTCATAAATGCTTTCCAAATTTTCCCAAATTTCTTTACCAATTTTCAGATTCATAACTTTAACCAATTTAGAATTTGTATGACTACTCAAGAGAGCATTTACCTTACTTTACTATTGGTTTCATAGGCTTTGAGTCTAGTTTCAGTGCTCGGACCATTTTCAGGCATAGTGTATCCATCCTTAATTAATTTCTAGATGTCATATCCTAAATATTCCAGAAATCCATCCTTCCATCCTTGTCTTCTGGAATGCATAATCGGTTCCATCAAACATAGGGATCTCTTTCTTGTGCACCATCCCAGATCTACCTTAAGTGATTAAGATTTCTTCAAGGAACCTTGCTCTTATACCAACTATTGAATGCACAAGCCAACTGAGAGGGAGATGAATTAGTTGTACATTAAAGTTTCAAAACCCTCATTAACATTTAGATCCACATTCATTCATTAAACCCTTAAATTTGTTATGATAAATTAGCATGAAAAAAAATAATAGAAACTGAAACAACTTTACACATACAAAGGACACATAATTTATCCAAAAAGTGAAACATGGTCTTATCCACAATATAAGTAATATCAACACTAAATACAATGGCTCTCTACCACTAGGGCTCACTACCCAAAGAAGAAAGGTTCACTGCCAAAATAGAAAAGAAGATAGAAAAGGAATGTTAAACAGAGAAAATCATCTCAATGCAACAAAGATTTCACCACAATGAATTCAACTCCTTCATAATCTGATTGAAGAATTATAGACGCCTTCTACTCACTGCATCCAGTAAACTAACACATGAAAGCTCACACTGCACTTCTCAATTTTGCACTTTATAATTCTAGAATTTTCATCATTCACATCTCACACATTTATCTTAACATCCTCTAACAACTCAACTTATCCTTATATTTCCTTCAACCTTGAAACCCTCTCTAAGGTCGGCTATGCACCTCAAACGTGCAAATTCAAATTAGGTCAGCACCAAAACACTACTGTGGCATATAGAAGTGAATACAAACCACATCAAAACTTAATTGGGATTCAAATCAACAACTTCACTCAACCACATGCTACCAAAAAAAAAAATTATCCTTCGCATGTAGTGTACACACTAGGTTGGTCATTACCCATGCAAAAACCATTAAAATTTTAAGTACACGGTTCCTCAAAGTTAAGGATAACTTGTGAACCACACACCATGCTTGAACATGATCTATAATATTCCACAAACACCTTGAAATCCAACAAACTCCTTCGCAAGAAGTTTCACCTGAAGAATGTACAAACCTAGTACACTCAAACTACTCTGTCATACACTGTTATATGAAAGACCATTTTTTGAAGTAGAAAACCTCAAACCCTCTTGAATCAAGTAAACTACCAAAACCATCAACACACCTTCAGAATCACAAGACCTGAAATAAAACTATGGAGAAACGTAGAGTAGAAACATTTCTCCTAGATAACTCTGCAATTTACAGTCACACACTGGTGAACATAACTTCTTTTGTATGATAATCCAACACACAAAATCTTCAATATAACACCTCTGAAAACCTCTCACCAACATATCTGAATTGCACAAGAATATCTTCAACCTAGAAGAAATGCAGACCAAAACTAGAATACAATTGTGTAACCCAAAACACCACTGCAATACCTTGTTTCCTCTTTTTATTAAATTTTCTCAAAAGAACTTAGAAGCCAAGCACTAGAGACACATCATCATCATCTTCAATACTTCCACAACCATAGACAAAATCTTATCAAAGAAAAACTAGAGGTTGACACCAATATCTTTACTAATGACAATATAGTGCAACTAATCAAAGAATGGATAACATCAACTACTCATATTTGAAACCATCTCACTCAACTACAGGCATCAATGATAACAAAAACTTGTTGAAATCAATTACAACACTAATTTCTCATACTTGTAACACTATTTAGATGATTATGTAAGGGGAACTAAGAGGATGGATGAGGGGGGGAGCTAAGAGGATGACTTAAGTGGAAATAAGAGTATGAATTAAGGGGAGATACATGAGCCCTGACACTAAGTCATGTGAGAAAATTAACTATAATTAGCAGATGACTTAAGGGGAGGTACTTGAGGATGGATTAAGGGGAGCTAAGAGGGTAAATTAAGGGGATGTAAGATGATGTATTAAGGGGAGATACATGAGCCCTGACTCAAAGTATGTGTCATGTGAGAAAATTAGTCAACTATACATTAACTATTAATTAAATATATACAACTATATACATACCTACAAGTTTATTCCATTGTACCATTTACATCCTCTCTTTTTTGTAATGCATGTGTAATTGTCCCATGCTCTTCCATAGAAAGCATCCATAACTCTTTATTAACAGTCATCCCTTGATATCTGACAAATTTTATATTTTTTCCATAACCAAATGTGAGTAGTGTATAATATTCTTATGTCTTTCATAATCTTCAAATACAAGAAAACCATTATTTTTTATTATCTATATTTTCATATCCAAGTTCCAACAAAAACCATAAAACCTATTAGACACTCATATTTATCATTATCTACTCTAAGATATAACAACTTATATTTTGTCTCAACACATCAAGCCAGCCAATACTTTGTTCCCTCTTCATTGGCTTCAGGTGCAACAACATCATACACATGTCCTACAAAAGACATAAATTCAATAAAGTGTGACATATAATTCACATAAATGCATGCATACATATCTAATTATACATAATAAAATAATGTAATAAAACTAGATATTGAATTAAAGTACATTCTTGTACAAGGTATGAAACATAATCATAGTCATCTAATGTAAACACTTGATTATCCTCTTCAAGTATTGTTTCATGTTGATCATATGTTTGTGTAGATGTCAAGGATCTTTTTTTCCATTCTTCAACCCATTCTATATTTTCACATTAATCCCACTTACCTGCAATGCAAACGTCATGCCCTAAAATTTATTCAATCTAAACCATACTCAACTACCATTTTTTTTAATCTTGCTAATGCTATTCTAAAATCCTCTAAAATTCTTTGTAAAAAGGAACTTGCACAAATGAAACCTTCTTGACATATTTAAATGAGCTATGCTTACAACGATAATTTTAACTATTCTATGATTTCTAATGGTTTAATTTAAATAATACTAGTTTTATTTTCAATGACTATTATTTTATCTATTCACTTCAAAGAGAAATAATTTTAATTCAACATTTGGGAATTTACTTTAAGTTTTTTTCTATACAAGGGTGGGTTTTAAATGTAGGTACACTAATGGTTAATGATTTCCATCATTTGACCTATTGTTAATTTTCCTAAAATAAATTTATCAATTTGATAAGTCTTATTTGATATTTTGGCCACTAATATATTATCCTTTAAGAATAAATAAATAGATATAAATCCTTACAATTAATTATTTAGTTTCAATTTAGAAACTTTCTATTATTTTTTTTTTCATAAATATAATAAAGAAACATTGAAAATCACTAACTATATTAAACCACTACTTTTTCCATAGTTTTTTTAATTTTTATTAAGAAATCTTCCATTGATTTTTTCCCTTCAACTCATACTTTATCACAAATATATATCTAAAATATTTTGTTACCATAATTTGTGAATTTAATCTTGCTTTTAACTATAACTAAATTGCTATGGGAGTTCTCTGTTTTATATAGTTTCTTATCAAGTACAATGTTCAGTTTGTAGATTTTTTTTTCAAATGAAAAATTTGTTTTATTTGTAGGCTGAATGAAGCAATGGATCCATCTTCTAAATTCCATGGCAACTCCCAAATGGATATAGCAGATTATTGTTTATGCATCAAACTTTTTATCCAGTTATCATGTAAAATAATCTTGCTTAAATATTTTGGAATTGAATCTAACTTTCATATTTGAGTTTTGAGTTTTTTTATATGTTCATACATGATTTTCCTCATAAATTTAAAGTTGATTTTTTACATTAGGCTAGACAAATAAATTTTCCAATGTTTCCAAGTCAAAACCTCTTCTTACAATTTATTTGTTATATCGATTTGCAAGAAATCTTAAATGCTGCAATTAACAAGTTTAACAAATACTTATGCTAAAACCAATAATTCTCATTTAAATTATCATTAACTTTTCAAGTTAGTTCAAGGATCAAATTGGAATCAAGATTTATTTTCTCATTTAAATATTGAGAAAATTAACAAATTTCTTTTAAGACTATTTTTTCCAAATTAGGTTAGATTTCTTTTCCATTCTAATTCAATTTTGAATTTTATATTGAATGTCTTGTTTAATTTTTAATTAGTTGAAAGGAACAATATCTAATTCTAAAACTTAATAAATCTAACTAATATTCATTTCTCAAGATTAAATGGTAATTTTAATATTTCTAAATAGTAAATCGATATTGCATTTTAACAAATCTTCTTGAAAATGACTTAAATACATTATTTAACACAAGTATCACCTCATAATTAAATCAAGTAGGTCTCTAAGTGTTATGTTTCTATTTTCCCTAGCCTATGTATGTTCAATTTAAGGTTTACTTGATGTAATGATAGTGTGAGCTCTACTAGGGTTTTCTTATGTTTGTGGTCATTCTTGGCCCCTCTTGCATCATATTGTGCTTATTGCACAAGAATTTCCTCTTTTCCTGTGTGTACGCCCGCATTTACTATGGTTTTTTTGTTTTAATATGCCTTCAACCAGCTCTAACCCAACAATTCATGTTGTTGTTGGTGTTTCGATGGCTCTGCTCAATGGCTTCTCCTCTGAACAAACAACCCCAAAAAAAAATTTCGAAAGTGTTTCACAAGGTAAGTCTTTTGACTCCCCAGCTGATGTGGTTTTACCTTTGACTGATTTTGATTATGCTTGTAAATGGCTTGAGCAACATACTCTTGTTGGGTACTTTTTTGGGAGGACTCCCCTTGAACTGTGCTTAAAGAATGGGTCCACAAGGCCTGGGTCCCTCATGGGGTCCACCTTGATATGGTTCAGAATTTAACCAAGGGTTTTTTTCTTTTCCATTTTGTGAAGGTTAGTCATGTACAGAAAATCTTGAATCATGGTCTCTAGTATGTCAAGTATTCTTTGTTGGTTTTCCAATCATGGACCTAGGACTTCATTGTCTCGAATGACACCAAGTTGTGGGTCCCAGTTTGGATTGAGTTTCTAGGGTTTCCCTTGCCTTGTGTACCTTTTTTGAGTCATATTGCATCCTCTCTATGGAGGATTATTTGCATTGACCTAGATAGGTTTTTCCAAGCCTGACCCCAGAAACGGGTCTGTGTTGAAGTGGACCTTTCACAAGATTTGAAAGACTCCATTGATATTCAAATTGGAGATTTTTGACATGCCCAGAAGGTCACTTATTTTAATCTATCGAACATGTGCTATAGATGTCAGTCTGTAGACCACAAGATTAGGGACTACCCTATGGAAGTTCCTTGTACTCATTCTCTATCGTGGGAACTTGAAAAGCCCCATTAAGCGAATAATTTTGTTGCCAAACTTGATGAGAAATGGACCATGGTTACGAACCATAAACACAAGTCTAGTGGATCTGGGATGGTTTCCAAAGTCTCAGAGCCAGCTAAAGATGCTTCAAACCCTTCGATGAAAGGGAAAGAAGCCTCAGTCAGGGCTGACAATGTTCAAGTGTGGCCTAGGCTGATGGCTACACATCAGTCTGCTATCGTTATGATGGCACAACCAAATGTTTCTCCTCTTGTGACGGGAGTGTTGGCCTCCTACAATGATTTAATAACTAAGCCCTTCTAGCCATGATTCAGAGATTGGAAATCTAACCTGAATAGCTATTTCAATCATCATGAAGGTGCATTTGACTTGTCAACCCAGGGACGTGAACTTGAAATGGGTCAACATAGTATGTGCACTAGGAACTCAAGGTAGCCATTTCATTCTACAGCTAAGGAACACACAATACTGAAAGTAAATTGCTTAGAAGGGAATACCATAAATTCCAATCATCAATCAATCAACTTCATCAAACTAAAATGCATAATAGGAATGAAAATCTAAGCGACAAATAGGGCACTACTCTATCTACTTTGGCTATAGGAATAGTCACATAATGGAATTCTAGTGGCTGCAGGAACAGTCGATGCCATATTTCTAACTAATTTATTGAACAACAAGTAATGGGTAAGTGCACAAAGTTGAGTCCATGAAACATGGAAGTTTTTTCCTTAGCCAAAAAAATGAAATCGTCATTGCAAAAATGGGATCTCGATTTTTATAAACAGGATCCTGATTTTTAAAAATTGGGATTCCATTTAGCTTTGGGATCCTGAGCCTAAATGCAATACGGGATCCCACTTTTAAAAAATCAGGATTTCGTTTATTAAAAGGTCCCGAACCGACGAACAGGGAACAAGATCCTGATTAGTACAAAATGGGATCTCAATTTATAAAAATCAGGATCCTGTTTTATACAAATCGAGATCCCGTTTCCTAATGGTATTTATTTTTTAAAAACGAACAAACTGCATTTTACCTGTGCACAAGATCTCAAGTTCGAGTGACAATGACCTCCACAAATAGTCTCCAGGTACCTGTCCACCCCCATTTTTTTGTATTTTTTCATTTTTTATTGAAATTGTCAATAGAATAACTGATTTTAGCATGTTTTTTTTAAATTTATTTCATGTTTTAAGCATTTTATTTCCTGTTATAGTAGAAATGAGGACTTGTAGAAATAGATGAAAAAATGCAATGAAACCTGAAGATTTCTCAATGGAAATGAAAAAATGAACCTTTAATTGTATTTTAGAAACATAATTTAGCTTTTGAAACCTAAATTGTTTGATCAAACCAAAAGAAATTGTATTTGAAAACCCTAATTGAAATGAAACAAAAAAAATTGCATTTCAAAACCCTAGCAATTGAAATGAAATAAAAAAATGCATTTAGAAACCCTAATCAAGCTTTTTGAAACCCTCAATTCAAATCAAACAAAAAAAATTGAATTTGAAAACCCTAGCTTGAAATGAAATGAATAAATTGCATTAAAAATCCTAATTGCTTAGAAATTGAAACCCTGAATTGAATTGAAACAAAAAAATTTGCTAAAACCCTAAATTGAAATCGAACAAATCATTTTGATTTTGAAAACCCTAATTTTGAGCTCAAGAAAAAATTTGCATCATTAAATGTTTTAAATTTCATTGTATGGAGAAAACGATATGTTAAACTTTAGTTTCAATGTTAAATTATAATTAGATTAGAAAACAATATGTTAAAGAATAGTTACAATTCATAAATTTTATCAATGTTTGTTTACAAATTTAGTTAGCAAATTCATAAATCCAAGTGTACAATCGATTTCCAATTGTCACTTAATTAGATAGTATTCAAAATTCATTTCTATTTTATGTTTTGATCTCTCTTAGTCATGCCTTGTTTCCATTTCTTGTTGTCAATTACTTGTTAATTAAGCTTCTAGTTTAGTCTAAAATCTCAATTTTTGCACTAGTTACCTAGACACTAAAAGAATCTAAATATTTTTCTTTTCTTTCTTTTAGGTTCTTTCAATTCCAAACAATCAAAAATAAAATACTTGATTCAACATTAACTAATTTTATATTATACATTTTATATCATAAAATTCATTTAAGTGGAAAATTTTAATGAGAAAAATGTTAAATAAAATAATCTTATATTCAATTTAAAAAATATCCAGTTAAAATGTACATCAAACTCAATCTTAATAATACATAATTATGTGTTTCTATTACGCAAATAGCCTATCTATTCATAAAATCAAAAATATTCATAAACTAGGCACTAACTTGCAAGTCCATTATTCCAAGGGCCACCCAAACTTCACCCTAAGTCCGCTAAACCCTAAACCCTTAACACTAAAGAATTCATTTTTTCCTAGGACCTTAAAATGAAATTTGGTTGCCTTAGGTAACTCCACCAAATTTTATTCCCTTAAGCCGTGTCATTTTGTTGTAGGACCTTACTACAAAGATCCCCTTAAGCCATCCTATTACCCTACACCCTAAACTCTAAACTCTAAACCCTAAACCCTAAAGATGTCATTTTTTTCCTAGGCCCTTAATTAAATTTGGTTGCCTTGGGCAACGTCACCAAATTTTATTCACTTGAGGAATGTCATTTTTTCCTAGGACCTCACTAGACATAGATCCCCTTACTTGCCATCCTATCACCCTAAATCATAAATTGATGTCTTAAGGGGTCCTAATATGACATTTCTTAAGGGGGTCAAAGAAGTTCTCAAAATTTAGTGAAGTTTCCCAAGGCAACCAAATTTAACAATAATAAGATCGTGCAAGATTATAATATGAATGAGATTTCATGATCTAGGTTGGTCATTTGAAACAAGAGCTATCTCAATCAACTGTTCCACAAGAAAATGTTCTTCACTAACTTGCAAGTTCATTATATTCCAAGGGCCACCCAAACTTCACCCTAAGTTCTGTAAACCCTAAACCTTGAACTCTAAAATCTAAACCCTAAACACTAAAGCATTCATTTTGTCCTAGGACCTTAAAATGAAATTTGGTTGCCTTAGGCAACTCCACCAAAATTTATTCCCTTAAGCCATTTCATTTTGTTGTAGCATCTTACTACATAGATCCCCTTAAGCTATTCTATTACCCTAAACCCTAAACTCTAAACTCTAAACCGTAAACCCTAAAGCCATCAGTTTTTCTTAGGCTCTTAATGAAATTTGGTTGCCTTGGGAAACTTAACCAAATTTTATTCAGTTGAGCCATGTCATTTTTTCCTAGGACCTCACTAGACATAGATCCCCTTAAGCCATCCTATCACCCTAAACTGTAAATCGATTTCTTAAGAGGATCAAATAAGCTCTCAAAATTTGGTGAAGTTGCCCAAGGAAACCAAATTTAACAATAATAACATCATGCAAGATTATAATATGAATGAGATAAATCATGATCTAGGTTGATCGATTTATAGTTTAGGGTGATAGGATGGCTTAAGGAGATCTATGTCTACTAAGTTCCTAGGAGAAAATGGCATAGTTCAAGTGAATATAATTTGGTGAAGTTGCCTTGGACCTTAATGAAATTTGGTTGCCTTGGGCATCTTCACCAAATTTTATTCACTTAATGCCATGTCATTTTGTACTAGGACCTTACTACATAGACCCCCTTAAGGCATCTTATTACCCTAAAACCTAAATCTTAAACTTTAAACCATAAACCCTATAGCATTCATAAATTGTCCTATATTAATAGTTAATTGTATTTTCATTCAAGTAACATGCCTTAGACATAAATGAGGCTTGCATATTTTATCATTTGTATTCAATTAGGCCATTTATATTGAATGGTTTTAGGGTATTTCCTAAACATGTATCTTACATTTTGAAATTACAAATCTAATGCAGGTTCACTCATATCTTAGAGATCACATGGATTGAATCAATAATAATTGCAATCCACCTCTGTGCCATCCATCTCCACCACCTTCACCTCCACCTCCACCCACTCCACCTCATAACCCCCCACCTCCACCACTTGAAATTGATGGTGCTTGTTTGCAAGCACGAATCAATTCCAATGTTAGAACCGTGCAAGATCAAATCAACATTATTCAAAATGAAGAATGTGTCGCACCACCTGTGAGGATGATTGCATATAGGATGCAAACCATTGTTGATGTTGTCAGGGCTATGGATGGGATCTTAGATGAGCATAGACAATGGCTAGAGGAGAGGAGAACTTTTGATTCTAAAAAGGAAAACATAAAGAAATGAAGAGATGCAATAGAGAGCCACAATAGTTTCTAAATTAAGACAATGATCTTAAATAGTTATGAATTTATGAATTTGGTGAACGATAGATATTTTGTGTGATGAATTTATAAAATTGGTTGAATGGATATTTTTAGTGACGTGAATTTATGATTTTGGTTCTAGATGGATATTTTTAGTGACGTGAATTTATGATTTTGGTTCTAGATGGATATTTTTAGTGACATGAATTTATGAATTTCGTGGAATTTATGAACATATAATGATGAATTTATAATAGTATATATTTTATGACTATCTACTAGATCATGATTTCTCATGTTGGAAAATTGTAATATATATATATATGTGTGTGTGTGTGTGTGTGTGTGTGTGTTAGACATAAATGAGCTTTTTTGTGAATGTTTCAAGTTTATTGTTTAGTATGTACACATGTATTAAAATTGCATATAGTTCTTAAATTTTGAAATTTGTATGTATGTACATAGTTTAGTTTAATGATGTATGCATGCAAATTATGCATTGTATTTTTTATTTTAAATGTATGTACATGTTAAATTTTGAATTTTGTATGCACATGCTCAAGTTCAATCAATGTATATGTGTGTTTCAATTTTATATGATCTTAATATATGTATGCACATCCTATTTAAACAAATTTGCATGTGTGTTTCAAATTTAACTATTTAAATTGTCATTTTTTAAGTTTGTATGTTAATTTTGTATAATTTAATGCAGGTGCACACTTATATCTCATATCATGGATGATTTTAACATTGATGACATCATCAATCCACCACCTCAGCCACCTCCACCTCCCCCTCCACCTCCCCCACCACCTCCCCTCCACCTAATATGCCACCTCCAACACCTATTGCATCTGATGAGGTTCGCTTGTGAGCACGCATAAATGATCAGGTTGCATCCATCCAAAATCAAATCAATGCTATGAAAATTCAAGCATTGATTCCACCCCATGTGAGATGTTTTGCATCTGCAATGCAAAATGTTGTGGATGCCATCAGGACCATTGATTCTGATCTAGATAGGCATCGACGAGAGAGATTAGATGAGATAATTTTATGCTGACAGTCTCTCTTACAAACAAATTTTAGACCTTAAAATAATGAAAGCCCACCTAGCCCCCTACTTTCTTGACCCTGTTACTCAACATCCCATTCCTCCCAACCAATCTAGAATATCCATGAGGTGGTGCATACATCCACAGATGAGTGTACATTTTTGAGATCGATGGTATATGGTTTTTGATAGTCCCCCACATGCTAATTGGGAGTTCCCATTCTATTTTTTGAGGAAACTGTATGTAGAGTTTGTTTTGGGGCAAAATCCCAATTATTTTGATTTTAAATCATTTCAGGGTGTTGGCGATGGCATGCTACAATAGAGGTTAGGGGAAAGGGTTTATCCCCAATGCTCCATCCATGTGTAACCCCTTGTTGTTGCTCTTGGTCCTCCCATTCCCACACCTGTGCATCATCGAGTTGTGGTCTTGACATTAGGTTCTCTTAGTACACTCACATGAGACCTTGATCAACATGCTTCTGCAATAGCGGGTGGGGAGTATAGAGAAGATGATTTTGGAGGAGTTTTTTATGGAGCTGGTCTGAGTACCACTCTAGGAGTGTCGAGGCCCGTCCCACATGTATGTACTAGTTGCCATCAAGTATGCTATGGACCTGATCAGGGCACACCTAGTTTAGGTGGATGTGGAGATTCTGGTGGTTCATCTGGTCACATCAGTTCATTTGTAGAGTTTCTTACAGCAAACCATCACCCTGAGGACACTGTGACACAGGTATAAATATGCATCTACACGTTCATTTTATAAGAATTTTGATGAATGTATATATCAAAGAAAAGTTTGCAATACATTTTATTAATCAAACTATTTGGTCTACAGATGACACTAATGATGGGGCAATCATCTATTCCACAAGTACATACATCGACACAAGTCCTAATCGACAACCCTTATGGGGTATTTTGATTTCATTATTTTTATATATGAAATGATTTTTAAATTGAGTTTTAAATTTATAATTGAATCGCATATATGTTTGAAATATTTATGTCAGTTTAGGCGATTTAATTAACTTCACATCGATTCCACTTGAGGGGTTGTCAAGCACTCCTCCACCATCAGTCGTTGTAGATCAGGGGCAGGTACATTTATATTGTAAATTGTTTAAATTACATTAGTATAGTTACAATTATGAATTTTGAATTCACTATATATGAAATGTGCATGTACACTTGTAAATATTATAAGCATTAAATGTCTACATGTATGTCTAGGTTGATACCACAATGAGAATGAGCATCGAGCAAACATTAGATGTTGCAGCTACTCGTGAGGCCTCTGATTTTCAAGTTGTTTAAAATATTTTCTACACAAAATGTGCAAACTTGAATATATATATATTAACCTAATTCAAGTATACATGCTTTAATTTTGATCTTGTAGGACTTTGTTAGTGTGACTTTTAGCCTTGAGCTAGACATAGTTACGCCTCCAGGAGGACATGCAGAACAGGCTCCAAATCAAATGGTAATTTAAATTTTTTATTATATTTAAAGTCAATTATAAATTATATATTCTGAATATAACTTTAATTTTAAATTTCAAATTGAATATATATATTTAATATGAGCTAATACATGTTTTAATTTTTTTTCTTTTATAGCATGAGACACATCTTGTAGTTGAGCATGTACAAATAGGTCATGGAGAAGAGGGTGCGCAACCTTTGAATATTGTACAATTAAAATATGATAAATTATAAATTAAATTGAATTAAATAATTTTTAATTGTAGACTTGTACATCTAATTTCAACTTTCTTTGTCTTGTTTATGTAGATTGATTCAGAGAATTTAGAGGTTGCTTCAGGTGCACCCGAGCATCCAGACCCAGATATGATGGTCATTTAATTTTATGATAAATTATAAATTAAATTATCATTAAATCATTTTTCATTGTCTTACATCTGATTTCATCTTTATCTTCTACAAAGTGTTTCAGGTCATTTGCATAGTCCACATGGCGTGAAGAGGTCTCTTGATTATAGAGACAATGCATGACCTAGAAACATGATTTTATGGGTTATAATTGTTTATTTCATGGACTATATTTCCGGTTTCTCATGTACTCTGTTGGAATTTATATTTCATGGCTCAAATACTTAGTTAGACTTTAGTTCATGGGTTGTACTCTGATGGACTTTATTTCATGCGCTTAATATATTGGTTTCATGCACTTAATATATTTACATAAATTATGGACTTCATTTTTTTTTTAAAAAATAATTTACACATGTACATTTATGCATTTTATGTTCATAGTCAAGACATTAATTTGAAATGAAATAATTAGTCAATAAATCATAATTTACAAATAATAATTAGTCAATTCAATTCACGTCAATCAATAATTAGTCAATAAATCATAATTTACAAACAAAAGCAATATGCTTCTATACCACAAAGGATAAAATTTTAAGAAATAAACAATACCATACAAGATTAGAGAACAAGAGCACTAATAAATTCTATAAATAATAGCATCCAACACTAATTTATAAGTTGTCAAAACAAATAATGGCATCCAACAGTATTTATAAGCTGTCAAAACAAATAATGGCATCCAATACTAATTTATAAGCTATCAAAACAAATAATAGCATCCAACACTAATTATAGGTCTTAAGGGGGTGTCTTAAGGGGTCCTAATAAACTATCTTAATGGGATGTCTTAAGGGGTCCTAATATGACGTCTTAAGGGGTCCTAATACGACGTCTTAAGGGGATGTCTTAAGGGGTCCTAATAAACTATCTTAAGGGGATGTCTTAAGGGGTCCTAATACGAAATCTTAAGGGGATGTCTTAAGGGGTCGTAATACAACGTCTTAAGGGTATGTCTTAAGGGGTCATAATACAATGTCTTAAGGGGATGTCTTAAGGGGTTTAGGGTTTACGGTTTAGGTTTTAGGGTTTAGGGGATGACTTAAGGGGTCATAATACAATGTCTTAAGGGGATGTCTGAAGGGGTCATAATACGTCTTAAGGATATAATTGATTTAACAATAATGTATGCGTGATATTTAGTGATTATACAATCAAATATAACGTTTCAAAGTAGGAAAACATGCACATTTAACAAACAAAATATCTAGAATATCGATTTTGATACATAGAAGTACATAGAGTACATAATTGTGTATGTACATGTATTTGTAATTTTTACAAAATGTTTAATTTTGTAAGTATGTATGTACATATATGTCATCTCAAAACAATGTTTACAAAATTTGGATATGCCATCTCAAGAACATCTAAAACTCATGCCCAGAATGTAGTAGGTCTTCACACCACCTGATATCAAAAAGGTACAAGCAATATCAATGAAATCATCAAAACATACATATTTTAATTTATATAAAACTATCTATATGTACACAACTCAAGTACCTGCATTTAAAAGTATTCCACACATGTGTGTAGGTTGAATCCAGGCATCCTCTCCTTATTGTTTCAAAGTATGAGATCAATGCAATGATGGCTTAAGGATACAAAAAGGATAATAAATCAATTTTAACTATTAATGTACAAGCAATATCAATATGTAATCAAAACATGTATTTAAATATAATTTAACTAATAATTGCCTATTTTTACCAAGTATTCCATGTTGTCTAGGTTAAATCTGCATGGACTAGATCCTTTTTTCTGATTATGGCTTAAGGATCTATAAAAGGACAATTTAAATCAATTTCAACTAATAACACACTTGACCAATATCGAAACATGTATTTAATCTATTTAAAAGGACAATATAAAACTAAAACTATATTTACCTATATTTACTTATTCCATTGTACCATCTGCATCCTCTCTTTTTTGCAATGCATCTATGATTGTCTCATGCTCTTCCATGGAAATTTTCCATAGTACTTTATTTGTAGGTTTTCCATGATACCGATCTAGTTTTATATTTGTTGCCACCACCAAATG
The DNA here is from genome assembly GCA_007258455.2 of Sequoia sempervirens. Classification (NCBI taxonomy): domain Eukaryota; kingdom Viridiplantae; phylum Streptophyta; class Pinopsida; order Cupressales; family Cupressaceae; genus Sequoia; species Sequoia sempervirens. The sequence continues at coordinate 157,525,969 of VDFB02000017.1, read as the reverse complement.
TGAATAATGTATAATCTTTTTATGTGTTTCATAATCTTCGAATGCAGGTAGACCATTCTTCCTTGCTAGGTATTTTTGTAGCCAAGTGCCAACAATGACCACCAATCCTATTGGAAAACATGAAACCCATCATCAAATAAGTTCTCAAAATTTTCTTAAGGTCATCAAAGATGTGTTCTAAAAAATTGTTTAAGGGGATCAAAAACTTGTTATCAAAATTTGCTTAAGGGGATGTCTTAAGGGGATCACCATACCTATTGGATAATGATAGCCATCATCATCTTCTTGAGGTGCTATTAACTTATGTTTAGTCTCCACACAACGAGCCAACCAATATTATGTTTTCTCTTCATTCCCCTCAGGTGCAACAACAGCATACACATATCCTACAAAAAAAATTGATTTAATAACTTGCGCATATCCATATAAAGTGAAATAAAATAAAATAAATTAAATTAAATTACCTTCTTGTACAAGGTCTGAAACATGGTCATAGTCTTCAGATGCAAAAATTTGATCATTTTCTTCAATAGTTCTTTCATATTCATCATGTGCTTGTGTGGGTGTTAACGATCTTTACTCCCACTGTTCAACCCATTCTGTATTTTCACATGCTTCCCAATCTCCTAAGATACAAAACTGGCAAAAACATGCAAGCTCCCTTATCCAGATAGTCCATGTGCTTGATGTTGAACTCCTAAATCAATTCCATTTAGTAGATCCACTAATTGTCTCACAGTCAACTCTAGGTACAATGTTCTCTTCTTCAACCAACCAAAAGAATCGATGAACTCTAGAGTACTCACTCGAACCAGGTGCAGATAATCTTGTAGTACACCAATCCACAATCCCATGTGCATCTTTAAATTTTACTGCATCCTCGAACTTTAATTTTTCTCTAGCAAGAATTTTTTTGACACACACACCAACTCCATCATGTTCTCCTTTACCATGCCCAACTTCAAAAAAACTCCATATATGCTAGACATTAAGTTCCTTGTGAACCCTACTTAACCAATAGAACATTTCGAGCATTCTTGAACTGCCCCGTACAATTATCTGACCATATGCGGTTTTCTTTCATCTGGATTCCTCTTTCTCTTAGATTTCTATAAAATATACTGAAATAGTATTGAACAAACTCTGACAAGTGTAATCGATTGACACTCAAATAAAAATGATACTCCCTCAAAAAATTTCTATCATCCTCAGTGCTATCATCTGCATGTCTATAAATAATATGGACAAACATAGCTACTTGCACTGAATTATAATACTGTGATTGAATTTCCTCTTGTGGAGCTAGAGTATAATTTTCCACAAAATCAACCACTGAAAGTATAGTACCAATTGGAAATGTGTTTCTACATGCGCAAAATTGGCCATCAAGCCATCGAGCATGTTGAGAGTGCATGACATATTTTGGTACAATCTTATTCTTAAATTCACTCATGAATGCATGCACACTAACTTTTTTTGTAACTAAATCACAACGCTTTCCTATTTTTCCATCTTTTAATGAATAGTGAACATTCTTAAATATTTTAACATCTACTAATTGTTGTCCAAAATCGTTATCAACACTTTCATGCATACAAATTCTTAAGAATGAAAGATTTCCATAGTCAATGAATTGTCCAAAAATACAAGAACTTAAATAAAACAATTTACCATTAGATCTTTCACAAAACAAACCTGAAATAAACTCCCTTATTGCTTCAAGTGGCATATTAATACCACATTCCTGTATAATCATGTTAGTGTGCAAGTTAAAATGTATATATCGAAAAACATCATAAAAGTAACGAAATTGAACATGTGTTTTACAACAAGATATTCGTTGCTTATTAATTTTTACATACCATGGTTTACATTTTTCAAAAGACCTTTGACTTATTTTAATATTACCAGGTAACACTAAATCACCACAAAATTTTCTATAAAATTCAGTTTGTGTTGTATCTAATAGGTGTTTTGGGTGAGGATCACGAACTTTGGACCCCACCTTTAATTTTAAAACATCTCTAGCATTAGATGAAACCCTAGTATTATCATGCCCATATTTTTCAATCAAAGATTTAATTCAACATTCAATTTTATATCAGACCTCAAGAGTCAACCACTGAAACTCCAACATTGGTTGATAGGATCATTTTCTATACTTTCTCTTCTTTTTGCCTCTCTTAGCAATGTTTTTGGGTGTATTTTTAAAACTTCACTAATATTGCTTACCATTATTTTATTCAAAGTTGCTTTATTAACAATAGTCATTGTTATAGCTCTTTTTGCTGCATTTTTATCTTTAGATTGACTATTTTTCCCAATAGATTGAATGGAACTAGCAATAGTAGACATAACATGTTTTAATGATTGATCTTTTCTTTTTGGTTTAACAAAAAATCCTAACCTTTTCATTATTTTCCTCATTTTTTGCATTCTCATCAATTATATCATTAGTTTACATTGAATTGCAAATTTTTTTATGATAAAAGAATTTGTTGTATATTTTATTCGCATGTGTTCTTATTTTCCTCCAAGAAATTTGACCAGGAAGATTATCGAAAACACCACTTTCAATTTTTAAAAAAAAGTATTTTCATTAAATTCAGTTACATCACATTCTAGATTTTCATCTTCATCTTCATTATCATTTTCATTTTCAACTTCAAAACGATTTACATTTTCATCTTCATTTTCATCAACAAAACGGTTTTCATTTTCATTTACATCAACAAAACGGTTTTTGTTTTCATTTTCAACAAAAGGATCATTCTCATTTTCATTTTCAACAAATTCTATAAAAGTTTCATCTCTTTGAATATTATCAATGTCAACATTGTTAAGTCCAGCATCTTGTAAAACTTCTACATACAAATTTTCCATTTCACTAACATGTTGATTTGAAGACATACCTGGATTTGTGCATATTGAAACATTCTCCATAGCATTGAAAGAGGGATTTGAAGACATAGTAGGACTTGCTTGTATAATTATATTCTTCTCCAAATTGACTTCTTGCAAATTGGCTTCATCTACAACCATGGTCTCCTCAATGTTTTCATCTTCAATAGTTGTGGAATTGGATGCTCCCACATTATTCATTGATTTAATTCTCATTCTTCTTTCTCTTTGTCTTTGTCTCTCCTCTTTTTTTCTTCAATTTCTTCAAGAGTCAATGTCTTCCTCCTCTTATTACGAGCTTTAGCTCCCATGATTATAAAATTCTCAAGCACAAATGAATGTCAATAGTGAAATTCTTCAAAAAATTCAATCCAAATTGGAAGTTGAAGACCTATAAGGACAAAATTCTTCCTCTTATGTTCCTCAAAACAAGTAGAAAACTAGCACAATTCCACTTTAAAAATTGTTTTCTTCATGTCTCCTTTGAAAAAATCAATCCATATTGCAAGTTGAAGACCTTTTTTTCCTCAAAACAAGTACAAAACTAACAAAAATCCACTTCAAAAATGGTTTACATGATGCCTCCTTTGAAAAAATTAATCAAAAATCCAAATTCACCACCTGTAAAAACAATAGTTGATGAAAAATAGCCCAATTTTACTGCTCTTGGTTGTACATGTGAAGTTGCAGATTTCACAGTAATTTTTGACAGTAAATTTAAATAAAATGGTTAAAAAACAAATGAGATCCTGTTTATAGAACGGGATCTCGTTTATTAATAAATGGGATCTCGTTTATAGAATGGGATCCCATTTATTAATAAATGGGATCCCATTTTATAATCGAGATCTCGTTCTTAATATTTAATGTGGGGACCATTGACAAAGGAATGGGATCTCGTTTATAAAATGAGATCCTGTTTCCCTATCAATGGTCACACTATTTAATATTAGGAAACGGGATCCCGCTTTACAAAATGGGATCCCATTTCAAAAAAATTGAATTTGAATTTATTTTGTGGTCAGGTTTTTGCTTTGTATTTTGGTTCAGAAAAAGCATTGGGAATCCAAACCTAGGCCTTCAACCTGGTTTGACCTGCAAGTTGAAGGTCCTAACAATGTCAGAGAAAAATATTGAGTTTGGACATATGGCTAATGACATTTTTTGCAGAATTTTTTGCAGAATTTTTTGAAGAAATTAAAACCCATTTTAGATGAGACAATGTAGATTCCAAATATGTAAAAAAAATTTACAATTGGATTATTTTTTCTATTTTTCAATTAATTTCTGATGAAACTAGTCCATAAACTTTAAATATTAGGGTTTTTTAATATTTTAATAACTTTTGATCAACATAATATTTTGACGAACAAATTGCACGAGAATAAACTTTGGACAATTCTTTTCAATTTAAAAAAAAAATCAAAAAATGATAAGTTAAGGTCATCTTATGCGTGTCATACACGACGATTTTTCAAAACGACAAATATGCCTAATAAAAAATTAACAAAAAAAAAATCAATAAAAAATTACAAAAAAATATCGAGAACAAGCTTCAGTGAGGCACAAATATTTTCCCAAAAGGATTTAGAAAAATACGATAATTTAGGTCAAAATATGGATGTTGCACACGTGCATGGTATGGTATAAAAAAAGTGACTTTTAAACAGTGGTTTTTAGAAACACCTATTGAAACTCAATTTGTACAATCTAGGTATTGAAATAAATTACATATTTGGAAACTAGACTCCAAGTACTACATTTTATGATTAGTGACTTTTTCAAAGATTCCATCTCTGAGTGCTTCAAGTTTTAAGGTCAAATGTGTCAAATGTTGAAAATCAAGGAAAACACTTCCACTTTTTGGCCAAAAAGTGAACTCAACTTCTTGCCAACACCCTAATACTAAACTAATGCTAAACTAAGAAGACGAATTACTCACCAAGTAGCCCCCCATGGATAATTATCCCCTAAAACTAATGAGAACTCAAATGCTCGAACTCAACTTTATTTTATTAACTGCAAATCATGAGTACAAAAGAGTAATGTATTTGTATTACTGAAAACTTGAGAGTGCAAGTACAATATCAAATCGTGCCACCTCCTGAAGAAGGAGCATCAGATCATTATTTATACTAACAACTAAACAAAGTAGTCAACTCCACAACTAGGAGGACGCCATTTAGGGAAAACAAAGAAAATGGAGCCATGGCGATTATGCATGCATGGAATCTGGTCAGACATGCAGGTCCAAATGCAGATTCAGCACAACAGTAACGCCCTGTGCATGCTCAATCATTAAAGTCCACTACAAGGCGGTTACATTCAGTTGCATGGAGAATCTTTTGTCATCGGCCTCCTTTGACCTAGAGCGATTCCTTTGCTAGACATTATGGTGCATGCCTAGTTGGAGGTGTCTTCCTCAACTTAGCATATTAAATTTGCATGGCAAAGTCAGTATGCATAATAATTGCACATCTATATCCACCTTAAGGACATTCATTAGCCACATGCAAAATAAATATAGATAATCCACATAATACGCCAAATGTCATTAAAGCTTGCAGAGATAGGATTAAGTCCAATGTCAATGGTTTGAGGGAATCATTATGAAAATACCCACATTTAACATTAAATTCCATGACATCTACCAGAAAATAAACTATAGATTCTACCCAAAATTGGACCAAAAACTAGGCTCATCACTCTCCCCAACCTAACGTTGTGTTGGTCCTCCAACAGGGGAAGGGTTGTTCTTCTGCTTGGTCAAAGCTCTAAAATTTGCAACTGATAGTTGTCCAACATCAGTGGCTGCAGTGCGTGAATCGGGATCCCAATAGAATCCTCCCACCCTGTCAAATTTGTTCCATCTTTGTCTTTCTGCGGCAATTTCATACTGGTAGAATCTGAAGTATGGCACAGGCCACATGAGCATGGGTGGTTGGAAAGTTAGGGGAAGCCAAGATCGCCCTTGTGCTCTCCCAATATGAATATATCTATCAATCCTTTTTAGTATTACAGCATAATTGTGGATGGAATGAGGCTCGGCCTGTTTCAGCACATCAATTAGATTATTCCATCTTTGTGATAGAAATATTCTCATACTTTTCTCCTTTGTTGTTGTCTTTACCTCATACTCACTATAAATTGCCTCAATCCAAGGCATAATCATGTTGCCATAACTAGGCATGAGAAGCATTATGTTCCATTCTCTATAAATATCCCTTGGGTTGTTTGATTTAGCCCTAACAGGAAGAGGGATATCAGACTCCAATTGCTTATAAGCTTCATGTTGTCCCCAACTAATCTCATTTTGTACCCAAGACATAAATTCCCTCAATTGGGCATCCCCAACATATAACAACAGATTCCAATCATGGTCTTGAGTTACAACATAATTATTCAAATAAAACTCACACAAATTCTTTATTTCAGAGGAGGAAATCCTATAACCATTGAAAAATTCAATAGGGGTGTCAATAGAAGGATTCAAACCTGAGGAAATCCTTGACAGCTTAAAAGAGAGGTATTTCTCTTTTAGGAGCAGAGCATAAACCCTAGGAGGGGTCCTACATTCCAAAATTCGTACTGCCAAAGTTGCCATATCATCCACCTTCTACTTCAGAGTGGCAATTTTTGCATCTTTATCTTCAATTTCCTCATCCCTCTTTTGAATTTCCTTCTTCAATTTTTGTTTTTGTTTTTTCCATTCTTCCTCCCTTCTTTGTATTTCTTTCCATAAATTCAAAATTGCTACATGTATTGTAAAATTAGGAGGATTATGAATTCCTACCAGACTTTTTGTCGATCGTGGTTCCTCATATGGCACTATCTGCATGGACTCAGGTTGTCCAGTTATCTTTGGCTGCAGGGGAACTGTTTCTTCTTCCACTTCTTGCTACAGGGACTCTCGTTCTTATTTTTGTTGTTGCTATAGGAACTCCTACTCTAGTTCTAGTTGTTGTTGTAGGACTTCTTTTTGTAGGACTTCTTGCTCATACTGCAGGAAATCTTGATTTTCCTCAAACTCTTCTGCAATGTTAGCAAGATCAGCCAGTGTTATATTCATTGCTTCCTTGAGTATGTCTTCTTCTTTGACATTCTCCTACCCCATTGGAGCTTTAGGGTCCTCATGTGATGTCTCACCAAGCTTAGGGATTTCCTATGGAGGTGTACCAATTGCAAGCCCAACTAGTCTCGATTTCCTAGGAGGTCTCTCACATTTTCATTTGGCTGCAGGATGAATAGTGTCGGCCTTCCTCTTCTTATAACTTGGCACCTTTCTTTCTACAGGCTATGTTTTAGCTTTCCCTTTTCTCATTTTTACTTCTCTCTGTTGTGCCCTATTTTTCATCAGGGTTCCAAGTGGAGTGTCATCATCAGAATTTGATGAAGAGCTTTCTTTTTCTATGTGCACCATTTCAAAAGACCTAATTTCTATGGTATCTTCTACTGCAGGAGGATTCATACTAGAGCCAGCACTAGAGGTTGAAGCACCAAGAGTGGCTTCAGCTGAGCTCAATCTCCTGCTAGACCTACGAGGTTGAGCTAAAACCCTAGGTTGCAACTGCTCAGGTCTAATTTGATCAACATTTGTAAATTCTTCCCAATTCATTCTAGATACATCATGTAGAGACTTTTCAACCAGCAATTTAATTAGATAGTGGTGGGAAACAGAATTATCCCTACCTTTTTTAGTCTCGTTTGCCATGATTGAGAGAAGATTGTATAACACGTTAGGCACATTCATCCTCCTCATGTGCCTCATGTGATTCAAAATCTTGAAGTGCACAGAATGAAAATTTGACAGACAACCCTCACAAGTGATGTATTTGATAACATAAATGGCTATCTGCTTCCATGGCTTAGGCAGAGACATTCTCTTTGCACCCTGTTTATCAATGCTCAATGGGGGGTCGTTCGGCTCTGTAAATTCAGCCCTAGCCAATCTGGAATCTCTGGAAGTAGGGTAATTTTCACCATCAGTAGGTAACCCTGTAACCTCTCCAATTCTTTCCTCAGTTGCCACAAATTCCAACCCTTTTACTTGGCTTTTCCTTTAGAAAATGTCTGAGTGAATTCAAGGGCAATACTTTCATCAAAGCCATCCAACTTTAGGAATTAATTTGACCATCCACAGTTTCTAAATTTGGCCAGGCATTGTGCATCCTACAATAAAACATCACACACCATGGGTTCATTTTGAATTAACCCACCTCCCATTGTCTACAATCAAACAAATGCTCTGCAATTTCTCCCCTAACTCAAGATTACGACAGAATTTCCAGTGTTGATATCGATTGAATTTCCTTTTCTTTTGCTTCACCTTTTTTCCTATAACTCAAGATTATGACAGAGTCAATAATGGAAAGCAAAGGAGTGATAAAGGAGAATTATGATGGGAATAAATGGCGGCTACAATTAATGTCACTTCACACATGCAAGTCATCCTCTCACTTGGATTTCAAATCAGCTCATTTTAAATTTTTTGACGTAGCCTAGCATAAATTAACACAAGCAATATATTTGCATCTTTTTCTTTCCCTCCCCCCAACCTAAATTTGGACATGTGTCCACACATGCGAGATGGGAGTGGAGATTTGACAAGGAATAATGACACATTATGTGAACGTTTATACTAGCGTACAATGATTAAATAAATGCACTTAAAAGATGATTAAAGGATAGCAATTAATGCGTACATACCTGAATGTGTGGAAGATTTTCTGCAAAGATTGTGGAGAAAGTATTGCTCGCCTTTTAGGGAATAAATTAAGCAATTAATGAAAATGAAGTTGAATGAGGTGAGGTGGAATGAAGTGATGGAAGAGAGAGAAAGGTGGTGATGAATGGGTGGATGGGAGGGTGCGCGAAGAAATGGACTTCCACATAAGTGAAAGTCTTTATTATGAGAAGTATGTACCTTAATTAGCCAGAAGGAGGGACACTAGGTCCATTTCCTTCAGCTGTAGGAAGCTTGGGTGCTGAGTGTTGGGTGAATTGCTACAGGAACTCTTCTTTGGAATTCGGCTTGTGATATGATCTGAGGTGATGACCATTGACAAGTAATTTGAACTTGACAAGGTCAATGGTAGTAATTTGAACAACTCCATTAGGAAAGACCTCAGCAACTTCATATGGTCCTAGCCACCTTGTCTACAATTTTCGTACATTGTCTTGGTATCTTGAGTCATAGAGCAAGGCCCAATCTCCTGGTTGGAATTTCTTGTCCTTGATAAATTTGTCATGCCACCTGATTCTTTGATTTTGCACTACTTCTGTATGTTGCAAGGCTGCTCTTCTTATCTCATCCAAAGCATTTAGCTGCATGATTCTTTCTCTCTATGCCTCAAAAATATCCATCCCTAAATCTATTGTAGTCCACAGAGTCTTATATTCAAATTCAAAATGCATCATAGTTGTCTTTCCATACAGCAACTCAAATGGGGTGAAGCCTGTAGTTGTTTTCCAAGTTGTCCTATAGGCCCAAACAACTTCTGGAAATCTATTTTCCCAATCCTTTCTATGAATAGCTACTATTTTAGTCAGAATGGCTTCAATTACTCTGTTGGTCACCTCAACTTGGCCATTAGCCTGTGGGTGATAAGGAGTAGACTTCTTGTTCCTTATGTTGTACTCATTAACTACTGCTGCAACAAGGTTTGATGTGAATTGTGCCCCTTGATCAGTCACTATTTCTCTTGGGACTCCATATCTTGTAAAAATATCTTCATAAAGAAATTTTGCAACCTTGTTATCTCTTGCATGCTTCATGGCCTTAACTTCTACCCGTTTTGTCACATAAACAATGCATACCAATATATAAGACTTGCCATTTGATGGAGGTTCAATGGGTCCCACAAAATCCAATCTCCACTTGTCAAAGGGAGTGATTACTACCTGAGGGAAAAGTGGCATCTTATCAGATCGGGTTGGTCTACCCATTCTTTGACGTTTATCACATTTTTTGGTATACCTTCCTACATCCTTGTGGAGTGTTGGCTAGTAATATCCCATGTTCAAAATCTTCATTGTTGTCCTCTTTGCTACAAAGTGTCCTCCACATGGTTCATTGTGACATGCATTCAAAATGTCATATGTCTCATCTTCTCTCGCACATCTCCTCATTACATGGTCTTATCCAGTATAAAATAAACATTCAGCAATCCAAGAGAAAGGAAAATATTTTTCAATGCTCGTGCCCTTTTCTTTTTTGGAGAGAAGTGAGAAGCAACTCTACCTATGACCAAATAATTGGCTATGTCAGCATACCAGGGGGTTTGTACACTGAGAGAGAATAGATGCTCATTAGGGAAAGAGTCATCTATGGGTTTGATTGTCTTCTGATATAGTTAGCCTTGAAATAAAATCTGCAACAACATTAGCCTTTCCTTGCTTATCCACAATGGTTATATCAAACTCCTGCATCAACAATAACCATCTTGCCAATCTACCTATGATCAAAGGTTTATTCATGAGATATCTAATGGTTGCATGATCAGTGTGCACAAAGATTTGGTAGCCTGTTATGTAATATCTGAATTTGTTCAGTGCATAGATTATTGCCAGCATTTCTTTCTTTGTCACTGTATAATTGAATTCGGCTCTTTGTAAATTTTTGCTGACAAAGTAAATGGCATTTTCAACAACTCCTTTTTGTCCTAAGATTGCTCCTATGGAATAATCTGATGCATCAGTATGGATGTGAAAAGGAAGCTCCCAATTTGGTCCTTTGAGTACAGGAGCATGAGTCAAGGCTCCCTTCAAGTCAGAAAATGCCATGACACAAGCTTCAATCCACTGAAATTCAGAACCTTTAGTGAGAAGAGTGTACAATGGTGCTGCTACCTTGCTGAAATCCTTGATGAAATGCCTATAATATCCTGCATGACCTAAGAAACTCCTAACATCCTTATGTTTTGTAGGTGTGGGAAAATTTGCAATTACCTCAATCTTTGCAGGTGTGGGAAAATTTGCAATTACCTCAATCTTTGCAGGATCTACTTGAATTCCCTTGTGGGAGATGTAGTGGCAAAGAACTACACCTTCTTGCATCATCATGAAGTACTTTTCACTATTTAAGGACAAGTTTTGATCTTCACATCTCTGTAGGACTCTCCTGATATTTTCCAATGCTTGATTGAAATCAACACTATAAGTGGTAAAGTCATCCATATAAATTTCCATGCAATCATGAGAAATGTTTGAAAATATGCTAACGACTTCCCTTTGAAAAGTTGTAGGTGCATTGCATAAGCCAAATGGGAGTAACGAATAGGAATAGGTCCCCCATAGAAAGGTAAATGTGGTCTTCTCCTAGTCCTCAGGTGCAATTTGGATCTGGTTGTAGCTGTTGAATCCATCTAAAAAAGAAAAATATTGCTTTCCTGCAAGTGTGTCCAAAACTTGATCAATGAAGGGTAAAGGAAATTGGTCCTTCTTGGTGGTAGCATTAAGTTCCCTATAATCAACACAAACTTTCCATTTCCCTCCTTTCTTGGGCACAATCACTAATGGAGACACCCACTAACTATCTGAAATAGGGTAGATAAATCCTACATCTAGTAGTTTTTGCACTTCTCCTTTCACAATTTCTCATAGTGCAGGGTTAATTCTTCTTTGTGGCTGTCTTACTAGGGTGCAATCATCTCTGATGTAAATTTTGTGTGTACACATTTTAGGATCCAATCCCTTCATATCATGATAATCCCACAGAAATGCATGCTGATGGGTTCTTAATAAGTTTTCCAATAACAATTGTTGTTCCCCACTTAATTTACTATTAACATTTAGATACTTTCCCTCTAACACCTGTACTTGTGTAGTTAACTCTATCATGGTTGCTTCATTAACACATGGTACCTTTAGTTCATATGGAAACAATGTGTGGGACATACCTATTGCTACAAAAAATTTGTCTGCAGGAAGAGTGGCTGCAGGAAAAGTGGCTACAAGAAGAACATCTGTAGGAATAGTGAAGAACATGCAGAAGTGTCTTGACTGGAGTAGTAGAATAAGAAGATGATGCTTCCTCCACTTCACAATGGTTCTGAATGATGCTAGCCAATACTTCATCCTCATCTTGGAGCTGCATGAAATAGCTTCTACCTAGCATCATAAGTTGTGCCACATAATTAACTTTCTCGGCCTCTTCACCAACATGTGGCCAGACAGGATTATCTTCATCATGAGATGGTTGAGCAAGTGGATAGAGAACAAACTTTTTAGTGCTCCTCCCATCTGAAATGGTCATGTCACCTGACCGACATCCAATGTATACATCTGCAATTGCTAACGAAGGTCTTCCAAGAATGATGGTATACCCACCTAGTGTAGCTTTACGAGAAAGAATCATAAAGTCTGTTGGGTACTCCCAGGAATCTAAAACTACCACAAGATCCTCCACTACACCAACAAGCTTAACAATAGAGCTATTAGCAAGCTATAGGATAGTAGGAGTAGATCTCATGCTTGCTATATTTAGTTGTTGTAGGATTTCATTGGTCATTACATTTATTATTGCCCCTAAATCAATCAAAGCATTCTTTACTTGGACCTCATTTATAACAACTGCTACTGTGTGAACCTAGATCCTAATACCTACAAAACACAACAAACAAACATATTAGAAGATTGAAATGCAAGTTAAGACCAAGGTTCCCCATAAAATCCATTTAACCATATTCAAAATAGAAATAAAACAAGAACACAATGAAAGAAGATGAAAATAAGCCAAATCCTATTGAGAATATGCAAACTCTTGATCTTATGGGGGAGTTGGTGCCAATTTGATGTGGAAATTGGCCCTTTCCCAACTCTTATGCAAGATTTGTTGATTGATGATGAAGAGTGATCCACTTTGATGAAGATTGATGAAAGCTCCAAGCCAAAAATCTACATAACCTAGCTAAGAACTCAATGGTGATGGATAGAATTTGCTAATGATTTGAGCATAGTAAGTTTACTCAAATTGTGGATGATGAAATGAGGATATGAGCTCTTCATTTATAGAATGCCAAGATGGATGAATGTCCAAATTTGAGCAAAACTAACATTCATCCAATGATATGATGCCACTTGTCAAGCTATGAATGGATGAAGGATGTGCAAGATTTGGGGATTGTGCCAATAAATGCAAATATTTGAAATTCAAATTTGTTGAAATGACTTGCAAGAGGGAAGGGAAAATGCAATAAATTCCACTTGGCTCAAGGCAAAGGACATGTAAGATGAATTTATTGCCTTGTTGGATGTACATGTTGACTTGGAATTTTTGAATTCAAATTGAGAGAATATTCCAAAAGATGCCTTGTGAGGAAAATAGAGATTTAATAAATGAATTAAATCTATTTTCATGTGCAACTTGCATTATCTAGAGGATGGGACATGAGATGAGATTAAATTAATCAAGGGTTAATTAATTTAATGAGAGAGGTTAGATGATGTGACCTATTTGACTCAAATTTATGGATTTATTCAAATCACATAAGAGAGGAATATGACAAGAGATTAATTAAATAATGATTTTGATTTATTTAATTAAAAGAGATGGTGTTATATTAAATCAAATAAGGTTTTAATTTATTTAATTTAATGGATAGACTTTAGAGATTTAATCAAATAACTTGATTATTTAATTAAATAGGGATAATTAGATCAAATGGATTGATTTAATTAACAAAAGAGATATTTAATTAAATAACCAGTTTATTTAATTAAGGGAGGGATATTGATGAATTTAATCAGATAAGGAGACTTGATTAAATGATTAGGCTGAGGGATGATTCAGGATGAAACAATGTTAGTAGTCAGGATCGAAGTGTGATATCAATCTGTATATTTTCGATGTCTACAGCTACCACAAGACTACATGGGTCATTATACTCAAGAATAGTTACTTTTCCCAACATGATTTCAGCTAGCTATCCCACCACATGAACTATAGTTGGGTCCTTTTTCCTACCTGGCTTCTTGAGGCATGCTTCCTTGATTGCTTTGCCATAGATTGGAACATCTTTTATGGCCTGAAATAGAGGTATCTGGGCACATATATGCTTCAGTTGATCCAAGATATCAAAATTTGTATCCTCCTTTTCTTCCTTCTTGACAACTTCCAATCTCTAAGGAAATGGTGGTTCTTGTTCAGTCTGCTTGATTTGGACTGGTTCAGGATTTTTAGATACACTTGGCTTAATGGGATCATTCAGAGGTTCCTCTTCCTCTTCCACTGGGAGCTCAGTAATAATGGGCTTGGAAGGGGCTGGTAGAGTAGTTCCTGAATGCAAGTGGATGTCACTTACACTCACAACATATGCAGAGAATTGATTTGAATCAGTAGAGTATGTAGGTTGTTTTTGTGGTTTGTTATTCGGATTGGGTGTGGACTGAGCTAGTGGCTGAGTAGGTTTAGGTGCATTTGAGCTTGGGTTAGCAGGTGGAGGCATTATAGAAGGCTATTGGGGCTGAGAAGGTGGCTGCATGTAATTGGTTGTCTAGGTAGGCCATTGTTGTCCTCCTCTCCATTGATTTGTTTGCTGCCAATTTCCTAGAGGTGGCTACCAATGCCCTTGAAATTGTTGCCAATTCCCTTGAGGTTGTTGCCACTGGGGTGAACTTTGATGACTAGGCCAAACATTTGGAGGGTTACTCCAAGGCTGTGGTTGATATCCTCCATGATTGGATGGATATGAGGGTTGCCATTGGTTACCAAATGAATAGGAATTAAAATATGGCCCAACATAGGATAGTGGATCCAGTGGCATACCTTGTCTTGGAACCCAAGGCTTCCTTTATGCAACATAGTAGACTTGGTCTTCTTCAATCTGGATTGGCTTGAAATTAGGTGGAAATTGCTTGCTTTCAAGATTAGCTACCATCTTACATCTGTAGTCCTTCTTCTTTTGTCTACAGTGGGGGAAATATTATGTAAACATTGCCTCTGCCTCCTCTTGTTTTTTCTTGGCTTGAAGTGTATCTAGTACCTGAGTAGCTAGATTATTTATAATATCTTGCTTGAAGTCTGCCAAGAAATGAGTAATATCCATTCTTGAAACTCCACTGGTGGTTGAATTACCCATGGAAGGTTGGTAAGCTCTCCCCTTCTTTGAAGCTACCCTAGAGTAGTTTTGGCATATTTTCTTGATGTCTTCACAAGGAACTTGGGAGATATCTCCTCCTCCCATGAGGTCGAAGGCATCAATACAGTTGTCATTGATTCCTCTCAGGAAAGCAACTTTTGTGAGTCTTCATTAAGTGCATGGTGTGGATATTTTTGTAGGAAAAATAGAAACCTTACAATGTAAACTTCCAGTCTCTCATTTTCCTTTTGTTGCATCCTCAAAATGTCACCTCCTCTCATGTCACTGCTCCTGCAATATTCCTTGTATTTCTCAAGAAATTTTGTCTTCATGGCTTCCCAAGTTTACATAGTATCTTTGCCTAGGCTCATGGACCATCTTAATGCAGCCTCTTTCAGAGTGGTAGGAAATAGCTTAAGCCTATGGGCATCAGTAGTATAATCATAACTCCTACAGAGTATGTCAAACTCAAAGAAAAAGGTATCAAGATCTTATGTGATAAGTCCATAAAACTTTGGGAGTGTTGAGACAGGAATGTTCTTAATGTTGTCAACTTCATTCTGATGGGCAATGGGGAAAGGAAAAGCTGGTGGGTTAGGCCTGTTCCCATTTGCATCAACCATGCCTGCTTGATGTAGTTCCAAAGCAAGGGGGTTCTCAAGCTGATTTTGATCTTCAAAGGAGACTTTAGAGCTAGTCAAATTAGGAAATGCATTAGAAAAGGGGTGTGGATCTTCTTCTTCTTCTAGTAGATTCTAATATTCAACTAGCTGGAATGGATTAGGATTGTTAGTAAGGAATCTCCCATAAGCATCCCTTCTCCTTCCTCTATGCATGTGGTATCACTCACTATCAGTCAGCTCACACAAAGAATTGGTAAAGAATAAGGGGGGGGCATTACTTCCGAAATGAGGATATACTAAGAACAACTTCTAGAAACACTACAACAAGAAAACTACCAATGACTCCAAAAGATTCCCTAGTTTGACACCATCCCCGACAACAGCGCCGAAAATGTTGGCCTCCTACAACGATTTAATAACTAAGCCCTTCTATCCATGATTCAGAGATTGGACATGTAACCTAAATAGCTATTTCAATCATCATGAAGGTGCATTTGACTTGTCAACCCAGGGACATGAACTTGAAATGGTTCAGCACAGTATGTGCACTAGGAACTCAAGGTAGCCATTTCATTCTATAGCTAAGGAACACACAATACTTAAAGTAAATTTCTTAGAAGGGAATACCATAAATTTCAATCATCAATCAATCAACTTCATCAAACTAAAATGCATAACAGGAATGAAAATTTGAGTGACAAACAAGGCACTACTCTATCTACTTTGGCTACAAGAATAGTCACATAATGGAATTCTAGTGCCTGCAGGAACAGTTGATGCCATATTTCTAACTAATTTACTGAACAACAAGTAATACTAAACTAATATTAAACTAAGAAGACAGATTACTCACCAAGTGGGCCCCCTTGGATAAGTATCCCCTAAAACTAATGAGAACTCAGATGCTCGAACTCAGAACTTTATTTTATTAATTGCAAATCATGAGTACAAAAGAGTAATGTTTATGTATTACTGAAAACTTGAGAGTGCAAGTATAATATCAAATTGTGCAACCTCCTGAAGAAGGAGCATCAGATCATTATTTATACTAACAACTAAACAAGGTAGACAACTCCACAACTAGGAGGACACCATTTAGGGAAAACAGAGAAAATGGAGCAATGGCGGTTACACGTGCATGGAATCTAGTCATACATGCAGGTCCAAACATAGATTCAACACAACAATAATGCCATGTGCATGCTTGATCATTAAATTCCACTACAAGGTGGTTATGTTCAATTGCATAGAGAATCTTTTGCCATCGGCCTCCTTTGACTTGGAGCGATTCCTCTGCTAGACGTTATGGTGCATGCCTAGCTAGTGATGTCTTCCTCAACTTAGCATATTAAATCTACATGGCAAAGTCAGTACGCATAATAACTGCACATCTATAACCACCTTAAGGAACATTCATTAACCACATGCAAAATCAATATAGATAATCCACATAATACGCCAAATGTCATTAAAGCTTGCAGAGATAGGATTAAGTCCAATGTCAATGGTTTGAGGGAAACATTATGAAAATACCCACATTTAACATCAAAGACCATGACATCTACCAACAAATAAACTATAGATTCTACCCAAAATTGAACCAAAAACTAGGCTCATCATGGAGCTCAACGATGGTCTCGTAGTCCTTCTTCGCCATTAGAAGAAGGAGAATATGTGCAGGAAAAATGGAGACTTTCTGCTCTGAATATTCAAATTGGGTCAGTTCCGCTAGAATATTTACAGAATTGCTTCTCTACTCTAGATGAGGAGTCAGACTCCAACGATATGGAGGATTTTCATTCATGAATTTCCTCTCTTGGAATGTTCGAGGTCTAACAGACCTCTCCAAAAAGTATTCTGTTAGGGATACTTTGAAGAAATATTATGGTATTGAAGTGCTTTGTCTCCAAGAAGTTAAAAATTTTGGTTTTTTTCTCGTGTCGACTTGTCGCTCTATTTGGCCAGCCAAACAAATGTTTTGTACCACTCATGATGTTGGACATGGTGGAGCTGACACCCTTTTGTCCCCACAGTGGCATGCTTGTGTGGTCAACCAAGAGTCTAACCCCACACATCAGCTCGTCTAGATCCTTCTCAACATTGATAATCATTCCTTTGGGATTATTAATGTTTATGCTTCTAATGATGTTGTGGAACACTCTATGCTTTGGCGTTGGATTGTTGCGTAATAAATTGGGGCTTTTCAATCCCAATATTGGTTGTCGCCATTCTCATTCCCTTTGGCACACTTGGTGTAAATACAGGGCTAGTTCTGATAGGATATTTAAGCGCCTTGATCGTGCTATGATCTCAGCTCAATCTTTCTTCTCTTTTGACAACTCTTCACTTCTGGTTAAGTCGTTCATGGATGTGACCTTGTCAGATCATTTCCCCATTTCTTTTTGCATTGAATGGGAGACAAGATAGCCTTGGGCTTGCAAAACACAATTCTTTTTTAACACATCTCTACTTTGTCATCAACCCATGTTGGCCCACATTCGCAATCTGGAATTTGGAGTGCAAGTCAGCTCATAATACAAGATGGATTAATTGATGGAATGATGCTACCAATTGCACAACAAGATTTTTGCACATTTATGGGCACCAATTGGCCATTTTTCACTGGTGGTCTTATGAGGCTACCATGGCTGACCTACGCATAGCTATCGAAGCTCTAGAAGCTAGCTCTTTTTCCTCATCATTACAAGTCAAGGTAGCGGAAATAAGACACAAAAATCAAGTTGCAAACAATTATGCTGCTAGAGGTGCACATATCAAAGCCAGACTGCACTAGTTAAAGATTGGCGATCGTGCCTCCAAGGAGTTTTTTCTGGCTCTACGTTCTAGGCACTCATCTCTAGGAATTAAAACAATCAAAGATGGAATTTGAGTGCTCCATAATCTACCTGACATTCTCCAGGCCTTTGTTCAACATTATGAACAAGTTTTCACTACTCAGGAGTTTACGCCAGAGCAACAGCAAGCCCTTCAGGATTGTCTTGTTGTTGTGCCAAATAGCTTATCTTCAGCCCAGAAAGCCTTATGTGAACAATTGCTCATAGTTGAGGACTTGAAGGAAGTTGTTCATTCCATAGCTGATGACAAGGCCCTGGGGATTGATGGTTTCCCTTGCAAATTTTATAAGGCCCTTTGGGACTATGTTGGACACAACTTGCATAAAGTCTATCTTGAGGCTTTTCATTCCAAATCCCTAGGTAATTTAATTAACAAAAGAAATATTAAATTCATACCTAAGTCTGGAGATCATGAGGATATCTGTAACTGGCAGCCCATCACGCTCCTCAATGTTTCTTACAAAATCATCGCCAAAGCTTTGGCTCTAAATATTTTATGACTTTTGTCTCAGATTTTGCACCTAGAGCAAACTGGGTTATCAAGTCTAGATTTATCCTGGACAATATCATTACTATGTGGGAAGGCATGGAATGGGCCAGGCATTCAAACCAGAAAGTTATTTTTCTCAAAATAGATTTTGCTAAAGCTTATGACCACATTGAATGGCCTTTTATTCTGGCCATGTTGAAAGCCTTGGGGTTTGGGCCTAATTTCATTCAGGCTTTCCAAATGTTCTTCTTAGATGCCTCTACTTGTATCACCATTAATGATCATCAATCTCTTGCCTTTGGGATTTTCTGCTCCATTAAGAAAGGATGCCTACTTGCTCCTTCTCTTTACGTGCTTGTTATTGAAGAATTTGGCTATCTCCTGGCCAATGCAATTTCTCAATAGCATGTCAAAGGCATTTCTCTGCCTAACTCTCAGGCTCAACTGGTTAATGGCCATTTTGCTAATGAACCTTTCCTCACTCTTCTCGAGTAAGAGAATAATATTAAGGCGGCTTTGGAATGTCTTTACATTTTTTTCCTTGCGTCTGGCTTCGCCATTCAATGACATAAAACTTTGTGCTACAGACAATCTATATTGCCCACTCCTCACTAGCTTTAGTAGTATAGTTGGAAATGGATTGGGTCAAGGGAAATCTTTCAGTTTCTTGGCATTCCCTTTTCCTTCCAGGCTTCTTTGGCTGAGTTGTGGCAAGTTGTCCTCTCCAAGATTGAGCAAAAGCTAGCCTATTGGATTACCAAGCCTCTTTCTCTGGCAGGGAAATTCCAAGTGTGCTCCAAGATTTTAGTAGCCACACATGTCTACTACTCCTCTTGTTGGGCCCCTTCAAAAGTTTCCTATACCAAGCTTGAAAATTTGCTTCGGGACTTTCTTTGGGCCTCTGCAGAGTCTCACAGAGGGTTTCACCACATTTACTGGGAGTTTTGTTGCCTTCCCAGAGACTCTAGAGGACTTGGGTTGCTTTCCACTCAGTGATAAAGGGATTTCCTTGTGTGTGAAATGGATAATTAGAGCCCTTACTAGAGATGAATCCTGGAAGATTCTCCTCAAGCATTGCATTTAGTTTGGTTTTCCTATTCACAGACCCACCTGGAAGGGGATTAGCTTTCAAACCCTTCTAGTCATGAAGGAACCAGTCCAAATTGTGAGAATTTTCATGGCCAAGAGCATTTGGAGAGCCTGGAAGGTGGTTAAGCCCTAGCTCCATTGGGTCAGCTCTAGTTTCCATGATGGGCTTTCACTCAATCAACAAAATGTTTGGTGGTCATCTCTCTTTGCTAGTAATGGCCAGCCGCTAGTTAAGTCGCCTTGGCTTAAGGTGCTAAGGTTCCACAAGAAAGACATTCAAACTTTGCAGCGGGTGTTTCACAAACCCACAATGCACATCATGTTGTGGGAAGATTTTTGTGCCCTTTACAGGCTTCAAAACTAGGACTGTGATACTTATGATGGTATGGTGAATGCTATTCCTACAAATATGATTCATAAGGTGGGAATTCGTGGGTCCAAGCCCTGGTGGAAGGACTGGAAGTGGTACCCAGACACCCTTTTCAGGAATTACAAGCCTAGGATTGATTATAGATGGATTTCACCACACTTTCCTATGATTGAAAGTCTGAACCAAAGGTGGATTCTTCAATCCCCCGCTCATGTTTGGAAAGAAAGATTATTTGCCACTTGATCTACAAGTGTTGAGCCAAAACTTGCCCACTTTTCTTGTGTATTCTTTTCCAAGGCTTTCCTGTGGGATCTCGGCTTGTTTACTTAGGGGTCCAAGACCCTCGTTGCCCTTTTTGTGGGCAACCTAAGTCTTTTAATCATCTCTTCTAGTTTTGCACTAGATCTCATCAGTTTTGGAATTGGATTCATGACTTTTTTTGGCCTTTTAGACTGGATCCCTTCTCTTGGCATATGATTCTATTGGGAGACTCGCCCAAACTTCTTGCTAAATATACCAAGCTTTGGAACACTTTTAGGGTGGAAATTCTCTTCAATATATGGAAAGACAGAAATGTCTACATATTTTCTAACACACAAATGGATAAAAAATTTTCTTTGTATTCTAAAACTATTATTTGCTCTAATGTGCTCTTGCAGATTCAAGTTCAAGCCAACAAGGTTGCACTTGAGGTGGCTCACCTTCAGGTGATTTTGGATCATTGGGGCAATGCCCCATGTATTGTTGCTTAGGTGCCCACTTCACCCACTTCCTCTCATGGTCGGTCACCCTCTCGTGGCCTACAATGGAGTGGCTCTGCTAACCCCCACTCTTAGCCTCCTCTTTGGCGTGGTTCTTGCCCTCCTCGACGGATTCATTCTCCTCCTATGTGGGCTAGCCAGGGGTATCCCTCTGGAGGATTAGTGGGGAGCAGTGGTGGCGGTTCTGAGTGGCCCTCTGATGATACTCCTACTATTGGCTCTGGTTGGCCAAACTCTAGTAAATGCTTTCTGCGTCTGGCGCTTGCAATCTCGTCTGTCACGAGGATAAAGATAAAGATAAAGAGAAAGATGTTGACGATGGATGGGGTCCTCCTCCTGACGTCACTCCAGACACGTTGATGTATGGGGGAAACACATGGATGACAGAGACCCTCTTGGATCTGTTGGTACTACTTTGGCCGCTTGATGGCCATTTTATTTTTATATGTTTGTAATGTTTATGGATTTTTGGGCTAGACCCAAGTGACTCTGGTTTTTGGTTTTCTGGGTTCTACCCATGTGACTCTCGAGGTGTGCCTTCTTACCACCTGCCCTTTTTTTGTGAATATATAACTTTATCTTTATTATTAATATAGATAGCTGCCTATTCATCAAAAATAAAATTAAATTAAGGTTTACTTAAATAACACTTATCTACATTTTTTAAATCTATTATTAGTTAATATAACAAGGACTTTATGCTTAATTACAACTATATCTCATATATTTCTTTTTATTTATCTACCGTTAACATATAAAACTCTTTAACTTATTTCCTATATTATAGTTTCATTCTATAATAGGTAGTTGGTTATTTAAATGGTCTCTAACTAAATTTACAACTAATTTCTCTCCCTTGCGGAATGGCTTAAATATGTTCTTCTTTCCTAGTGATCATAGATTTTAAGGTTTAATGGTCCTCCCAATACAATTGATGATTAATTTCTTTGTGTCCTCTTTTTTCTACGCAATATTTCCAATTTATAATATTTATCATATAAAAATAATCCGTGTTGATTTATAATCCTATCTACACAAAACATACAGTTAAGTCTTTTCTTGTACACTATTTACACTCATATATGGGAATAGATTTCCTTCTACCCTTTCATTTCCAAGCAACTAATAACAATACATCATAACCTTTTTTTTGCAACAATGCTATACTTAACACATACTTTTGTCAAGCAAGTCTACCATGTATGCCCTTACAATTTTACTCAACCCTTAAGTTTGCAATAACTAAAAAGTTTGAAATTGTGGATGAGGTTTCAAATAAAAAATAGCTATACCAATGTACTTCAACATTAAATACTTTATTCATTTCTATTTCCTCAAAAGCATAAATTGTGCAAAATTTCCCTACATATATCTTTAAAAAAATTCTTTTGATTTAAAGGTAAAGTCAATTATGCAAGTATTAAATTACAAAGCACATTGCAAAGAATCTATACACATGAAATCCTTCCTTTGTTAACATAATCCTAAGAAACTATTTGAAAACCTCTTCTATGCCAAAGATGTTTTACAATTCCTTACAAAGGTTCATAGAGTTAAGCACAGATGAAAAAAAATAGGGATTCCTTTTGGAATCCAACACACCATCTCTTATCTCCCAAAGCATCTTCAAGGAACTCCACAAGGAAACCTAAAAAGAACATAGAATGAAAAAAACATCAAGTACCAATAGGCTCTCCTCCCATCCATTGGGTCATAAAACAACCCACCCTCGAGCATGGGGTATTCACTTAGCCACATAGTCAACTCAACACAAGAATCAAGCACATGTTTTACAATAACATCTCACCATAAACAACAAACCCGCATACAAGCCAATCCCACAAGAACAACATTCCTACCACATTGGTTTTTCCAAAGGGAAAACCACTTAGGGGGTGTAGGGGCTCAACCAAAAGTGGTATATAAATGAAATATCTGGATCAAAACTCCACATAAAACTACACACAAGCATAACAATGCCACTATACTAACCACCATATCACACCATACCAACACCCCTTATTCCTCCACTCAAAAGTATGCAAAGCACAAAGGGGATGCCCACATCCCATGAATTAAAAAGGGTATGCATACCCCAGTAATGGCCATTACCTAAGGGGGAATACTCATATCCCGGCAAGGAAGCCCCTAAGTGTGGGAGTTGCACCCACTCAATACCCCTACACTTGGAGGACCAAAAGCTCCTCTAAATAGAGGGGGTCAACTCCCCTAGAAAGTTACACAACACAACACATTATGACAAAGAGAGCATGAACATCACACATGAAAACCTCTACAAAATCCTTCATAACAATTCACATATGAATATGCATACAAAGACAAGAAAGAGGAATACCTCAAAGAGAAATTATCCCAACAATGGATGACTCTTCTTTCCTCTTCCAAGATATCCTCCTCTTCAAAATCTCCTCAAAAAAATAAACAAAAAATGCAAAGAGAGCAAATAGCATGGCAACCCTCTCCTCTTCCATAAGGAGGGAGTTGTAAAGGGAAGGAAGAAGTAACTTCCTCTCAAGTAACTCAACCACTAAAACCATTTCCCCATTTTCGCCTCTTTTGATAAAAAGGGTCCTAAACACTTTTAAAAAGGACACAAATGATAAAAAAAACTTCTAACCTTTATACCTAAGGCAAAGGCTATTCCCCAAACATAAAATATACCTTAATTCTTCTTAAAAGTCTTCTAAAATTCCATTTTAAATTACAAGGCCAACATTTACACAAGACACAACAAAAAAATCCAACACAACATAATACCAACATGAAATCATTCTAACTTAACATCAAGGCCTATGGACCAAGAACTAGGACGAACATAACATAGACAAGACGAAAGGTGGCTAAGTGGATGCCCTCAATCCATCAATATTAGAACTCCTACACAATCAACAACATGTGTCAGTACAATACGAATATATGTATATATAGGTACATAGCCAAAATAATGCTTTACTTAATATATTGACATAATCTTGAATAACCTACATAAAGCATCATATATATCACATCATGATAAAGTGCATTAATCAAAAATTGCATCAAAATTATCATAACATACTAAACATGACATACATAAACATCACATCTGGAGTCTAATAGTGCATCATCATCATCATCATAATTAACATGAGTATCAAGAATGTATCAAAATATATCAAATGTATCCAATGAATTATCTAACATAAGCAACCATGAGTGCACAAGCATGGGTCTCGTGCAACAAAATTGACAAAACCAAGCAAGCTCCCTAGTCTAGATAGTCCATGTGCTTGTATTTGAGCTCTTAAATAAATACCATTTTTATCCTCTAATTTTTGCACAATAATGTTGAGTAAGAATATTATCTTCTTCAACTAACCAAAAGAATCATCAAATTGTAGATTTCTCACTTGATCCCTTAGATAATTTTATATTTCACCAATCTATAATTGCATGTGCATCTCTAAATTATGTTGCAACCTCAAATTTTAGTTTCTCTCTAGCAAGAGCTATTTTCAACATGCTACAAATTCATCATTTTCTCCTTTATCATTTCCAACTTCAAAAAAACTTCACATATGTTGGATATTGTTATCTTTGTGAGGCCTACATAGCCAATAGAAAACTTGAACATTTTTTAATTGTCTTGTACAGTTATCAAACCATATGAGATGTTCCCCCATCTAGATTTATCTTTCTTTTAAATTTTTATAAAATATTTTTAAATAATATTACATAAAATTTGATGAGGGTAACCAATTATCACTCAAATAGAAATGATACTGCCTCAAAAAAAATCTATTATCTTCTATACTATCATCTACATGTCTATATACAATATGAAAAAATATGACCACCTGCATTGAATTATAATACTGAGATTGAATTTCCTCTTATGGAGCAAGAGTAAATTTTTTTGCAAATTCAACCACTAAGAGTATAGTTCCAATTGGAAATGTGTTTGTATATGTGCAAAATTTTCCATCAAGCCACTGAGAATATTTGGAGTGTTTCACATATTTGGCTACAATCTCATTCTTAAATTCTCTAATGAATGCATAAACACTATTTTTTCTATGAATAACTCACAACACTTTCTAGATTTTCTATCCTTTAAATAATTTTCAACATTCTTGAATCTTTTCATCCACAAATTTTGTCCAAAATCATGTGAAATAATTTCATGCATACATTCTCTTAACAATGAAAGGTTGCCATATCTATTGCATTGTCCATAAATACATGCTTTTGAATAAACAAATTTTCCATTAGATATTTCACAAAACAAAGTTGCTATAAAATCCTAAAATTATTTAAGGTGGCATATTAATACTACATTCTTGCATAGTTTGGTTAGTATGTAGAGTACAACACATGTATAGAAAAGAATAGTAATAATAATAATGGAATTATACGTCTCTTTCTATTTTGACTCTTTTCTTTATGTTAGGGTTGAGGCGGTAAGGTCTTTTCCATGTGGTTTGGTTCCCTCCTTTAGCTGGATTTTCATTACTCTTACTTCCTCTTTTATGCCTTTCATTTTTATCAATGTTTGTGGGAATAGTTATGTTGATGGCCAAATTGACACAACAATGTACAAGTAAGATATATCTACTGTACTTCTAAAAACCATAACTAATTGTAGAAATCAATTATCTTTCAAGGTCTTGGTGGTTGGTTTACAACTGTACTACTTTACTTAGTGGTCAACGTGACTATAATATTCAAGGGGCTTGTTTTTTACTATAATATTCAAGGGGCTTGTTAGTTAAAGGTAACAAAAGTTGGGTATTTTGATTTTAAATATCTAAACTAACAACATATTTGAAATAATCAGCAAAAGATATCTCAAGGGTTTCAAAATAAAAGAACGTGAACAAATATCATTCCTTAATCAGACATGCAATTCTGTAATAATCTTTTAAATTCAAACAAATAAATGAGTCAACTCATAAAGATTTATGCAATTATATTCATCCACTATGAAGATTTCTAATTCATTTACCAGAGTAAACTCCATACAAGATATGGGTATGTGCAGGATGATCATGGAAAAAACAAGCGATTAAGTGCAAAAAATTCAAAAAAATCAGAGTTAGGCAACTTGACGTAAATATTTGAATACGTTATCTATATTATTTCAAAAATATGTAAGAATAGAATATGTAGAAAATTGAATGCAGTTTTTAAACTACTAGGCTTATTTTTAAAAAAAATCTATTTGGTGAAAATTTGAAATTTTAATGCAGTAGTACTTAATTTCAAGGAAAAAATAAGAAGTAGGTGTCTATCCGACTACCCTAACCACAATAAAATGATAATATTTTTTTATAAGATTTTAGATATAAGTAGAGGACTCATGTCCAGATGTGATGCATATTTTTGTGTAATTTTTTTCCAAGTAAATAATTAATTATGATTTTTTATTACAACTTTTAAAAAATATAAAACTCATATGTCTAACCACCTAACTTGGTCAAAATTTCATGAAATTCAATTTTTTTTTAATCCTACAGTATGCAAATCAGGACTTTAGTCGTAATTCAAATAGAAAATGAATAATAATAACTTATTAAATTCAAAGTAAAGCATAATTTATATTGGTGGAAAGATGATAATCTCCTTTAAAAACCCTTTTCGTTTCATCAATTTTGGGTTTAAAAAAGTCGTCAGCCACATACCCTACACATACCCATCATATCGCCACTTTTTGGCCCATCATGATCCTGCACATACCCATATATTTAAGTAACCCATCATAGAATTGCAGATCAATAATAAACAATAAAAATACCATTCACAATGACACTAGAGATGGTTTTAAATTTTTCTCCTTCTATTGATTCTTTATTCAAATAAGTAGTAATTACACCCAACATAACCCATTGGTGTACAAAAAACTATTGTCTTTGATTATTACCACTAAAACTATGAAACTTAGAAATTTAACTAACTCTAGAAAAATCATAATATAGTTCTTTTCTAAGGACTACAAATCCTACTTCAATTTGTCAACCTTTACAATGAGGAAAATTATACAATATATAGAAAATTATAACTTTAAAATTCCCTTCCAAAGATCCTAACATGCAATCCTAAAATTCAAGGTGCCCGACTTTTAGATCCATAATTGTAGGAATTTTTGGGTGGCACTAGAGTGAATACTCATTGAAAACTGGATGCATGGGAAAGTAGTTCCTTCTTCTAAGCTTGTTGGAGATGATCTTTAGTTCAACTGCAACACCATCCTATTTTACAGGAATTGCTCTAGAAGTTGTATCTTTGACTTTACTTTGGTCAAAACAGCATATTCCTTTTCCAAAATTTGAACAAGATCTCCTTTATATATGCTTGTATTCCTCATAATTAGCTAACACTTGTGTTAGCACTTCTTCATCAGGCCCATCTAACCAATCAAGTCTAAACTTTGACTTTTCAAACCTTTTTGTAGCCACCTCAATGATATCCTTGAGTTTACTAATATCACCCATAGCATAATGAGTGTCAAACTTGATGTCCATTAATCTATTAAGGATATTATCTTCATCATTCTTAGCACTTATCATACATTCTAACCTATTTTCCCAAGCATCCTTTATGGTCTATAATTCACATATCTTGCCATCTGGTGGAAATTCCTAGGTAGTGACAATAGTAACAATTTTTTGGAAACATAAATCTAGAGTTCAATGGTTGCAAGAAGGGGACATAAATACCTCATTTTTTCATGTTTTTTCTCTAAAACACAAGAAAAAGAATCAAATAACTAAGCTACAAAATGAGCAAGGGATTGTGGTCAATACGGCTACCCAGATCAGTCTTTTGGCAGCAGACTATTTCGAGAGGGCTTATTTAGCCCTTGTTGAGGCTCCCAATCCGACTATGGACAATCTGATGTTGGATCCTCTCCCAACCACCATTACCCAGGATGATAACCTTAGCATCCTTTGTGTTGTCACTCTTAAGGAAGTTCGTATGGAAACTTTCAACATGGGTGCCTATAAGGCACCTGGTCCAGTTGGTTTCCCCCCGGCCTTCTCAGATATTCTGGGATATTGTTGGTGAGGACCTTGTCTTGGCTGCTAGAGATTTCTTCAACTCTGGTAAGCTTCTCAAACAACTAAACCACACTTTTATAGCCTTGATTCCCAAGGTTGTTGATCCCCAGTTAATGACTAATTTTAGGCCCATCAACCTATGCAATACCATTTATAAAATCTTTTTCTAAAATTTTGGTGAATTGTCTTAAACCCCTCTTCAACAAAATTATTAGCCCTACCCAAAAAGGGTTTGTTCTTGGTTGTCATATTCTAGATGCTACTATAACTACTCATGAATTGCTCCAGTGAATGGATAGATGCAATAATGCTAGTATGGCCCTCAAATTGGATATTTCAAAAGCGTATGATAAGGTGTTATGGGACTTTATCCCCAAAGTCCTAGCTAAGTTAGGTTTCAACCAAGGGGTGGTCAACCTTTTGATGGAATGCATTACCATGGTGAACTACTTTGTTCTAGTTAATGGGGCACCTTTTGGTTTCTTTAATGCTGGGAGAGGCATCAGAAAGGGGGATCCCATGTCACCCTATTTATTTATCATGGTTGTAGATGTCTTGAGCAGGAACATATCTAAACTGTTGTCATAGGGGTCTATTAAGGGTGTTAAGGTTGCCTCTTCTTTGGAACCTATTGTTATCCAACAATTTGTGGATGATACTTTTCTCTTTGGGAAATCCTATGTGATTGAAGGTAGGAAATGGAAAAGTTTTCTCAATAACTATGTTGCTTGTTTTGGACAATGTATTAATTATAATAAAAGCATGATTTACTTCTTCAACAACACTCCTGCTCTTCAAGCACGAGTGACTGTTGTTCTAGGTTGTATGAGTGGCTCTCTCCCATCGGTGTATCTTGGTTTACCCCTTACTGTCAAGGAAGTCACTCCTACCTTCTGTAACTCAGTTCTTGAAAGGATCCAAAGGAAGTTGGCAGGTTGGAAAGGCTCCATTCTCAGTCATGCTAGCAAACTGCAGCTTCTATCTACTGCTCTCTAGGGGATCCCTGTTTACTTCCTCTCCATCTTCAAGATCCCAAAATATATTACTGAGAAGTTTGAAAAAATTCAAAGGAATTTCCTATGGTCAAGGACTGAGGAAAATAAAAAATTTTGCTCTAGTTAGATGGGACAAAGTCTGTAAACCTAAACCTTGTGGTGGGCTTGGGATCAAAAATATCCTTTGCACCAATAAGGCTTTGATTGCAAAGATGGGTTGGGACCAACTAAGGAATAAAAAGGATTGGTGCAAGATTATGAATGTTAAGTATCTTCAAAATAGACCTTTTATTAATTACCTCTTTGATGATCATCCATCGAGTTATTTAGCTTGGAAGAACATTTAAAGATTGCAGGGGTTGCTCATGACAGGGATGAAATGGAAGGTTGGGAATGGTAACAATATTAGATTCTGGGAAGACCCTTGGTTGTTAGACACCCCCTCACACACTCTAATTTTAGGAACCTTATGAGGCTAACACAACTCTTCTTTGACTTTTACATTAGAGATTACCTACTTGGCCAACCTAGGGCTAGGAGGTGGAAAGATCCGATCCTTTGTTGCCCTTTGTCTCCTAAGTTGTGTTTTTTGGCTAAGTCTTCGCAGGACCTGCTCTCCCTTACCAGATTACCATTAACCAACATGGAGGATGATTTCTATTGGACTAAAGATCGGCAAGGTAATCTTTCTGTTAAATCAACTTACATTCTGCTATCGGACCAAGGGGTGGAACACAGACCCTAGAAACAAGTTTGGAACAAACACATGATCTTGAAAATAAGCTTTTCTAGTGGACAGCCTACCATAAAAAACTCCTTACTTAGGATAATCTGAGGAAAATGGGATTCCAAATCCCTAATAGGTGCTTGTTATGCAAATTCAATGAAAATAATGTGGATCACTTACTTTTGCACTACCTGTTTGCTACTAGTGTGTGGGAGTTAGCTTTGGAGTGATTAGGCACTCAGTGGACTATGAGCAAGGACATTAAATCCTTTATCTTGGGCTAGTTTGGGCCCTTCCTTTACCCTTTACCTCGTGAGATCTGGAACTAGGTTCCCCCCATTATCTATTGGTGCTTATGGAAAGAGAGGAACAATAGGATATTCAAGAATATTGAGATGAGCCCTAAGGAGGTTTTTGGTATAGGTTCAAGGATAATTTCTGAAAAGATTTCAATTTTCAAGGGGAAAATCCCAGAAAAAGCCCCTGCTAAGTGGGAAATTAAAATGGTTAAAGCTTGGCATTAGAATTTAGAGGCTAATTCATATGACAACTCCAGGTCCCAAGCTAGACAGGACACTATTTGGAAACCCCCAAACTGTGGATGGCATAAACTCAATTTTGATGGTGTTGCCAAAGGAAACCCAAGTAGGGCAGGCATAGGAGGTATAATCAGAGACTGCAGGGGTAAATTTGTGGATGGTTACTCAGGGGAATAAGGATTCAGTCCTCCATGATTGCGGAAGCAAGGGTGCTGCTAAAGGGAGTTCAGTTAGTTATCACTATGGGGATTGAGAACCTACGTATTGAAGGGGATTCTAAGGCTATGATTGACGATGTTAATCTGGGCAGATTACTGGGATGGAGTACTAAGGACATATTGCTAGATATAAATCATTTGGTGTCTAAGCTAAACTTGAAGATTGCTATCCACATTTTTGGGGAGGGTAATCAAGTTGATGATGCTTTGGCTAATCTTGGCACCCATTGGAGAGATTCTAAGTGTTGGCGGAATATGGGGAACCTACCGCTGGGTATACAAGGTTTAATCCTTAAGGATCAGGGCACATGTATTTTTCATGATGATACCTAATTTTGTGATTGCTATGGCCTTCTGGGGGGTCCACATTCTTGTCTATTAGGTGTTGTGGATGGAGTTGATTATTGAGGTGTCAAACAAGTGGCAACATTTGACTAATGGGATGGAGATCAAAATTAAAGAGCTAATTATGAGGAGTAATGGGGAGTAATTGAGGTAATGACCAAGTTGGGTCACGCCTTACGCAATATTTTTTGGGGGTCTTGTTTCAGCGTTTGCATATCCTTGTAGATTTTTGAATTCAAATTTGATGTGACAAATAATTATGATGTGAAGCTTTTGATTTGTCTTATCAATTCAGCTAAAATGCTTCTATTGATAAAAGGCAGGACTTTAGGGAAATCTAAATTTGGCCTCACGTCCAACTTTCATCAGTACTTGTGCAAAGGAAACGCAGAAGGAAAACCTTCTAATTTCATCATTTTAAGCATACCTGGCCACAAGTGTTTAAAGATTTTCATTAATGAGATCACGTTGATTTCCTGTTGGAATTTAACTCTTCAAGCATGTGTCATGTACACGGTCTTGATTGCCCAAGGCATTCTTGTTTAGCTTAAAAATAATAGTGTTTGGGTGACCTCTCACTTTTTTGAAAATTCTAACCTTTTGCTCTCATAGGTTTCCTGATTTTTCAATGTGCAGAGTGATGATATGAGTGGTGATTGGGTGAGAACGAAGCCAAAAAATTGTGCGGAATTTCACAAGGACCCGCTGGTTTGGCACATCTGTGTTGAAGGTGGGTTGGCACCTTTAATGGAAAGCTTGGTGGGTCATGATCCAAAGTTGTTTGTGCAATTTGCAAGTTCCTAGAAAGAAAGAAGGGTTACCATGGGTGGTATCTCCTTCGAGGTGAACGAGGAGGTGATTGCTCAAGTGACAGGGTTATCGTGCACTAGGAAGAAGTACCCTAAGCACGCAAAGGATCAAGACAATGAAAGCCTTAATGCCTTCTTTGTGGGTAATGAAAAACCTATTCTCTCTTAGTATGTCTTTGAAAGAGAAGCTCTCCCACAGCCATGGGAACAAGTTTTTCTCGTTCTCATGGATTATGTCACCTTAGAGGGTAGATATAAAACTTTCTATTTCTATCATTTGCCTCTTTTGAACCACCTTCACCATAAAATATTGTTAAGCTTCCTTTTTTTCTTACTTACTAACTTGGAAAGTTTTGTTGAGAAGTGCATTGAATCTGCTGCCCAAAACCCTGAGGATTCTCCCCCCTGCCACTCCACCAAGGCCTCATCTTGAGGCTTTATCATTTTCATCTCATGCTCTACCCACCCAAACCCATTTCCATTGTATGCATTGAGGAAATTGAACCCCCTGTTTAGACGAATATCTCCCCGACTAATTCTAAGGGTCCCAAAAGAAAAATCCCTCCGGTGATTGTCGAAACCCCTAATCCTAGACCTACCACCAAAAAGATAAATGGGAGTGTGGGGATTTCCCAGTCTAATGTTGCGGCTGGCCTTTGCGAGCTTAAGTCTACCCCTGCCAAGACTGATAGTAAACCTACTACTAAGAAGAAAGTGAAAGATGAGGCGAAGGGTTTGGTGGAGTCGTCGGCCATTGATACCAAAGGGAAGAATGTTTTGGGAGGAGATTCCAAGGGGGATACTATGGTTGTTGCTATGGTGGATACTGGGGTTAAAAATACCAACATTAGGAGATTTGGCAAGTTGGAAAAAAATAACAAGTGTAGATTAGGGAAATTTCTTTTGATGAGGAGCGGTCTGACAACAAAGGTAATAGGAATGTGGAAGAGGAGGAGGAAGAGGAGGAGGAGTTTGTTGAAGGGCCTAGCAACTTTTCTGATTTCAACAAAATTCTTAATGAGAACTTGGCTTCCCAGTCCTCTGACCCTCAGGATGTGGAGTGTGCTGACATTGCGAAGACTATGGATAAAGGGGAGGATCATCATGTGTTGTTGGAGCAAATGTTGAAGCTTGAGAAGAATTTTAGTGGCTTGACCCAATTCATTGTCAAGTTGGTCCACTATGTGACTAGCACCCTCTTTGTTGTGCTTAAGGATGAGATGGATAAGAAGGTTGCGAAAGAAGGCCCTAAATGGGTCGAGGAGGATGTTGTTAACCTCCTCTCTCAAAATTGGGAGAATGCTAGTTGGCATGCTATCGCTTTGTCTGTGAGGTGTTATTGTCGACGGTTAGTCTATTGTGTCTATGGTTTTTTTTGGTTAGTGGTTTACATTTTTTGGACTTGATCTTTTTTGGCCCATGAGGCTCGTTGTGTAAAGGGTACAACACCCTGTAAATGCTACTTATCTTATCAAAAACAATTTCCTCAAACAATATTATTTGTTGGCCAATATCTTGTAACAATTTGAGTAATATTATTTTATGTTCAATCAGTTGTTCTATGTGAAATAACATTACTTTGGTGCATTTTTCCCCATAGTCAAGACTCTCATCCTCTAGAATCCTCGCTTTACTTATCTCGTCAGCACTTAATTTACTCATTTCTTTTAGCTTCCTAAAGTACCCTCTATACTTTTCCTCTTCTTCCTACATACCTTTTGTATATGTTTCTATTTGTCCTAATAATGAGCAAGCTTCTTGATGGTACCTGTATCTAGTAGTGAGGAGCTCATCCATCTCACCCTTCAGTTGATCCACCCATTTGTCAAACATGTGAGCTTTTCTTTTCAAGCCGGTGAGATCTTCAACTTCTTTTTTGCTTATTAGTAGTGGTACCTCAAACAAAGATAGATTTTATGAAACAGGAGAGGAAAAATCTTTAATGAACCTTTTCATTTGTTCAACCTGTACTTTCAACTCATCTTTTTCTTTCTTATCCTTCTCCATTCTAGATTTGGTTGAGCTAGCTTATAGGTCAAGCGATGACATGTTGGTTGCAAGTCTACTTACCCAAATTGACTATCGTCAATTGATAATCTAATGCCTGAAGTTCCCAATCATCCTTATCCACCATTGGTGTAGCTACTTTTTCCACCAATTCCCCTACCTCATTCATCCTAGTCGAGTGTATGGTTCTTGACTTCTTTTTCAGCTTCATCATGCTAACCTCTTTTATCATCTCTTGCTAGCTCAGAGGTTGTGCCACCACTTGTCTAATTTCCAAGTTTATTTTTAACCATGTAGATGCTCCTATAATAGTTTTCATTTTCTACTCTTAGCTAGGGGTCTCTTCTCTTTCCTTATCTAGCTTTGTTTGTAGTTGTTGAGCCTTTTCTTGTTCAAGTCTTTCCTTCTCAGTTTTCTCTTCTTCTATCTTTTTATGTTCAATATCTCTCCTTTGAGCCTCTTCTTGATCAACCTTTTCTTTGGTTTCCTATCTCTCAACACTCTTAATGATTTCCTTCTATTCTTCCTTAGTGAGAACGTGCTCAACATTTTCTTCCCCAACATTCCCTTCTCCAAAGCCAATGTCTTCTTCTCTGGGTTTTTCTTCATCCCACTCCTTTTCTTCCTCATGTGGAGGAGTATCTTCAGAATCCAAAGGAAGGGGATATTTTGTAACATCAATTACTAGAGCTTTTCCTTCCTCTTCGATAGTTTTTTTTGTTGCTTGTGAGAGGGTAGTAGAAGTATCCTTTGCAGCAATTTCATTTTTTGGATAAATTGTGGCAATGCGCTGCACCCCAAGTCAAAAAACCACTCCTACAAACACGGCCATATATGTTACCAAGGCATTTTGGAATACTTCAGTCACCTTTTCCATTGTCGGATCTTCCTCCTCAATTGTTTGTTGTGCAGTCTTCTTCAGCCTTTTATATTCTTTGCACGAAGGGGAGGAAGAAGATTATCTTACTACTTCTTTTCTTTTTCCATCAATTTTCCCTTGATGACCATTGAGGCGTATGTTAATCCATTTCAAGCTCCTTTCTACAACTACTATAGATATACTATCAATATTGCATTCTTCCTTTTCCATCCAATTGATAGGCCCCAATGCCTTAGTACCTACTTGATCTTGATCATATTGCGGATCAAGAGTCAAGCCATTATCTGGCATTCATTTAGGGATTTGTTCTTTAATGTTGAAGGCATGCATTTGAGGAATGGTTAAAACCTTTCATATCTCCTTTTCCTTGCCTCAAATTCATCTTGTATATCTTCTCGGAAGTCTTCTATTTTGGGCTTGTGATGCAGGAAAAGGGATGCATATAAGTTATTCATTTTTCCTTTAGGATCAAAGTCCTTTCTTCCCACATATAACTTGAGGTTTATTGCTTGCAACTCCTTAATGGAAGACTTGGTAGCTACAACATATGGAAATTGATAATAGCCCAAGGCTGATAGGGTACTTTACTTCCCCAGCCTTATGATTGCTAGCAAACTTTAAATTCACTTTTTTCATCTGTCGATAAAATCAAATTAGAATTAACATATCATTACTGTACCATGATAGAAAAATGGGAGCTCCATCATACCCAAATAGATAGATATATGTTGACTTTGGGTACTGAATAAACCAGTTTCCCCACTCTCCTACCAATTCCATTGCTTCAGTTCTTAAGTGAAATCCCACATCACCTATGAGCTAGTTGATTACTGCATAGAGGAAGGCATTATTAACCCTATTGAAATGCCTCTCTATTGCCTTAAGTTCTAGTTGGTCATAATATTCCCATATTTTTTACTAGCCTAGTCCTTCTCTCCTAACCCCTACAATTTTCAAACTTGGGAAGTTTCCCATCTTGGCTACACAGTATACTATATATAAGGACATATAAAGTTCCTTTGTGTCCTTCACCTTGGTGAGTTGGCTATGTATGGCAACCAAGACTATCTATCCCCAATCCAAATAAACTAAAAAAAAGACATTTATCATATCCCCTAATCAGACATTTATCATTTCCAAGTTTAGTTTATATGTATGATACTATCTATCTATCCCCTAATCAAACATTTATGACACCTAGAAAACAAACAAAAGAAAATCTATCAGAAACATATGAAAAATATTCAAGAATCTGGTCATGGTATCCATTCACAATCAAGTTCCATTGGGACTACAAACCCTGAAAGAACCTTTTTAAAACATAATAAATTATTTTCCATGGTAAAAAATTAGGTTTAGGATCAGACTTAGAAACTGAACTTTAGTAGAGAAATCCAATCAGAACTCAAGAATCTGATAAGTCTATGCAAGATATCGACAAAAATCAGAGTCAAAAATGGACTATGGACTTGGCTCTTTTAGAAGAGATCTGATCAGGTTCTAAGATTTCGACCAACCTTGTAACCTTCGGGTGTTGGGATTAGAATTGGATTTTGGATTCAGACTTTATCTCTTAAGTTTGGTCGGAACTGGAAGTTTTGATGGACTTAAATAAAATAATCTTTCAAGTTACAAAGGTCCAAAGGGATGGTGTATTGAACTTGTTAGAAGTCAGAATCGGAAAAGGACTTCAAACTCAGACTAAAGCATTAAAATGGCCTTCAAAATTGAGAAAATATGAAGGACCCTATGTCAGTCTGCATCAGAAGTCAAGATCAAAAATGGACATTGGATTTAGACTTTTGCAAAAGGGATACTCGAAACTTAAACTCTCATGAGAACCTACTGGTTTCAGGATTGGGGATGAACATTAGATATGGACCTTTAGATACAAAGTCCATTTGGAATTGAAAGTTCTGATTTGACACAAAGGAAAAAAAATGCACTAAGTAAAATCGGATTTCGAGATCACAAATAGGATTTAGTCTGTTCAAAAAAAGGTTGATGTGGGGATTGAAACCGCATGAGGCTCAAAATTTAAACACTAACATTTTGGCTAAGAAACCTAGTATAGAAACCCTAAAAACTAGGGTTCGGCAAGAAGAACAAAACCCACAAAAAGAACCAAAATAGAAACACCAACAAATACAAACATGGACACGACCCAAATGAAAACACAAAACAAGAGGACACAAATGGGAGAAAACAAAAACAACAAAAGATATAAGCAAAACAATGAAAACAAAAACAAAATACCAAGAAAAGACACAAAACAAGCAACGAGAGAGAAAACAAAATGAAAGAAAAGAAAACCAAAGCAAACCCTACCTCGAATAACAAACAAGTGACTTGAACCAGCAAGCACATGATCACCCAAAGCTTGAATGCTCCAACAACTCTTCTTAGCTCAAGTTTCACAAAAATAGAATGTGATTATGACTGCATTCGTGCAAGAAATTTGATTAAATACTAGTCTCATGCGTGCAAAGGAGTCTGCAATAAATGCAGTAGATGGTCAGAAAGTTGGGATCAGAATGAACAAGTGAACCCAGACCTTGGTCAAAAGATCCCAATCAAAAATTACATTTCTAAAGAAACTAAAAGTAGGAAAGGAAACCAGGTGAAATCAGAAAATGAAATAGGACTTGGACTTTGGAATAAAAAGTTCAAGTTTGATTTTGATTTCTATTTCCAAAAAAAACAAAACGCAGGATTGTAAAACAAAATTGGAATTGGAATCTAGAAGAAAAATTCTAAGTTTTATTTTTATTTTCAATTTCAAAAACAAACAAAATGAAGGATCGGAAAATAAAATCAAAATTAGACTCTTGAAGAAAAAGTCTAAGTTTGATTTTTATTTCTAATTTCGAAAAGAAGAAAATGATGCAGGATCAAAAAACAAAATCAGACTTGGACCTTGGAAGAAAAAGTCCAAGTTTGATTTTGATTTTCAATTCTGAAAATAAACAAAACATGGGATTGGAAAACAAAATGAGACTTGGACTCTAGAAGAAAAAGTTTAAGTATGATTTTAATTTTTGATTCTGAAAACAAAAAAAATGTGGGATTGGAAAACAAAATCAAACTTGGACTCTTCAAGAAAAAGTCTATTTGATTTTTATTTCCAATTCCAAAAAGAAGCAAACGACATGGGATCGAAAAATGAAATCAGATTTGGACCTTTTGGAAAAAAGGCCAAAGTGCAATTCGGGATCCAAAACCCATTAGGGACCAACACAAGAAAACAAAGTCCAAAAGGAGAACAACTCCCGAGACCAAAACAAAATAAGAAAAGAAAAACCTAAACAAGGCAATACAAAGAAACAAAATACCAAAACACAAAAGTGGGGGGCCATTTTGACCAAAAAGAAAATGGGGCACCTAGTTATGCAGGGAATAACAAGTTCTTCATATTCTAACAGTAATTCAATGACTGATGCCACAACTTGTTCTTCCCAATAATCGCCAATTTTTTCCATTTTAGGATTCGCCCTAGGGGATATATTTTCTTCTCTTAGCTGGAGGGGCTGGTTATAGTACTAGTAATTAGAACTCTTTTTCAGTTGTACTTCTTTGACTCCTTCAACCATGATCTCATTTTTTGGGTCTGGTTCTTTTTCATCCTTTTGTATTTTATAACATGGTTTGGTATCGATAATGTTTGTGTGTCCATCCATTCAACTAGCTTCCAGACTCCTTGGTTTCTAGGCGGTGGGTTTTATGGTTGTTTATGAGTGATGTTTTCTATTGTACCATCTGCATCCTCTCCTTTTTGCAATGCATCTATGATTGTCCCATGCTCTTCCATAGAGATTTTCCATAACTCTTTATTTGCAGGTCTTCCATGATACCTCACTAGTTTTATATTTGTTGCCACCACCAAATGTTAGTGTATAATCTTCTTATGTGTTTCATAATCTTTGAATGCATGCAAACCATTCTTTCTTGTTAGGTATTTTCATAGCCAGGTGCCAATCATTGCACCTTAGCCCCGTTACGCTTCGATCCACCAGCTCGAGTGATAGCGCAACCACCACCAAAGCTATTGGATATTGATAGCCATCATCATCTTCTTGAGGTGTTATTAACTTATGTTTAGTCTCCACACATTGATCCAATCAATATTTTGTTTCCTCTTCATTCTCCTCAGGTGCAACCACAACATACACATGTCCTACAAACAAAATTTAATTCAATAACTTGTGTGACATATAATTTAACCAATCTACATACATGCATTCATATGTAATTAAATATATTATAAAATAGTAATAAAGTGAAATAAATTGAATTAAATTACCTTTTTGTACAAGGTCTGAGACATGATCATAGTCATCTAATGCAAACACTTGATCATTGTCTTCAATTGTTGTTTCATATTGATCATGTGTTTTTGCAGGTGTTAATGATCTTTGCTTCCACTCTTTAACCCATTCTATATTCTCACATGCTTCCCAATCTCTTGAAATACAAAATTGACAAAAAATGCAAGCTCCCTTGTCCAGATAGTCCATGTGCTTGCATTGGAACTCTTAAATGAATGTCATTTAGTAGATACATTGATCGTCTCACAATCAAGTCTAGGTAGAATATTCTCTTCTTCAACCAACCAAAACAATCATCAAATTGTAGAGTACTCACTTGATCCTATAGATAAATTTGTATTGCACCAATCCACAATCACACGTGCATCTTTAAATTTTACCACATCCTCAAATTTCAGTTTCTCTCTAGCAAGAATTCTTTTAACACATGCACCAACTCCATCATGTTCTCCTTTACCATGCCCAGCTTCAAAAAATCTCCACATATGTTGGACATTATGTTCCTTGTGAACCCTACTTAACCAATAGAACATTCAAGCATTCTTGAACTGTCTCGTACAATAATCTGACCATATGAGATGTTATGTCATCTAGATTCCTCTTTCTCTTAAATTTGTATAAAATATATTGAAACAATATTGAACAAACTCTGAAGAGTGTAACCGGTTGTCGCTCAAATAGAAATGATACTCCCTCAAGATTTTTCTATCATGCTATATGCTATCATCTGCATGCTTATATACAATATGAACAAACATAACCACTTGCACTGAATTGTAATATTGTGATTGGATTTGCTCTTGTGGAGGAAGAGTATAGTTTTCTGTGAAATCAACCACTAATAGTATAGTTCCAACTAGAAATGAGTTTCGACATGTGCAAAATTGTGCATCAAGCCATTGAGCATTTTGAGAGTTTTTGGTACAATCTTACTCTTAAATTGTGATATGAATGCATGTACACTAATTTTTCTATGATTAAATCATAACACTTTCCAACTTTTTCATCTTTTAAAGAATACTCAACATTCTTAAATCTTTTAGCATCCACTAATTATTGTCCAAAATCATTTTCAACAATTTCATGCATACAAACTCCTAAGAATGAAAGATTGGCACAGCTAGTGCATTGTCCAGAAATACATGAACTTAAATAAAATAATTTCCCATTAGATATTTCACAAAATAAACCTGCTATAAACTCCTTGATTGTTTCAGGTGGCATATTAATACCACATTCTTACATAATCATGTTAGTATGTAAAGTACAACGTATATAACGAAAAACATCATAGTAATAACGAAATTACACGTGTTTTACAACAATTAGAGATTCGTTGCTTATTAATTTTGACATACCAAGTTTTACATTTTTTAAATTATCTTTGACTTATGCTAATATTACCAAGAAACACTAAATCATCATAAAATTTTCTATAAAATTTAGTTTGAGTTGTGTCTAATAGGTGTTTTGGATGAGGATCATAAATTTTGGACCCCACTCTTAATTTCAAAACATCTCTAGCATTAGATGATACCCTAGTATTATCATGCCAATATATTTCAACCAAAGATTTGATTTTAATATTTAATTTCATTTTAGATCTTGGGAGTCGACCACTAAAACTCCAACATTGGTTGATTGGATTGTTTTCTATACTTTATCTTCTCTTTACTGCTCTTACCAATGTTTTAGGATGCATTTTTAAAATTCCGCTAATATTGCTTAACATTATTTTATCTAAAGTTGTTTTATTAACTATAGCAATTGTTATAGCTCGTCATGTCGCATTCTTATCTTTAGATTGACTCGTCTTTCCAATAGACTCAATGGCACTAGCAACAATAGATATACTATGTTTAAGTGATTCATCTTTTCTTTTTGGTTTCACAACAATGACAAAATTTTACATTACTTTTCTCATTTTCCACATTCTCATCAATTGCATCATGTGTTGACATTGAAAAGATAGTTTTTTTCGATAAAAAAATTGTTTGTATAATTTATTGGCATGTGTTCTTATTTGTCTCCAAAAAATCTTACTAGGAAGATTATCCAAAAAAGTACTTTCAATTTTTAAAAAAATATTTTCATTTTCAACAAAACTTTCATTTTTATTTTCAACAACAAAAGGATTTTCATTTTTATTTTCAACAACAAAAGGGTTTTCATTTTCTACAAGTTGTCTTTGAATATAACCGATCTCAACATTGTTATATCCAACTTCTTTTAAATCATCTAGAATCACATTTTCCATAGCATTCAAAGGTGGATATGAAGACGTACCTGGATTTGTGCCTATTGTCACATTCTCCATAGCATTGAAAGGTGGATTTGAAGACATACTAGGATTAGTTTCTATAATTGTATTATCTTCCACATTCACCTCTTGCAAATTTGCATCATCTACATCCATGGTATCTTCAATGCTTTTATCTTCAATAGTCATGGAACCAGATGCTTCAACATTATTCATTATTTGAATCCTCATTCTTCTATCTCTTTGTCTTTTTGCCTCCTCTCTCTTTTCTTGAATTTCTTTAGGGGTCAATACCTTCCTATCTTTCCTCTTTTGATGGCATTGTGATCCCTTAGTTACAAAATTCTGAAGTACAAATGCATTTCAATAGTAAAAGTATCTTTTTTATTCCTCTTTTAAATGAGTAGAAAATGAATGCATTTCCACTCCAAAATTGTCCCAATATTGCATCCTTTCAAAATTCAAATCAAATTGCAATTTCAAGAGCCTATAGGAGACAAGATTCAATAAAAAAATGGAAGAATCAGTCGTTGTTGACTGTACATTGTCAAGTTGTAGAATTGACTGTAGTTTTTTAGCAGTAAAAATAAAAAATGGTCAAAAACAAAACAAGATCCTGTAGTGAACGAGATCCCATATTCTAAACGGGATCTCGTTCCTTTTTCCAATGTTCAAATCATTAAATAAAGCAAACAAGATCTCATATAGGAAACGAGACCCCATTCCCAAAGTGGGATCTCATTTCTTAAAATTTGAATTATGGGTTGGGTTTGTGCTTTGGTTTTCAGTTCAGGAAAAGGCTTGGGTATTTAGTGTTGAGCCTAATCAGTCTCCAAGTGGGAGATTTTTGGTATGTGGTGACTGATCATGCAAATACTGTATGTGTCAAGTTTTTTTCCCACTGACACG
The DNA here is from genome assembly GCA_007258455.2 of Sequoia sempervirens. Classification (NCBI taxonomy): domain Eukaryota; kingdom Viridiplantae; phylum Streptophyta; class Pinopsida; order Cupressales; family Cupressaceae; genus Sequoia; species Sequoia sempervirens. The sequence continues at coordinate 157,483,731 of VDFB02000017.1, read as the reverse complement.
TCAAGGTTATTTATTTATTTATTTTCATTGACACGTCAAGGTTTTCTTGTTAACACGTCAAATGAAAAAAAGACCTTGTAAAACCCTAATTCTAGAGGGTTCCAAAAAAGCTTGTCATAAGCGGTTGGGATGTAAGTTGTGATGTGTGTGACTCGCGAGATTGTAATCTATTTTGCACTGGATAATAAAACCATTTAGGTGGCTGAGTTTCTGTGGATGGAGCCCATATTGGGTGAACCACGTTAAATTTTTGTGTTGATGTCTTTTGTGTTATTCTTCATTGTTATTTCTGGGACCTTATCTAATCTACATATAATTGTTAATGTTTATTGCTCCAATCTACCTAAATCCTAACAACTAGTATCAGAGCCATGTGTATTTCGGTTGATTGGCAGGAAACCTCTAGATTTGAATGGGAGTAATGGAAGAAGGAAAATTCAAGGTTGAAAAGTTCAATGGCCAAAATTATCAATTATGGAAGATGTAGATGGAAGATTATTTTTATCAAAATGATCTATGGTGACCATTGTAAGGAAAAACAAAGAAAGAGGCTACAATGTTTGATGAAGAATGTGAGATTCTAGATAGAAAGGCATTGGGAACCATTCAATTGTGCCTGGCACCATCTGTGGCGTTCAATATAACAAAAGCAAAGACAATAGAGGATCTTATGGAAGCTTTGGCTAAATTATATGAAAAACCCTCAGCTTCAAATAAGGTATTTCTCATGAAGCATTTGTTTAATCTGAAGATGATTGAAGGTGGATCTAATTCAAATCATTTAAATGAGATTAATACGATTACCAATTAGTTAACTTCTATAAAAGTGAATTTTGATGAAGAGGTGAGGGCTCTCTTGGTTTTATGTTCTTTGCCAAAAAGATGGAATAGCTTGGTAATGGTTGTAAGTAACTTTGTGTTTGGTTCAAATACATTGAAGTTTGATGATGTTGTTGGTGTTATCCTTAGCGAGGAAATATGATGGAAAAGCACATGTGAGACTTCAACATTGAGTAATTCTTTGATTGTAGAGAATAGGGGAAGAACGAAGGAGAGAGGGAAAAGGCTAACAAATTATGGGAAGTCACAAGGGAAGTCGAAGAAAGGCCTCGATCTAAATCTAGAGGAAGAATGGATTGCTGGCACTGTGGAAATCTAGGACAGTTAAAGAAGGATTGTTGGTCTCGAAAGGGAAAACAAGGAGACATACAACATGATGACAACAAGGAAGCTAATGTTGCAAGTAATAAATTGCAAGATTCTTTAATTCTATGATTAGATAATGTTAATGATTCTTGGGTAATAGATTCAGAAGCTTCATTTCATACTACTCCCCATAGGAAATATTTTGGAGATTATGTTCAAGGTGATTTTGCATGGGTATAATTGGGTGATGATGAACCATGTTAGATTGTTGGAAAAGGAAAGATAAAAATAAAGTTGTAGAATGGAAATGAATGGTTGCCACAGGAGGTAAGGCATGTTCCAAATTTGAGAAGGAATTTAATTTCTGCAAGACAACTGGGTAGTGAAGGCTGCATAGTTACCTTTTTAGACAAAGTATGGAAGGTCACTAAAGGTGCATGTTAGTAGTAGCTAAACGTGAAAAGGTAGGCATATTGTATTTGTGTACTGGTAATACTTATTCTACCTTAGTTGCTATAGAAATGGTTGCTACTGAGACAGTTATAGCACTTGCTAAAGGGACAAAAATGAAATTGTAGCACCATAGACTTGGGCACATGAGTTCAAGAAAGGGATGAAGATCCTTCACTCCATAAATTTGCTACCAGGTCTGAAGCAGATTGACTTGGAATTCTGCGAAAATTAGGTTTATGGAAAACAAAAAAGAGTCTGATTTCTCAAAGTTGGGAAAGAGAAGAAGAGTGAGAAATTAGAGCTTGTGCATTCAGATGTACGGGGACCATCTCAGGTATCTTCTCTTGGTGGCTCTTTCTATTAAATGTTACTTTTATTGATGATGCAACTAAGAAAACATGGTTGTATTTTCTAAAACAAAAATCAGAACTATTTGAAACTTTTAAAAAGTGGAAGGCTTTGGTTGAGAATGAGATGAGAAAAAAGTTGAAGTGTCTCAGATCTAATAATGGAGGCGAGTATTGCAGTGCTCAGAGAATTTAAAAATTACTGTTCATATAATGGAATCCGTAGGCAGAAAAGGGTTCCTGGAACCCCACAAGAAAATGGTGTGCCTGAAAGGATGAATAGGACCATTATTGAGTGTGCAAGGAGTATGAGATTGCATGTTGGACCACCCTTACAAATTTGGGCAGATGTTGTACATACTACTATTTATTTAATAAATAGGGGACCTTCAAATCCTTTGGATGGTGGCATTCCAGAGGAGGCATGGATAGGTAAAAAGGTAAACTATTCATTTCTGAAAACCTTTGGTTGTGAAGATTTTATCCATGTTGATATTGAAAATAGAACCAAGCTTGAGGCTAAGTCTAAAAAATGTACCTTCATTGGATATGGAGTAGATGAATTTGGTTATTGATTATGGGATTATGAAAATCATAAAATCATTAGGAGCGAAGATGTTATATTCAATGAGAAGGTTATGTATAAGGATCAATTGCATGAAAGAAGCATGAAAAAGCCACAAAGGAATATGTGATGCTAGATGAGATTCCAAAAAATAAAATGCCAGTGGTACCTGATGCTCAACGACAACAAGTTATCCCATAGACTCCTGCAAGTGTTAGACGTTCTACAAGGATAACTAGACCTCCAAAAATATTTTCTCCCTCATTATATTCTATATTATTAATTGATTTTGGTGAACCTAAAGGTTATGAAGAAGTAATGCGGGTAGATACCAAAAGGCAATGGGAGCTAGGCATGAAAGAGGAAATAGATTCCTTGCTTCAAAATCAAAATTGGGACTTAGTCCAATTGCATGTAGGTAAAAGAGCATTTCCAAATAAATGGGTTTATAGGTTGAAGGAAGAAGATGGAGGCAAGAAAAGATACAAGGCCAAACTCATGGTAAAAGATTTTGCACAGAAAAAAGGTATAGATTTTGATGAAATATTTTCTCTGGTTGTAAAGATGACTTCTATTAGAACTATTTTAAGTCTCGTGGTTGCGAAAGACTTGCATATTGAACAGCTAGATGTGAAAACAACATTTCTCCATGGGAATTTGGAAGAGGAAATATACATGCAACAACCATAGGGATATGATGCTAAGGGTAAAGAGGAATTTGTGTGCAGGTTAAAGAAGAGTTTTTATGGCTTGAAGCAAGCACCTCGACAATGGTATTTGAAATTTGATAGTTTTATGACTAAACAAGGTTACAAAAGATGTCATTCTGATTATTGTGTTTATTTTAAGAAATTGGGTTATGGTAGCTATATTATCCAGTTACTTTATGTTTATGACATGCTTGTTGTCAAGTCTAACTTGCAACATATTAATGAACTTAAATAGTGTAACTGAGGGTTTGTATTAGGTTAGATTAAAGGTTAGCAGCAAATCAGTATAAATCACAAACCTAAAGCAATTACAAAACACAATGGAAGTAAAAAGAACAATTATACCTATTAATTGTCGAGACCTCCATGATTCACTTTTGTAACACCTTCTAGCTTGTTGGCTGATGTGTTGCCCTCAGATTTGACGTGCGAGCAATCTAGAAATACAAGTCTAATTCCTACACCAAGCTTTGAAGGATTTGAACAAATGCCTAAATGCCTAATGCCTATGACAATATGAGTGAAATGCCTATGCCTAAATGCGCTAGAATAATAAAATCTAAGTGTAATGTCTCTGTGTAATTGAAAAAGAAAGGAAAATGGCATTTTATAGAAAAGGCCATTTTGAATGGATGGATGAGATTGACCTTTGGCCAAGACCTAAAATCAGAGGCCCAGATTAAATCTGACAATCCCTAATCAGGGTTAGGGCAAAGTCATTAATCGAGCACTCGAGATGCCATCTAAGAAAATCGAATCGACGGCGAAGAATAAATGAGATAATTAATTCAAAAATAAAGATTTTTGAAAAAGAAGAAGATAAAGACTGAACTGAAGATCAGATTTGGAAAAATCAAGAATCTGCCCGATTACTTGATTTTTGGAGGAAAGTTACCATTTTGAATTAAGTTAATTCAAAATATGGATTTCGTGAAATAATAAATAATCAATTTTCAGATTATTTACCAAAATGGTCTATCAGTTAAGATTGTGATGACATTTTAAATAATTTCATTTATTTAAAATGAGAGGAATATTAATTTTGATAATTAAATAATTAGAAATAATTATTTAATTTAGTAGATTAGATTAATTAATTAAATAAATTAATCAATTCATTTAATTATGACAATTAGTGACATATTAAATAAATAAATAAAACTTATTTATTTAATAACCGGGAAGAAATGACTAAAGAAGGGTAATTAAATAAATTCAGAAATTTATTTAATTAGGGGAAGAATTAGATAATTAATGACGTATTTAATAAATAAATAAGATTTATTTATTTAATAATCATGAAGAATAAAGGACATGAATTAATTAAATAATTATGAATTATTTAATCAATAGTCAAATGTGGACCAAAGACATAATTAAATGTCACAATTATGCTAGGACAAAAGTGGTAAAAATGAAGCTTGCAGGCCTAGGTCATTTTTATGTGTCTACATTTTGCCCCTCTTTGTCATAATGTAGCATGTCATATTGTGACAAAGAAAATAAGTCAAAAATATGCCCCAGTGCAAAATACGATGAGGAAGAATGACGAGGAGGGTAGTGGTATGCCCCCTCGAGAGGAAAGACGGGTTCCAAGAACATGGGTGTGCTCTCCAAATGGACGAGAAAACTAGAATATGGAGAGACAAAGAAATGTTAGTGCAAAAGATATGGATGCAATGCCTATATGAGATGGGTGAGAGAAGATGACAAGACTAAAGGAGATGCATGTTAGTTCCTAGACCAAACCCTTCAAAACATTGCAATAGGACTTTTAATATTTATTGCTCTTAATCATCATTGGGCAGTAAAAATGACACAAATGGACAACAAACACCATGATATGATGTAGACCAAGGTGTGCAAGGTCATCCACTTGAAAAATAGACAGTCATAGACAAGGAATGTCCTAACTCATACTAAGGGTGAAGTTGCCCTAGTCTTTTTGTCAAGACAATCCACATACAGCAGTCAAAGAAAATAAAATAGGCCAGGAGACGTCATCGCACCTCTAAATCCTTCATGGGACATCCTCGAGGTAGCTAGTAACATGACCAAAAAGACAAGACAATAAAAATATAAGACAAAATAGCCAAGATAGTCAAAAGATAAGACAAGATAGACCAGAAAGATTAATAGCCATTTTTATTTTGTTTGCCAATGTTTGTTTGCCAAAGATTGATTTCTTGTCAGTTTGACAGTTTTGACAGTTTAAGAGTTTTGCCAATTTGACTATGTTGACAGTTTGACAGGGCCTATTGTCAGGAAGGACACATCCTAAAAAATGCAAAGGACATTTTGATGAGGTCAAAATCCAAGAAGGACACATCTTGAAGAGGACCAAAGAGTGACGAGACTGACATTGTTTTGACTAATATGTTTTGGCAAGTTGACTGATGTTGACTATATGATTGATTGGACCGTGCTGTCTGATTTTGACCAATTTTGACATTGACGTTTCGAATGACTATCTTGTGTCTAAGTTTGACTATGTCTGACTTATTTGACCGATGTGATGATTGTGACAAATGTCATGATTTTATTTGGACCAACCTAAAAGGACTAACCTAATGTCTCAGGGACTCGTCAACTGATGGCCTTGCCTACGTAGCAAATGCGTAGAGACAACGTAGTTCGACTATGACATGGACTGACTGACATGATTGACTTTGACTCCATTTTTAGGATTTTGACATTGATTTGGATATTTTTTTGTTTTTCTTTAGGACGTTTTATGATTTTTAGGTCTTTCTTAAGGACATTTTATGATGTTTTTGTCTTTTTTCAAGACTTTTTGCCATGTTTTTGGTCTTTTTGTCATTTTATGATTTTTTTGTCTTTTTGACGTTTAAGAGGATCGTGACAAATGCATATGACTGATGCCTACACATGAGAATCCAAGGACAAACATGATTGTGCCCCTAGTCAAGCTGAATACCAATTGACAGGTGATGACAACGTTGTTTGACGTGGGAAGGACGCATCCTGAAACAACATGAGGATGATGACGATAATGTGATGAAAGTATGGAGGTCTACAGCTGGGCCAAGAATGCAATCAAGTAAAATTTTGGATAATGTGCTTGTATGGATTAAACTCGTTGCATTTGGAATGACTTGGTTAGGACTAGATGGGATGATGATTATCCTTAGACCATTTGACAAGGGAAAGCCAAGATAGGTGACATACATGAAAGGATAAGAGGTGGCCTTGGTAAAGGATGGGAGACATGAGACTAAGGGAATTGTCATATGATTTTCAAGGACTATGTCACATAAGGACAATAAGACTATGATGGTCAATGACATGATGTTTCGTGAATCGTGTATGACTGAAGGATAGGCATGTTAAGAGTTTTCCCAAAGCATGATTTATGTGTGCTATTTTTATGTCATGACCGAGGTAAGTGGGAAAAATGCGTGGAAACGATAGGGCTTAGATGGATGTCAATGTCATGAGGAAGACATGGGAAAATGAGATGACTTGCCTCCAAGTATAAAATTCCACATAGACGATTTATTTTACACATGACACCTGTTTGCCAAGTTTTCATCATTGTACTTATCCAGGGCGCCTGTTTGCCAAGTTTTCACCATTGGATGAAATTTTTCTCTTTACTATTTTCTTGACTTTTTTAATTTTTTTGTGTCAAAAAGACGCATGTTTGCCAGGTTTTCATCAGGGTGACGATTTTTTAATTTTTCAATTTTTTTTTTTGTATTTCTGATTTTGCGGATAGCCTGGATGCTTTAGATGACCACTGACTGTTCTGAATCCACTGATGGTGTCGATGTAGAGACTAGTGCCATGATATGCCAATAATGACCTTTCTGAAGGAGTTATCTTGTCAAGATTGTAACGCTTGTATACAACTGATTGATGTCATTGTGATCCTTTTTGATACTAGAGTTGGCCTTATTAAAATACGCACATCACAATAGAGTGCCATGAGAGTCCTTATGGTAAAGAGTTGCTGCCATGATGTGACGGATTTGTGACATGGGATTTTTGGACTTTAGGCGATATGTAGGGTTATGACAGATGATGGTAGACGTGGAAAATTTGTTTGGACGTTTGGATGAATCACTTTTTATTTTCCAAACTTGGGATGGTGGATGGTGGATGATGGATTTTGGAATTTTTATTGGGACGATGTTTGGAACCAACACTTTTATATGCCTTGCTTGATGACCATTTTGAAGGAGGTGGACATTTGTTGTATGTGGGAGTCCTCTTGTCTTGTGGCTCCACATTGTGATTGACTTTTGTAGTTGACTTGGTGTCTTTGTTTGATCCATCTTTCTTTGGGATCCATTTTAATTTCATTTGTCCACTTGCCCTTTTGTTTGATTCAATGGCCTTTGACATTTGATTTTGATCTTTTGACTTGTAAGACTTTTTTTTTGTTGGTTCCAAAGGGAAGGTTTATTTATGATGGAATGACGGTTCATGGTGTGGGTGGAGGGGGTGTTGGCAACAATCTTATGACAAGGATTTCTCCTGGACTCCATTTTGACGTTTGTATCTGACAATGTTGCCCCCAGTATCGAGGAGGTACCACTGACATCATTTGATTTGATGTCTAGGGAATAGCCAAGACCTTGATGTATGTAATTTTCCTGAGGCTATATTGGTTCTAGAATGCCTTGCTCGTGTATTCCTAGTCCTTTGCCTTGATATTGCATGCTTTGACAGATTCTATTTGCGATGGGGTATTTGTTGTTTTGAAAGCAAGATGCTAACCCATCATTAGGTATGTGGATACTATCACTTGTAATATTTTCGTCTACAAGAAAGCCTACTCTGACAAAGATAGATGACCCTAGTTGATAAAGTGTCTTAGCTTCATTGTCATGTTGGACATATTCCTGATTGATATCTTTGGTCTGATCATGTGACATGTCAGGTTCAGATAATTTTGTTGGTGCTTCCAAGGAAATGTCGAAGCCATCATTATGTTTAGTGTCATAGAGTCCAATGATTTTAGCTATAACTTGCTCATATGCAAGCATGTCCCTAGTGGAAGATTCTTGTTCTGGAGGAATATCGTCTATGTGTCCCATGGAGGCAAGTGTCTCATCTTGGAAAGTGTCGATAATCAAGGCCTGTATAGGGTCAGCAAGTGTTTGATCATGAATGGCATAAAGGTCAAGGAGTGGATCGTTTTGGATTTCTTGGTCCATGGTAGGGTCTTGGTCCAAGATGGGGTTGTCATGGATTTGGACTTCTTGGTCAATGGTAGGGTCTTGGTCAAAGATGGGGTTGTCATGGATGATACAATCAGAAATAGGGTCATGGGATGGACTACCTTGTTCTTGACATGAGGGTGACGTTATAATGTCATGCTTTGGGCATTCATTTTGACATGTATCCTCAAGTTTATTAAATGGGATTTGACTTTGAGTAATGATAGAATTTTCATGACTAGATGTGGCTTGTGAGGGGGTGATTTGAAAAGGATTAGGAGAAGACGTGGGGACTTGGATGAGACTAGTATGTGAAGGAATAGGATATGACATGGGTAGTTGCATTGGACTAGTATGTGAAGGACAAGGGTATGATGTGGAGACTTGGACTGGATATGACATGGAGTCTTGGATTGGATTAGGATGTGACGGTATAGGATGTGACATGGGGACTTTGACCAAATATGCCATTGAGTCTTGGATTGGATTAGTGTAAGGTTGACTAAAATAGGACGTGGAGACTTGGATTGGATCAATATGGTATGATGTGAGGACTTGACATGAGTTGTTAGATGGTTGATAAGGCATGTAGACTTGGACGGGATTGATAAGTGAAGGGTCAGAATATGACGTGGAGGTTTGGAATGGACTAGTTGATAGTTGGCTTCCCTTGTCAAGGTTAGGATAAGGGTGATAAGTGGACGTTTGTTGCGAATTACTGGTAGGATTTATGTCAAGTGACTGTTGATGGTGAGGGTAGACTAATGGAGGTGGAAAAGTATTTATGTCAAAGCCTCATGGTAACTTAGCCCCTTGGTCCAAAAGCATGGCTAGATACCTTTGAGGGTCGCGTAAGAATGAGTTTTCTATGAAGGAGACTATATCAGGATTTTGCGTTGCAGCTTCTAAGTCTTCTGCATATACTCGTCCATTTTGGTCTCTTTGTATGAATGGTTCAGAAGGGTTTCGTGATGAAGATGGCATGTTCATGGAAGATTGAATGTTCATGTTGTGAAATGGGTTGGAAAAAGTCCAATGTTGGTTTGTGTCATAAGTGTTATTATCGAGGTTGGGATTGAAATCTTGTCCAAAGTTTTCCATTTGTCCTTTCTATCTTTGAAGCCTAGTCTCAACAATAAAAAGGGATTGCTTAGATAAGGATGACGAGAATGACAACTAAATGTGAGGATGATGACAACCTATGTTTTTTGGATTTTCGATAAGGATGAAAATGCAAGACTATGTTTCCTAAAATGTCAACTAGGATGACTAGGTGATGATAACGTTTGTCTAAGGAAATGATTGATGTAAGATGACAAGGTGATCAAAGCCAAAATGTCGACTGAGGACTAAGATGATGATGTTTGACTAAGGACTTAATGTTATAAATGCAAGGTCTAGGTTCAAAATGAGGACTAGGATGAACAATGTGCAAGGTCTAGGTTCAAAATGAGGACTAGGATGAACAATGCAAAGTCTAAGTTAAAATGAGGACTGAGATTGTTTTTTTTTTTTATGTTTTGTTGAAAAGCCTGAGTTGTCTAAGGTTGATTGTTTGTGTCCAGATTTTATAATGTTTGAGTAATCTAGCAAGCACTTGACAAGCATAATGTTTTGGGTGTAAGCAAGCACACATAAGACAAGTGCAATCCTAAAAGGCCAATAGGCCAAGGGTTTGTATACTTGGTATAGCCCACCGATATACCCCAGATTGGTGATAAACACCTTTCCTTCTCGAGAGTGGATAGCTTAGAATTTTGGTGGCATTGGCTCCCCCTCCACAACTCATCAATGTCATTCGAGCACACCAAATTCAGATTCTTTGGGTAATGACTTCCCAAGAATTGCTATCTCTACTCAAGGGGATCAATAGTGAGTGTCTTCAGGCATGATACTGTACCTTGCACTATACCAAGCAACGGCCAAAGAACGGTTGGACACTAAAACAAGAGGTATTTAATGCGGGCATTCTGTTCGTGGAGCATGATCCATGCGGCGAGAGTCCCCTTTCGGATCCATCTCGTCAGAACCACATGCGTGATTCTTGGGCTTTCCCCAAGAATCCACTTTTATATACCGGCTGGAAGTCCCTCGGGTTCAGGGTGCTACCGATTTGAGTCGTCTTGGGATGAGTACTTTTTCCCACCAGAACAAGCCCAAGTTCTAGAGTTAGTAACTGTTTCTCTTACACCCAGGATCGCTCGAAAGCGCAAGGGGAGAGGATACTTCGATTACTAAATCGTGAGGGTAATAACATATAAAAATAGGTATGGTTTTCTGATCACTGAGTTTTCACAAGGTGAGAGCATACTCACCTACCATTTTGCAAACATAGTCATGCAAATTAGAAGACATTGTTCTGTTTAATTGCACTAAAAGTAAGTGTGTACTAATCTAAGAAAAATACAGACACAATGTTTTAGTGTTTATTCTTCGACGTTCGAACCTGCAAGACCACACGTTAATAGTTTGAATGTTTTCCTTTGACCCATGAAAATCGAGCGGTCGAGATGCCATCTAAGAAATTTGAATCGGCGGTGAAGAATAAATGAGATAATTAATTCAAAAATAAAGATTTTTGAAAAAGAAGAAGATAAAGACTGAACTGAAGATCAGATTTGGAAAAATCAAGAATCTGCCCGATTACTTGATTTTTGGAGGAAAGTTACCATTTTGAATTAAGTTAATTCAAAATATGGATTTTGTGAAATAATAAATAATCAATTTTCAGATTATTTACCAAAATGGACTGTCAGTTAAGATTGTGATGACATTTTAAATAATTTCATTTATTTAAAATGAGATTAGAAATAATTATTTAATTTAGTAGACTAGATTAATTAATTAAATAAATTAATCAATTCATTTAATTATGACAATTAGTGACATATTAAATAAATAAATAAAACTTATTTATTTAATAATCAGGAAGAAATGACTGAAGAAGGTAATTAAATAAATTCAAAAATTTATTTAATTAGGGGAAGACTTAGATAATTAATGATGTATTTAATAAATAAATAAGATTTATTTATTTAATAATCATGAAGAATAAAGGACATGAATTAATTAAATAATTATGAATTATTTAATCAATAGTCGAATGTGGACCAAAGACATAATTAAATGTCACAATTATGCTAGGACGAAAGTGGTAAAAATGAAGCTTGCAGGCCTAGGTCATTTTTATGTGTCTACAAATAGAAATTAGCAAATTTATTTGCTATGAAGGATTTGGGTGCAATAAAACAAATCCTTGGTATGAGGATCACACAAGATAGGACAAACAAAAAATTATTAATGTCTCAAAGTGAGTATGTAGAGAAGGTGTTGAAAAGGTTTAACATGCAAAATACAAAAGCAGTTAGTACACCTTTGCCTAGTCATTTTAAGTTGACTAAGGAGATGTGTCCAAAGACACAAGAGGAGGAAGACAAAATGTCTAAGATACCATATGCATCAACAGTTGGTAGCTTAATGTATGCAATGGTATGATGTAGTAGGAGTCGTGAGCAGGTATATGAGCAATCCGAGAATGGAACATTAAAATGCAGTAAAATGGATTCTCCGATATTCAAGAGGTACTGCTTCAAAGAAATTATGTTTTGGAGGAACAAATTGTGCTCTAAATGGATATGTTGAATCTGATTTGGCGGGTGATATTGATAGCAGGAGGAGTACTGCCGGGTATGTTTTTACTGTAGGAAGTACTGCAGTCAATTGGATTTGAAGACTGTAAAAGGTTGTTGCGCTTTCAATTACTGAAGCTGAGTATGTTGCTGCTACGAAAACTAGCAAGGAGATGATTTGGTTACAACATTTTCTAGAGGAATTGGGCCAATGACAAGAAGATAGCCCTTTGTATACTGAATGCCAGAGTGCCATTCATCTTGCTAAGAACTCAGCTTTGCATTCAAAAACTAAGCACATAAAGCTCAGGCACCAATTCATCCGGTCAGTTTTAGAGGATGGCTAGTTGGATGTAGCCCATATTGGGTGAACCGCGTTAAATTTTTGTGTTGATCTCTTTTGTGTTGTTCTTCATTGTTATTTCTGGGTTATTTAATCTACATATAATTGTTAATGTTTATTGCTCCAATCTGCCTGAATCCTAACATTGGGGACCCGAACCTAAGCTTTAGACTTGCTTTGACCTGCAACTTGAAGATCATGTCAATATCACAAGAAAAAGAGTGACTTTGGACATATGTCTGAAGACCTTTTTGCATAATGTTTTGATGAATTTAAAACCCATTATAGATGGGATTGTGTAGATTCCAAATATGTATTTTTTTTTACAATTGGATTAAATTTTCTAAATTTTTTAATATTTTAATAATTTTTTATTATAATATTTTTTTGAGAAACAAATTATACGTTCACATTCTTCAGACAATTCTTTTCAATTTGAAAACAAATTCAAAAAAAGATAAGTTTAGGTAATTTTATGCGTGACATACACGAGGATTTTTCAAAACAACAAATATGGCCGATAAAAAATCAACAAAAAGAATTACAAAAAAATATTGTGCACATTCTTTAGTGTGTTACAAATCTTTTCCCAAAAAGATTAAAAAAATACAATTATTTAGGTCAAAATATGGATGACGTACACGTGCATGGTATGTTAAAAAAAAGTAACCTTAAACAGTTATTTTTAGACACACCTTTTGAAAAGCAATTTGTATCATTTGGGTATTAAAATAAATTACATATTTGAAAATTAGACTCAGAGTACTATATTTCATATTACTGACTTTTTTTAAGATTCAAGCTTTAATGCTTCAAATTTTTAGGTCAAATGAGACAAATTTTGAAAATCAGGGAAACACTTCCATTTTTTGGCCAAAAAGTGGAGTCAACTTTTGGACACATCCACCAATTCTTTAGCAGTTCACTTCAAGTCTAGGTTCAACTTCACACCCCAAATCAAATTTGAGGATACAAAGATTAGTTTCACAAATTTAATTTTGAACTAGAGTGTAGTACAACCAATTAATAAATTTGAAATATTTATTTAGTTAAATTCTTTTTTTTGGGATGAATAATGACCTTATGGCTTTTGTACACTATAAAAGAGAATAATACACTATTCACAAAAAAAGGTGGGCAAGGGGTAAAGGCACACCCTTAAAGTCTAAGTGAGGCCAATACCAAACAACAAGACAAACCAAAGTCTAACGGGGTCAATCCCAAACAATGAGAACCAATTAAGCTATTAGGTGGGAGAGCTACACCATCAAGGGGGTTAGAATAAGCTAATGTGTCCCATACATTAGCTAGGATGGAACCATCAACAATAAGTTCCCAACTAGTAAGAGCACCCTCATCTTCTCAATCTTCATTTGTAGGTTGTTGAACATGAATGAAAAAACTAACTAGATCTATGCAAGGAAACTTGCTAGAATATGATTAGCCATAAGCACCACATCTATGAGAAGAGGTTCATAATAAACTAGACAATTGAGACCATCCATAACCAACACATTAACCAATTAATTCTTAACATCTTCAAAAATATATTCCTCGAATCTAAAATCTTACTAAATATAGCATTTAATTCATTTAAATTCCATAATTATAACTCTACATTTTCTCTCCCGGGCCTTAAAAATTTCTAAGATTGTTTAATTATTTTTCTATAATATTTTTATATGGGGCATTATTTAATTGTTTTGAACTAGGACCTTTTGTGTGAAAGGGATTTTTTTATTCTCCCTTTTCACTTGAGGGGCTGAAATTACAATGACATTGTAAGGCGTAGATTTATTCCAAGAGCTTGGGATAGAAGCCTCATAGAGGGAATTTTATTTGTTTCACTTTTGAAAGTACAAATTCTAATTATTAATCGGATGCCATCTGTCAAGATCACACGATAAGTTTAGGTCTAGGTAACTGAGCCCCAATGGCCCCTCCATCACATGCCCCCAACACAAACATCATGCTAAAACCCTAATTCGAAATTTTAATTTTCTCTCAATAAACAATTAAAAAATAATAAAACAAAACCTAAAACCCTAGACTATTTCCCGGGCAGCGGGGCCTAACGGTCAGCAGCGACCCGTGCAAGTCTAAGGCGGCCAGATCTGCCCGAACTGCCCGGTGGAAAATACCCGTAAACTCCTGCCAAATCCGTAAACTGCGAGTAAAATTGCTAGGGTTTTACAAGCCGTAAACGCGAGTAAATGCTCACGGCTACAAGACCCGAGCTCGAGCCGGACCGAGGAATCCATCGGAGATCTAGCTCGCTCTGCGTGCATATTAGTCTCTGTTAGGCGTCTGAGGAAGTCGCCGGTTTGAATCCCGGTGAAATTTGATGAATTTTGAGCCCCTTTTCGCATTCTGAGGTGGGAGCTGCAGGTTTAATCATGGCGAAGAAGTTTTCGGTCAATTTCCTGGTTTTCTGAGGTTCGGCTTTGTCTTCTGAATGGGAGTCAGTGCCTTGAAGGTGCAAGAAGCGCAAAAGGGTTGACTGCCGTTAACCAGGTTTTCCGTTACTTGAAACCCTAATGAGAATTACTGTTGTTGTCCATTTTTGTTTCATGAATTTAATGGGTTTTGCCTTGCCTTTGTTTTCTTTGGACGGCCGTAAGGGCAATATTATTTTTGGTATGGTTTTAGTCTCACGGGGGGATTTTAACTGTAAAAATGTGTGTTCTAGTTACTCGAGTGGTTCCAGGGTTTGTGCATGGAGGTCGCGGGTTCCAAACTCGCCGCTGGCCTCATGGCCGAGCAAGTTTATCTTTGTCAAGGGGCTTGGAGTTTGCTTGTGGATGTCTTTGTTCAGAGGGTGGTAGAAACTTTGTTTTTTTCCAGTGTTTGCATGAGGATGTTCGACGGCCGTGAAAAGGTGAGTGTTTTTTCTCCGGTCCGGGAATAATTTTGGGTTTCCGTCTCTATTATTACTGATTTTTTTCACAGATTTTTTTTCCCTACCCTTTTCATGTCAGAGGACTCCAAGAGGCTTAGTTTAGAGTTTTCCTTTGCGAATTCTTTTATTCTTCTTTTTATGAAGTCTGTGTAATGGAACCTCCTGTTTTACAGTTTTTTCCCCTTTGTCGGTTAATTTTGGTTATTTTCAGTTCTTAGTGAGAAAAGAATTGGTGTTTTCACAGTTCTTATTTCTCTAAAATTTAATTTTATGTTTTTGGAGGTCAGTTTTAACTCATTTATTGGTTTCTCTTGAAAGATGAGTTTTTATTGTTTTAAGATCTTAAGATTTGTTTGGGAAGCCAGTCTTAGAGTCAGTTTTTTGTTGGCTTTGCTCTTGAAATAATATGCATGGTAGAGATTCAGTTCTTATTTCTCAAAAAAAGTTATCTCATGTTTCCGTAGGTCAGTTATAACTCATTTATTGGTTTCTCTTGAAAGGTGAGTTCTTATTGTTTTAAGATCTTAAGATTTGTTTGGAAGCCAGTCTTGAAGTCAGCTTTTTGTTTGCCTTGCTCTTGAAATAATATGCATGCTAGAGATTCCAAGCTTCCACAGTTCATGATGCTTAAGAAAACAAGCTTTGAGAAAAAATTGAATATAAATTTTGTTAAATCTTTTTCTGGGTCAGGTCTGGAAGGTTGATTTAATAAATTTTTCTATTTAGTTTTTTGATTTTCTATAAACCTGTTTACTTAGTTTTATTGTATTTTTCTTCATTATATGTTGGTCTCTGGGTTTGTTTCAGTAGTTTCCAAGTACTTAGTTTGTGCTTTTATAGTATTTTCCTTTAATATATATTGGCCTTTGGGTTTGTTTCAGTAGTTTGCAAGTATTGTTGGTTTTCTTAGAGGGGAACAAGCGTGCAAATCAAAATTAACTAAACCCCTGCAAACTGGCTTGGTAGCCTGGATTTTCCAGGGATTTGTGTAATGTGGGATTAGTTCCTGTTAGATTCCACAAGTTTTGGTTGTATTTTCTTTACAAGGGGGTATTATATAAAAATATAGTTTATAATCTTTAATAATTTTATTTGAGATTTCTTGGTCTACACTGCTTTGTGGGCAGTAGTTTTGTTTGGCTTCGTCTGGTTCTGTTTTTTTGTTTCAGTATTTTGCTCGCTTGGGGCACTGTTATCAAAAGGGAACGTATGTAAATTGAAATAACTCTTATAGGCTTGGGATCTGCTTGTATAATTCGTTGCAATGTGAGGGTTTGAATATCTGCTAAATATGACACGGTTAGGTTGGATTTCTGTTGCTTATGGCTGTATTAGATGGATCCTGGTTGCATCCATGTGGCCAGAACAAATATATCTCTACTTTGTTCCTTTATATGCATAAAGTTAATAAGTGTTGGGGTTTGGTTGAATTTTCATGGACAATTGTATTATAGTATTTGCTAGATTGGAAGACTTTTGTGAATGGGAAGTGTACTTAGTGGCATATATTGCTTTAAAAGATAGATCTGCTTTGACTATGTTTCTCTACCATTGTTGGTACCTTTTTCTATTATTGATTTGGTGTGAATATATTATCTCCACCTTTTTCCGTTCTTCTATACCTGCCTTTTGTCTGTAGTGGTAGGGAAAGGGTCAATAGAGTTTGATGTGGACTAATCTTGATTCATGACGGTTAAAAATGTAGAAGACTTGATTCTAATGTCTTGGATTATTTCTGGTTTATGGCTTGAATATATAAGGCCATGTGATAATGAACTGTTTCTTCAGCTCTTTGACACCTTTTTATTAAAAGGATTTGATTATCTTATGGATCTCTTGCATCTCAAAACCCACATGGTTGTTTTATTATTGGTTGTTGTACCTTTATGGTGAGGAACTTTTTCATGCAAGTCCAGACATTTGAATTATACTGAATTTTATTCTCAAATAGCTTTTTCTTTCTTTCTGTGAGTATTGGTACAGGTTGGTTTTGATTCCAGCATGGGTACAGTTGAAACTCAGCTGAAAGGAACAAATCCCAGGTGATTTGTGGTTCTACTACTTTTGTACGGAATGTGTTTTATTGGATCTAGGTTGCATAGAAATCTGATCCTGACATTTGAACTTCTTACTCTTATGATTTGCAGAATAGATGGGGCGGTGGAATGCTTCTCTACAATAGAGGTGCGTAAGATCTCAAAAATAAATTATCGATGACAGATCTTTTCTGTATTTGTTTGCATTCTGGAAAATCTGCATGTGTTTTTGGCTGAGTCAATGATGCAGAGAGGGACATGACTAGGTGGCTCATATAGGCTTAATATATTTGATGTGCAGGATTTGACCAAAGATGTAAAGTTCATCAATGGGCCTGACACCAACGTAAGGAGCAGTAGTGCCATTAAAATATCTATGGCAGCCACAAGTAAAGATGAAGGTGAGAGTGAAGATGACAAAGATGAAGATGATGAGGATGATGACAACGAAGAAGACTTCGGTGAAGAAGAGGGCGAGGACGATGTGTCTTCTGAAGATGGAGGAGAGGAAAACAATGGAGTTGATGAACCTGAAGGTGGTGGTGGTGGCGATGAAGATGAAGAAGATGATGAGGAAGATGATGCAAATGACAACAATGAAAATAATGGCAGTGATGACGATGAAGACGACGATGATGATGATGATGATGAGGTAGTTGAGGAAGAGGATGACCATGCAGAAGGGGATGAAGAGGAAGATGACGAGGGAGAAGATAAAGATGAAAAACAAGATGATGAAGAAGATGAGGAGGATGAAGAATCTCTACACCCTCCTAAGAAGAGGAAGAAATGAAATCTCTTTGTAATGTTCTAGTGAATTTTGTGTAGTCATTGTTTTTCCTTCTAGTGTCGTTGAATTTAGGTTGAATGGGATAGATGAATGAATACAAGCTTTGTTGAAAGTAATGTAGAATCCCACGAGCTTTGCTGGAAAAAAAAGTGGTTTTTAATGTGAAATGTCTTTTTAGTTGGTTTGTTGGGTGAGTTGGATGGTGGTTGTGATTTGTCAATCTACTTTATAAAATTGAAATTAGGAGAACTTAAATATCATCGTAATGTTAGATTGCACTTTCTTTTGAAAATGGAATATAATAAATGAAGAATATCCTTAGTGAAAATGGAGAACCAACTGAAGTGGATCGTGGCAGTTGAGTTTCAGATTCTTGCCCATTCATTCTGATGCTAAAATCTGTGTACTTGCAACTCGGCAAGGGAGATCAGGGGTTTTTATCAAAGAAGAGGGAAGTAGTTGTGCACCTTAACGATGGATAAATTTAATATTCGCACCTAATAGCCAATGCCAGTCAGTTCTGATGGTTCCCACTGTGGGTGGGAATCAATACCCAGATGATAATCGTAAGTTTCGATGTTTAGATATTTTATTAAATTATACGGACAGCCATGAATGGTGGGTATTGAATGTTTTGTTTTTATGCCATTTGGCCTAAAGTTATTGTTCGTTCTCTACCAAGAAAACCCGAGCTACACAGTAAAAAGTTTTTAGTCCAACTCCATATTTTATTGAATCATAGTCAACAAAAGAGGTTTAATGCCGGAGGTTCAACTTGCATATGGATTTATCAAAATGGTATTTGAATAATTCAATGGCTATGATTTTAAGATTGGTTTAATTTATGGGCACTGAACAGTAGTTAATATATCTTCATAGAAGTTATAAGTGAATTAATCTACATGGAAAAACCTTAAATTTTTTATTTCAGTCATTTAGTAAAATAATTTAATCCTGAAATTGCCATATATCTTATCAGGGGTTTTTTTTTTTAATTATTCGGTTGTAGGATCTTTATTCATAGGTATTTTATTTTGTGGTTGGTAGCTTGATGACCTAAACACTCAAGACATCTTGCCAAGGAATTCATTGCTGGGATAAGGTAGGTGTTGCATGGTTGAAAAGAGTGACCCCATGACATCATTATTTGAAAGAAGAGATTGTTATTAGTATTGATAACTATAATTTCTGGTGGGTCTTTTACATATGAGAAAGATATGAAAAAGATACATATAAAAGAGAAAAGAGTAAAGAGAAGGGACCCCTTAAAGAGACAACCAATAGAAAATTACTTTATAAAAGGAAAGGGTGTGTATTGGTGTAAAGAAATTTCATTCTTACATAGAGAAACAGGTTAAAGATCTGTTTTTACAAAAATAGAAAGATTTTTTTTTAATTTTACAAGAATTTTTTATTTTTTGAAGTCCAATTTTAAACTGTTAATGTTTGAAACCAAGTTGAAAGTTTTGTCCAACAGATTAAAAGTATTTTTGTTATATAACCTAGTTTGTAATTTTTAGTTTTTGACAACACCCATCTAGAAGTAGTTAAATGTAAGCAGAGTTTGGACTGATCAGCACACTGTTGTGGTCAAATAAATTCTCTTAATTATTTTTGAGAATTGAAACATCTATGCAGCTTCCAAAATGCATATTTGATCATAATTGAAAATAAAAAAATCATTATATTCTGATTTTTTACTAATTAATAAATACAGTTAAATGTGCATTCTAGAAGCCGGATAGACAATCCGGCGAATGTTGTTACCATGATTTAAGGCTTAAGTTTCTTGACCTGATTTGGGGTCAAGATGGAGTCCATGCAAATAATCAATTGGTTTTCATAACTGAAACTGTCTGTCATTGAACTTTATTCTATACGACAAAATACTATCTTATCATTAATGAAGTTGAATATGGTGTTTATTGATTTGCAGAATTTATCTGAATATACACTCCATCCCCAGCCTGGACTTTCTCTTTATCCACCGTTAGAATATATAAATTAACAAAATTGATAATGAACAGTCATGTCATAAAATTGAGAGAGATATTTAATATTCTCTGGACAATTCATTGGCTAGACTTTCTATTTCTGTAGTATGTCAATATCTTCATCAATTTCTTTTAATAGTGGTTCAAAAATATTATCCTGCAAGTAAATCTTCACCATCTATTACATTCCACCACCTTTATTTCTAAGGAGCAATTAAAAGCAATGTAACCATTTAGAAAAGTTACATAAGCATGCAAGCTGTTTAACTTGTCCATATAAAGAGATTGATGCTTTTGGAACAATATTTAGGGAGTTTTCAGAGTTGGCTTGGGTAGTGGGTTTGCTCCCCGCTGGACTTGGGTTCGACTCTCTCCCGGGTTTAAGAGGTGGGACTTCTTGCAGATCTCACCCATAGGGGGCTAGTGGTACCCAAGGTATGGGCTGTTGGGTCGCTGGGCTGGGTCAGGGACACCCTTGTAAAGAAAAAAAAACATTTAGGGAGTTCCTAATGATAGGAAAACTTTTGTAGTTCTCGAGTTAAAATAGTAAAAATGAAATAGATTAAATTAATTGTTAATTATTTGTTAATTATGGGTAGTGGGTTTGCTCCCCGCTGGACTTGGGTTCGACTCTCTCCCGGGTTTAAGAGGTGGGACTTCTTGCGGATCTCACCCATAGGGGGCTAGTGGTACCCAAGGTATGGGCTGCTGGGCTGGGTCAGGGACACCCTTGTAAAGAAAAAAAAACATTTAGGGAGTTCCTAATGATAGGAAAACTTTTGTAGTTCTCGAGTTAAAATAGTAAAAATGAAATAGATTAAATTAATTGTTAATTATTTGTTAATTATGGGGTAGTGGACTTGGGTTCGACTCTCTCCCGGGTTTAAGAGGTGGGACTTCTTGCAGATCTCACCCATAGGGGGCTAGTGGTACCCAAGGTATGGGTTGTTGGGCCGCTGGGCTGAGGGACACCCTTGTAAAGAAAAAAAAACATTTAGGGAGTTCCTAATGATAGGAAAACTTTTGTAGTTCTTGAGTTAAAATAGTAAAAATGAAATAGATTAAATTAATTGTTAATTATTTGTAATAGTGTAATTTGTATATCCATATTATTTTGGGTTTATTTTGAAGGAATTAATAGATATTAATATACTTAATATTTATAAATGGTATATTCTTGCTTAAAGTTGGGTTTGACATAATTAACTCTTTTAAATGTTTATATTTGCATATATTTAAAAAAACATTTAGGGAGTTCCTAATGATAGGAAACCTTTTGTAGTTCTTGAGTTAAAATAGTAAAAATGAAATAGATTAATTCATTGTTAATTATTTGTAATAGTGTAATTTGTATATTCATATTATTTTGGGTTTATTTTGAAGGAATTAGGGGAAAGGACCTAGTTAATGCCCCCCATTGAATTACCGCCACCTCCATGCTCACTTAACCCCCCAATTTTTTTTTTACTTTGATCCATTAAAAAACTTTATTTTATTGAATAACTAATTACAAAAACACCAATCGCTGCTCATTAAGTGCTAAAGTGAATGATTTGAGTGGATTTTAAGTGCTAAAACAACTATAATTGATTGAAATTATAGCAAACAGACGACACCTCTAAAAGGTGACTTTTTGACCTCCGCGCGTCAGAAGCCAAAACCTTATAAGCACTTAACTCGTGAGCGAAAAAAACCCATAATTTTTTTTTCAATTTGATGTACGGTTTGAATTCTACAATTGCGCAAAGTTAGCCCTAGCAGATATTGGTTCTTCTCCCCTAATAGATATTAATATATTTAATATTTATAAATGGTATATTCTTGCTTAAAGTTGGGTTTGACATAATTAACTCTTTTAAATGTTTATATTTGCATATATTTTTATACATTTAATTATTACATTGATGTTTTCATTTCTTTATCTTGGATCAATACATTTATAAATGGTACGCTCTTGTTTAAAGTTGACTCATTTTTTGATTTGTCATCATTTGTACTCATTCTTATACATTTGAGCTTATCTTATTAATATCCATGTTCGTTACATTGGAGACCTTCCTTATATGAAGTGAATGACCTACTTTTTAAAATTAATGGTTGAAAATTGCACAAAAGATGCAAGACTATTGAAATGATCTCAACCATCAATTTTCTAAAATATTAAAAAAATAATATATAATTAAAAAAAAAAAATACTTTTATCTAGCTTTAAACTTTAAACTTTTAGATTTTTTTAAAAATTTATAAAATACAAAAAATAATAAAATAATGTATAAATAGTTAATTATATATTTAAGACTTCATAAATATTATTTTTATTTTAAAGATTTTAATAATTATTATATTATAATATAACATAAATATAATATATAAATTAATAAATTAGGAATTGATTATTTATCTTTTTAATTTTTTAAACTTAGATTTTTAGTTCTTTTATTTATAAAATATAAAAATAATAAATATAATGTATAAATAGGTAATAATATATTTAGGACTTCATAAATATTATTTTTATTTTAAAGATTTTTATAATTATTATATTATAATGTAGAATAAATATAATATATAAATAAATAAATTATGAATTGATTTTTTTGTTTTTATAGGTCTCATTTTGTTTTTAACTTTCTAAGTTTGGTGTTTGGTATATAGTATTGTTTCAATTTTATAATATTTTTTATTTGTTATTATTGAATTTATATATGTGAATATTGTTTGTAATATATTAATTTTTACTTTTTAGGTACATATTTTATTGATATTTCCCTTAGGATTTCTCTCTCATTAGATATTTTTCAAATCTATAGTGTAACATACTCACTCATACTACAAAGTAATTATTTAGGTTTTTACCATAGAAGTAAAAATAAATATATGCTTAAAAATAGGATATTACATTTTTTTCATTTTCATACAACATTTATTACACGTGAGCAAAATATGACTGTATAATACAACTTTTGAAATTGAACTATATTAATTTCAACTTGAGAAATAATATAAAACTTTTCAATTAAAATTCATACATGAAATACTTTCAAGTATACAATTTTACATAATACAATAATGATACAAGGCCAAGTCTTCCATATTTTGAAAATGTTTTTGTTTTACAAGCCTTAATGTTGTTGTCTACAAGAGGGAGAGCATCACCTACGTGCTTTACCTCCAACCAAAGATCGACGGTCCTCCACACACTTTCCAACTAGAAGTGGCCCTACCCTCCACAAAGAGTATAGACTAAGGAACCCACAAGTACATGCCATCCGAGTTTCTAGTGTTGTGTCCTACATAACCAATTGGCCATACAACTTTAGACATCTCTAACTAAGTATGACCAATATGATTGGATATGCAATTTAGATCATAGTGAACCGACTAATGCAAGAAGAGACTATTGCATTACTTCAGACAAAGATTTGAAACATGTCAAACAGTTCCTTAGGAAGTGAAGTCATATGTTCACACACCTCTAACTCGACTTGCAAACTATCTTTGACCTAAGGTTTTACAAATGATTGACAGGCTAGATGTTAAGTTAGCCTTTCCTAAGGTTGTTAAACCATAAAATATAATTTATTACAGTCGGTAATTGACTAAGATGGATAATTTTTCCTGACATTGAACATCCATGTTACATTCTCGTAACATCTTGGGACTTGGCAACTACCACTTGTTCACAGGTACTTGCACTCAAAACTTAAGAGTAAAGCTAAAATCCTTAAATATCCAGTAAAGCTTAAGTAAAATAGCATAATTTTACATTTTACATATATAACATTCATCAAAGTAAAAATTAGGAAATAGTTAACTATACCCTCTACTAAGTTTTTATATTTCAATGCCCTAAGGATTCTCTCACCAATGTAGTCTATATGTTCATGAGACAACAATCTTCTTAGTAGGAAGCTTTTTATTTCACAAATTAGGAATCATAAAACTATTACATTCTATGGTCCTCACATCAAGATGCAATAAATTTCCAAATGAGCCCTTAGATGCACCATCTACATCCATCCTTAGTTAATAAAACCTGCAAACTCATATTATTCATCTTGCTTATCAATAATAGACTCCTTGCTAAATGTATAATGCATAGAACACCATAAAGGGATTTAGTCCTCCCATGCCAAAAATAAAATAGGACATTCTCATGACCAATGATCTTGAGAGATGAGTTGTCTCCCAACTACATCTTCCCACCATGAAAGCTCTCATAATTAGAAAATCACTCCTTGTGGGGAGTTATGTGGATGAAATCTCTTGAGTCGATCAACAATATTTTTATTGGAGACTCCCAAGTTTGAATCATTTGACTCCTTTTCAAAATAGATGGTTTTTCTATAGTTCCAACACTTTGCTTTAGATTTTCCATGAGACTTAGACCTCCCCTAGGATTTATATCACTTTTCCTTTCCTTTCTTTTATATTTTGAATGACATCTAACATTGAAATCATCTTTTTATGTTGAAATTGTGAAACACACACAAAGAAGATTAAACAATAAACAAGACCACCTTCCATGCACAAGAGTTGCAAATAATGATTTCCTATTTCCTAAAAAAACTTACATAATTGAATAATACATAAGATAATGCTTATAAGTGAAAACCCTAAATGAGAAACATTAATTAGATCATGATAAGTGTTGAAATCCTATGTGATGAGACATAATGACATAACAATAACTTAATCTAATAAAAGAAAAAAAACTCATATGTTTAGCTTAAGTGCATAAATTGACATTATTAACTAATAAATGATTACTCTAACATTTTATAGATTCTATTATTTTCTACCTTGTCTTTTCTAAGAGAAATGCACCCACCACCTCATGAAGCTTCAAATTTTATATGAGGGTATTAATCACCATAACTACAAAGTCTCACATATCAAACAAAGAACATGTTAATATTAAACACTAGTCTTCCTAATCTATTTTCATACCAATAAATTTAAAGTCTCTCAAAACAATTTTGAAGGAATTCAAGTGCCTTGTCACAATATTTTTTATTGCTCATCCTATAAGAATACATATTCTTCCATACAAATTTTTTATTTACAAGGACTAATCCATCAAACATGGATGCCTCAATCACCTTCTAGTTCTTGAAATCGTAGCCTTGGTTTTGGCCTCTATGCAAGGATCTTCCAACATATACCAATCTATCAATTCTATTAGCTGATTATATACTTTGTCCCTATTGTAGGAAGGGTCTAAGACCTTTCCATCTTCATTAATTCCCTTTATACATTTCTCCAAATTGCATCCCTTAACAAGAGGGACTATTACTATCCTAGAATGATCTCTAATTTTGACTCCATGCACATATGGGAAGTTAGTCCAAAAATCCTTAATGGAAGGCACATGTGTGGAGAATGACCCAATCAAGGGCTCAATATTTCCAATTAGATCAATATATCCCTAGATTCATATAATTGCATTTCCAAATGAGCCATCTCCTACTCAGTAGTATTTGCACTTTAAAAATTAATACATGTGAATAAACACCCACCTTGATGGCAAAACAAATCTCAACCTTATACTTGCTAGCAAATAATTTATAAATTTCTACCACCTATTTGCAAATCTCCAAAAAAATATATTTTAACATTGGGGTACATGGGGAGTCTATAGGGTGCTTTATGAAAGCAACCCAGTCTAATATAAGAAAACATTTTAAACTAGATAACTAGTTTCCCATCCCAATCATGAATTTATTTGCCTCCAAGGACAACCTCTTTGCATACTCATTCTCCAAACATCTAATCATAACATAAATAAATTCATCATTAAACCTATTGTAAAGCTTCTAATTTTCCTTCAACTCCAACTTGGGATATATGATCGTAGACTTTGGTTTATCCCATCTATAGGGTGCCTACATGATTTAAACATTAAAATTTGGTCTAAAAAGATAACATGTACACCAAATCAAAGGACATATAGAACCTATTGGATTCTAGCACCTTTAATAGCTACTCATCAAGAGTGTGACTAATGAGACTAGCCCAACCTATTCTCTTTCCATCAAAAATCTCAATAGTGAAGCACATCCAAGGATAGAATTACTTGGCACTAGGATTCAACCAAAAAATTGTTGAGAAGAGTAATGCCATCCTTAGGATCCTCCTAGTATTCACTCTTATGTATAACCTTGGTCATATTTATTACAAAGTTCCTTCTTTGTAGTAGAAAGTTGTCATTTATGAAGTTGGCATCTCATGTAGCTATATTCTCATAGTATTTTACTACCTCCTTCATGTTGATATTGCCATATTAGGCATAAGCAGGGAGCCCAAATACCCTTTCAATACCCTTTATGTGAATTTTAATACATTCTAGCTAGCAGGACCAAGTATCCTTCTATTTTTAATCATAGGCCTATGTACAAGCCAAAATTAGCTCTAGAGATTTGAGGGATACTAGAATAGTTGTAGCCCACACCAATCCTAACATTTCCATGTATTGAGTCATGAAATTTCTATCCCCTTTTGCAATGACTCTTTATTCTAACCCTTAAATGTCCACATGTCTAAGATCAAGGTCTCAAATATCCATCCAAAGAGAGAAAACTTAAGATGAAGGGTGATAACCCATGTATTTGTGCTTCATATCTTTTGATGGATCTAGGGCTCCTTGCATGTGTATTTCCCAACACACATAAGGTCATTAGTGGATTCAAGAAACATATCTTCCTTAGATGATTTTTTTTATAATTCAATGAACAAGTACTCCATTGTGCAATAAAAGAACTTAGATTATGATAGAGTGATTAGACAATTCTTTCCTACCAAAGATTAGCACACAATTATCTATAGAATTTTTTTAGGGAATAAAAGTTGGGACTCATAACATGATTTATGATTTTAGGCATCAAGGATCCCAAATATCTATGCCCAGACGTATAAAATAGTGACATGTGACAATGCAAAATTCAAAGTGTGCAATTTATGCGTAAATATTCACCATGTAAAAGTTAAACCAATATGAGAACCCAAGAAAGTAGACCTTCAGGAACCATCAAGGTTCAAGGATGGGAGGTACCCCTAACTAGGTATGCAAATAAGGGTATGCTTAAACCCATGATCCCAAAGAATTAATCATTGTAAATATTTCAAGGATCACACTTTGAACATACCATAAATAAGTACCAAAATAAAACCATTACAAAATCCCAATCCCAAAAGATATAATAGTATGTTATTAGGGATCATACCTCAAAGTTACCATGAAGCAAGTACCAAAATGAGACCAACCATGAAATCCTGATCTTAAAAGATATTGTAGTATAATTTATCAAGGATCAAACTTTAGACAAGCTACTAAATAGGTGCTATAATATAGGGAACATGAAAACCCCAACTTTAAAGAAGACAAAGAAATTTATAAGTATGACAATCGGTGTCCAAGCTTTTGGAGGCCTACAGGTTTGATGGAAGGTATCAAATTAATTTCAAGAAGATTTGAACATGAAAAAATCTCACCCCAACTCTTATAAATGGATCCATCAAAGGAGAAATGATGGTGTATTACTAAGGCACATGAAAAAGCTAAGAAAAATGTAAACAAAATAAAGAAAAAAAATCAATAACAAAGGGAAAAGACCAATAAACTACCCAAATTTCCCTAACATACATAAATAATAAAATATAAACATAAAGAGAAACAAGAAAGCAAAACCCAAAAATAAAACAAACAAAAATTAGAGGTTACCTTTAATGGACCAAGAGAAACCCTGCTTAGTGAGAATAATAGGAAGAGAATGGAAAGGAAAGAAAATAACCTCCAAACATGCACATAAAATTCTCAAACATGCATAAAAAACCAATATTCTCTCCTAATAATGGAATTCACTCACAAAGAACTAATGGGTAGAAGAAAACATAAGGAGCCCATCACTAGAGCATGGGAGGATGAAAACAAAAGAGAGAAATGAATCACAGATGAAATGACATGGGGAAAAGGGGAAAATAAAGTGTAAGAGATCTTTCCATAAATTTAGTCCCATAGGGTTAGGTCAGGGTGACATCACATCCCAACGATCCAAGTTCTAGATATTTCTTTATGGTCATGCAAGGATGACCAACTCCAAAAGTCTCACAGGGTGACACTTTGGGCCTGACAAGTCCAATCTACCAAGGGTTAGCATTTTTGAGTCTCCTTTACATTCATTCCAAGAGGACCAACTACAAAATTCTAACAAAAGATAAAGTACCCAAAATAAAACTAAGGAAAAAGAAATAGAATGGAACCAAGCAAAAAGAGCAAGAAAGCAAATAAACAAACAAACAAGGAAAAGGAAGCAAAAGAAAGGGGACCCTTTTTTCCAAGGAAAAATAGGGCATGTGTGTTTAATACATAATAGGACCGTTATCACATACCAAAGAAAATGGCATTCCAAACCTAGTTGTAATGTGTTCTTCCAATTCCTTGATTACTAATTTAGTGGTATAATTATTGAAATGGTGGGAAAAGGGGTCCTAGGCCTTAAATGCAAAGAACCTAGGATTCAAGGGGCCTCTTCCCAAATTTCATTAGAATACCAACCACAAAGCCCTAATGGGGTGCCATTCTATTGTTTGCAAGTTAAAAAAATCCTAGAGTGGTATTTTGGTTTTATCCTTGAAGCATTAAATTCAAACTAAATACCTATCTTATTAACATTTAAGAAATCCTTGCAAATTTAAAAATTAGGCAATCTATGGTAAAGCAAGATATGGTAAAATCCTTCATGGAATGTGGCACAAGAAGACACACTTAGCATATCTAGGAAGCTAGTTAAACATCTGGACAATCCATCAAACATGGTTCCTTAAAATTCAACAAAATAGACTTCAAAAATCTGAAGTGAAGGAACTAGTAATATAATTAAACG
>VDFB02000017.1:157397336-157454651 GCA_007258455.2 Sequoia sempervirens | reverse complement strand
ATTGTAAATGCCAAGTTTGATTCAAAATTGAAACCATGGGAAAATGGAAAGAGATCCAATTATATCCAAGGTGAGGCTTATAATTATGGAAGATGATATTCTAACCTCACTTTCAATCTTTACACCAAAACCTGTAAGACTAAATACTAATTTTATGAACCATATTAACCAAAATTTCTCCTATAACTGTGTCAAAAGTCTCACAATCCTTGTTGAAGAGGAAAAACTTAGCCTTAGTTGAATCATTCCATGACATAATACTCATATAAGTTCTAAATAATAAATCTCATAGAAATCAAATTCCTTTCTTGTGAAATTGTAGGGACCACACCCAACACAATCGAGCCAAGGGATGAACTTGGTATTGCAAAAGAGGGGACTACTAGATATTCTATTGGTTAATGGAAATCCACCATGGAAGCCAAAACCATTCTACAAACTTCAAGGTTTGATGGCCTCCCAAGCTTAAATATTGTCTTAGCCACAAATGTTCCCTTGAACAATGTGAATAACATCCTTCATGGTGAGAAGGGTTTGAAAACTAATTTCCTTCCAAGAAAGGTGATTAATTAGATAGCCAAATTAGATGCAATGTTGAATCATAATTTTCTAAGATTCATCTCTAGTGATGGAAAGAATAATCCATTTAGCACAAAAAGCCAAACCTTGCTATTGGATGGACAACAACCCCAATCCTTCATAATTGTGGGGGGGACAATAGAATTCCCAGGCAACTCATTGAAAACCCTTGTGGTTTTTTGAGGAGGCTTATTGTGCCTTGCACTCATGCCCCATTTTTAGTTTTCCAAATGAACCCCCTTATGTTTTCTTTTCTTTTCTTTCTTCTCTTGTGTTTTCTTTATTTTCTTCCTTTGTTTTTTATTCCCTATCAAAATTTTGGGGCTTTCCTTCTAGTCATGACTTGTGTGTCAGACCCGATCCGTTATGTCTTCTTTTCTTCATTGTGGGCCGATTCCTATTAGACATCAAGGTTTTTATTTATGACATAAATTAATCTTAAAGTTAGATCCTTGGTCCTTAATGGACGGTTGTCTTGTAAGACACATCTACCATTTGACATCACATTTACTACTCTTGACATGCATTAATGGCAAGCTTTGGAATATATACTGA
Organism: Sequoia sempervirens; assembly: GCA_007258455.2. Classification (NCBI taxonomy): domain Eukaryota; kingdom Viridiplantae; phylum Streptophyta; class Pinopsida; order Cupressales; family Cupressaceae; genus Sequoia; species Sequoia sempervirens. The sequence goes on along the minus strand of VDFB02000017.1, from coordinate 157,453,517 downwards.
GTAGGTTTTTTATGGTTTATTGATTCATTTCAATAATCATTTTTCTTTTGTGCTTTGGAATGTTTTTTCACTCTTTATGTGCTCTACTATTACATTTGGTGTATTTCTATATGGGAGATGTTGATGTTTTTCCCATGCTTGTCCCTTGGTTTTACCTTTTCATTTCCTTTGTTTCGTGTCTTGGGTTGTTGGTCTTCTTTTTCCTTTTGGTATCCATTCAAACCACTACATTGTTTTTGTTGCTTATTCTTCAATTTTTTTAGGGGACCTTGTCAAATCCTCTTTAATTTTAACGTGCTAATCGAGGTTGTTTGTGGCTAAATCACTACACTTCATTTGTGCATCAAACTGGATTTAATAAATTACTCCTGCTTGGGCATAAAGTATAGGTCATGAACAATTATCAATTCTTGATTATCGATCTCTTTATGCCTTGCTTTAGATATTAACTAAGTATTTTGAGTATTAGTGATCGAGTTTATACCATAATGTATGACCATTTGGAGCATAAGGATCATGTTATCCTTGATCCCTAATCTCTCGATACCTTATTGATGTAGAGCATGGGTAGTTAGCCTCAAAATGATCTAAAACAATCAACTCATCAAGTTTCCAAGCATTAAATGGTGGGGTTCTCCTCTTATGTTTGCTAACTCCTAGTTGTTGGACTTAGGGAACACTGAGAGGGTAGGGGTGAATCAGTGTTCAACAAATTTAAAATTTAAATCTAGATCTTAAACCATCCACAACACATAAACAAAAATAAAGATGCAAGCACATGAACAAGATAATAAAAGCAACATGACACCAATATTTTTACATGGAAATGTTGTTAGAGGAAAAACCATGGTGGAGATTAATCCACAATTAGACTCTGTCAAAAGTATGAATGAAAGGGAATGCACTTGCATTCAGGCACACTACCTAGAGCTCACTACTCAAAATAAGGAAGGCTCACTGCCTTACAAAATTTTTGTGGTTACAATAAAAAGTTGAACTGAGAAGATAACATCCCTAAATTCCTAGATTCAGTTCCAATGAAGCTCTTATCATGGGATGATGCAGTCTAATTTAGGAAGGATACATCCTGTTAATACCAAAGATGGAGACTAAACTAGGTGATCGACATGACTTGAGATAGTCAAAACTGATTGAACCTCATACTAGTGACCTCTATTATTAAGAACCAGTTGAATAAGAACATACTTGATGACACAACACAACACCAAGAAACACCCTAAGGACAGACCTAGGGTCTCGGGGGCTAATCAATGATTAGCATTGCCTACGTGAAAGCACAAAGACCTCGTATTTTGATAAAATTACTTATGAAAGGCAATGGATAAAGTTGAAAGAGGACAATGGAGACCTAGATGGATGACAAAGACAAGACAAAAAAATGCCCCAGGGACTGATCAAATGATCAACCTTGCCTAGGCGAAAGCACAAGGGAAATGTAGTTAAAAAAATGGACCAAGGATTGGATGGGACCTAATGATGACCGACACGATGAAGGATCCTAGATGAGGACATGAGACCGAAAAAATGAGATCGAAAAAAAAAGAAAGATTTAATGATATTTTTCTCTTGTATACCAGACCTCTTCTATCCATGTTTTTGTTCCTGTAAAATCTTGCAATATGACCAAATCTGTTGCAATTGTAACACATCAAATTTCTTTGTCTATACCATTCATTCCATTTATTTCCCTTTGATCTACACTGATTAGCAATATGCCCAAATTTTCCACAGGTATAACATTTAACATTCCTTACACTAATAGACATACTTTTGTATTCAATTGGCTTATGACCAAACTTATTGCAACTAAAACACTGACCGAGAAATGATGGACTGCTTGAATTCATTTTACCTCTACATTGAGAAGCCATATGACCAAATTTATTGCAAGAAAAGTAGTAACCATTAAAATTTTGAGCATTGAGTTGTCTTACTGGATACCTTCTTCCTTTGTTCATATGATTTCTTTGTCTGAAATCCTTATGTTCAAATCCATAGCTTTCTTCCTTCTCATATCCAAGACCTTGCTTATCATTTGCATCCTTTTGTCCTTTAGTCATCTCATCAAGCTTAGTAGAACTGATTCTAAACTTCTCCTTGTATTCGTTTGTAGTAGTGAGTTCATCTATGAGAATAACTATCTATTTTTCAAGCTCTTGTTCATTATTTCTAGATTATTGCAGTTCAATCTCCATCTACATGAATCCACTATTTACTCTGCTACATTCTTCAGATTTTTATTTTAAAGACTAGGCCAGATTCTCCTCATTCTTCTTCCTTTCTTCAATCTCCTTAGTTAGCTTCATCGCCACAAATTCCATCTCAAGCTTTAGAGTAGCATTGTCCCTAGCAAGTTTTTCACATTCTTCAGTTATCTCTTTTAGTGTATGATTCAAGTGAACATCTTCCAAGCTTTTATTTTCTTTCTAATTCAGCTGATCACAAAGTTCCTTCCTCTTTTCTCTTGACTCATTGATTTTATCCTTCAATGATTGAATGAATTTCTCAGCATCCACAAGATTTTCTTTTAATTCCATGACTTTTGCTTTAGACTGATCAAGATCATCAAGTGCCACCATAAGCTATTGTTGAATACCACCAGAGTCCATTGCAATCCAAGATCCACCTCAAGCTATTAAACTTCCTACAAATGAACCTTGCTCTGATACCAACTGTTGGACTCAGGGAAAACTAAGAGGGGGGCTGAATTAGTGTTCAACAAATTTAGACTTTAAATACAAATCTTAAACCATCCACAATAAATTAAAAAAAAAAGATGCAAGCGATTGAAGAAGATAATCAAAGCACCATAACACCAATATTTTTACGTGGAAACCCTATAAGGGGAAAAAAACATGGTGGAGATTAATCCACAATTATAATCTATTAAAAGTATGAATGAAAGGGAATGCACTTGCATTTAGGCACACTGCCTAGAGCTCACTGCTCAAAATAAGGAAAGCTCACTGCCTTACAAAATGTTTGTGATTAAAACAAAAAGTTGAACTAACAAGATAACATCTCCAAATTCCTAGATTCAGTTCCAATGAAGCTCAGTGGATGATCTTTAGCCCTTTTGACTGATAATGTATTTCTGCTATGCTTTGCTCTTCTCTATTTTTTTTCCCTTCAAAAACTATGCATAGATCTCTCAATCACCCTTCTGATACTTACACACACATCTGGTCTACTCTTCAGACACATTCACAAACTTTCACACTTTCTTCTCTCTCACAAAATGAATTACTAATCTCACATATATATTTGTTAACACATATTTCATTGCTTCAAGTCGGCTTTAACAAATCATGAAATATCCTTCAATGGTCGGCTCAAATCACAAATTAAATTTAATGTGCACCCACACAAGTTGGCTATTCTATAGCTAATACCCAAAAAAAAATAGCCAACATAAGAAATAATTAATTAATTACTCCTTATACATTCGTGACATGCGATATTCACTAGGTCGGCCACAATGAGCAAATAAATAAATAAAACATCCTACCAAAGCATCCAATCGGATCTCCTAATTCATAAACTGATCAATGCAACATCACAAAAATTAAAAAAATATAGTATAGATGCTTAAAAAACTCTCTCGAAGATCCACAACTCAAAATTATGATTCGGTGAGGCGTACAGATCGATATACTAACCAAATACCTTGTTCTTCATACTTTTTGTTGGTAAAATACTGATCTTTACTTATCTTTTCGGAATGGATAAATCTTGATCTATAGATCAGAGGGATGACTTAGGTTTCCATCAATGACAACACTAGAAGCCACATTCCATCAAATAAGCCATATGCCAACACTAGTAACACTCCATAATATGTTTTTCCAACATAATTTTCAAACTAGACCTCATACCCAAAATCTAACTACAGATTTAGATACCCTTTATTCCCTTTGAATTGGCATATCTCAATTGCATGTGGGGGTGTTTTGGAACACAAAGGCCAAATTTCTATTTCTATGCTTTGAATTAGGCCTAATTAGGCTTGCTTCACTAGGTCACAAAAAGGATTTCCAAATCTAGACTTCAAACCTTCATTCCAATGGAGCAAACATGTCATGTGGTGTTTTCCAAGACCTTCCAAATAAATTTCAACAATCTTCCAAGAGTTCTTCTACAAACCCTAAGCCCTATGCACTTTCAATTCCTAATACATGAGGTTAGTTAGGTTGGGGCATCACCAAAATTGCACTCAACACCATCCCTTGTTCCTAAATTTTTTTTAGACACCAAAAAAACCTTAAACCCATCCATTCCACCAAGTTTCATGAGATTTAACTAGTGGAATGGTGGGTTTTGCATTTTTCTTTCCTTCAAGGCAGTTAACCAAGGGTTTCTGACTAGTTTTAGTAAATTTCCTATAAAATGCTTAAATATTAATGAAATTCAATGAAAAAAAGTGAAAAGGGAAGTAGACTCATTGCTTCATCAACCCCAATTAGTTTCAAGTCATGATATAGTTGTATAGAACCATACACAAGCTTGGAGCAGCAAAATCACGTTTAGAAATGCAAGAACAAAGTTATTTTTATTGATTTTTCTACAAGATACAACTTGCCAAACTTGACTCTGACCTTTCCAAGAATATTTAAAAATTTCCCCAATGGTTCCCAACAGTTTTTCAAATTTCAACTATTCAAATTCATCCTTTTACAACCGATGACCCTTCACATTCCCTGTTTTTGCACTTTTGTACAATATTGACAACATTTGTGTAAACTTGCCAACTTTATGCAACTTGACATCTTAACCCACCTAATGACCTAATTTTGACTCAAAAACACATTATATGGTCTTAAATGACCTTATTACATGGAAAAACATCAAACCAATCCAAAATACTAAATTGTACCTATTAAACCTAAGGTGCTCCTGCACCATACTCCTAAGGAAAAATGAACTCAAGTCCCATTGAGGATAATGTTGCAATAGTAGATATGCTTGATCATGTCATTCTTTGACCCCCAAGTGACATCCTCATTGGAAAACCCCTTCCAATGGACTAAATATTGGAAATGGGCACTGTCCCTTTCCTTTTTGAGTTCCTTGGCACCTAGGACATACTCCAACTTCGGAGACCTGCTTAATGGATGATCTTTGACTCCTTCACCTGAGAATGTTGTTGAACCTAAATCATTACCTACAACCATACCTCCTCCATCCTTGTAATGAACTTCCTTCTTCTTCACTTTAGGTGTGTTCTTGGACTTGTCTGCATTCCCTTGTAGTTTACCCTTGACCTCTACACCTTTGCTTCTCATCTCTTCCATCCATTGTGGTGCCACTATAACTACTGCTTGATCAGGCATATGAACCTCTATCATGAGAGAAATGGAGTGGGTAATTCCCCCCTTTGAAAGAAACTAATGGAAAACCCCCCCTATCATCATAGCAACATACTTCTTAAGCCAATTTTGGATCTCCAAAAACAAGTAATTCTTCATTCCCATTGTCATAATGTCTCCAGGTTTTAAAGCAGCTGCAAGGTCCATGTCCTCCTCTTCTTTTACCTTTATGAACTCCTTCCTACCTACCATCATCACATTAGATCCCATGGTTTTTCCTTTGTCCTCCTCCTTCAATGGTGTCAAGGTATAGGAGAACCCATCTTTTTTTGTCTCATAAGTATTTCTCCTTCAATCATAAATAACACACCTATCAAATTGCCAAGGCCTCCCTACCAGAAAATGGCACACATCCATGGGTAGTATGTCACATAAAATTTTGTAGTATGGTGCAGGACCACCTCTTACATTCAAAATTGCCTAAGTCTTTTGGATTTTTATGTTAAAATTTCACGATAACATCTAATTTATTTGGAATAAAGATACAAGTCACTACACCTCTTGATCCTTGATTTCTTGACACATAATTAAATATTTCAATCACCAACAATCGGGAGTCCACCTTTTCATGGGGCCATTAGTGGCATGAATATCAAATCCCCTTTGGTACATGACCTTGACACCTTTCTTTAAAAATTGAAACATTTTGAGCATTGGTATAAGGGCATCAAGAGTCTTTTATTTGAATGATTAGTGAGATATGTGATAAATGGTACACCCAAAACTTGATCCTCAAAAGGATTTTTTGTATTTTCCTAAAAATAGATTCTAAGATTTTGACATCAACTAATAGGATATATAATTGAGTCCAAAAACTTGATAATGAATACTATTCGAATTTGGATTATGGAATTTAAGTGAGATTTTATGGACCTTTATTCCTCTCTTTAAAAAAACCTAATCATGATGTATGTTTAAATTTTGTAGGAAATATGCAAGGAGATAGAGAAAAATAAGTATGAGTTCAAATGCTATCATCCTCCATCCAAAATTTTATCTTCATACAATGAGATTGGTGAAACTGATTTGGGTCATTTCAATGTTGAAGAATCATTATTGAGGGTACACATAGAAGGAGACATGGCTAACTTGATCCAAGTATTGCTAATTTTAGGATTGGGGGAAGTAGTTTCTTTCATAGTACTAGTTCAATCATCAAAGTCAATTCTAACATGTGCACAACATTATAATAAAAATAAAGGAAGATATTTGATCCATTAGGGGAAGTGGTATTGGATATTAGATTTGAGATGATTGAAATATTATTTCGTTTCAACCTTTGTAGAATATGATGAAGTCACCATGGAGAAGGCTTTGAATTACTATGATACAAATAACATACACTTTCCACATACTTCATAAACAATCACCTTCTCCTCACGCTTGGAAGATTGCACAAAAGATGGTCAAGGTGCAACATATAAGAAAATTCAAAGAAGATTCCAAGGACCTCATAACCCTTCTAAGTAGGATATAGGGCCATCCCAATGAAAATGTGTTTCATCCTTGGATTTTCTATTATATCCTAAATATTGCAGATGGAAAAATATTCGATTGGGGAAAATGTGTTGCAAAGACGGTTGTTGTTGCACCAAAATATCAACCTATTAAATCCTTATACAAGTACTAGAGTTAATGAATCCACAAGAGGTGGTTAAGCCATACCATGAGCCTAAGAGATGCATTGCACAACAAAAGGATTCCAAGGGTGCACACCTTACAACAATCCTCCCCAGCATAAGTGATGGGTTTGAACCCGTGACCCATGCCTTGATACCATCTGTTGCAAAGATGGTCACTGTTACACCAAAAGATCGACCTGTTAATGCTCGATACAACTACCAATGTTAATGAATCCATGGGAGGAAATTAATCCATGTCACAAACTTGAGCCCTATGCTACACAACACAAGGAGACCAAGGGTGTACACCTTTCAACAAAATGATTAGTGATAATTTGCATGAACAATTAAGTGATGTGTTGAGAGCACCAAGTTTTACATGACATCATATTTGGTGAATTTGTTAGATTACCATATCACTTTTCTAGGATGGATAGAGTTGGTTCCTTACATATGGGTGAAAATAACATTTACCATAATTATCCCTAGCTAGAGCTAAAAGAAAGCAAGAAACATTGTTGCCTAATTAATGATGCATTTATTTTTGCAATAATTCAAGGTTTAGAGAATGATTTTAGTAAAAGTTTATTAGTGGATGCAGCTTATGAGCTAAATAACTAGGGGAATTGGTAAATCCAATTCAAAGCTTTCACTTATATTAGGATGGATGGTTTTCATAAGGAACCAAATAAATTACCTAGGTACCCAAGTGATAATATGATTTTATTAGAATTCAATAAACATGTTGCAGAGGTTCACAAGTTAATTACAAATAAAAATAATTTACGATACATATTACCCATCAAAGTTGGGGTATATTCTTGTGCCAACATGCAAATGGCCAAGACTATATAGGTTGAAATAAACCCTTTAATTATGGACCTTTTGGGGGATATAAGAGAAATATTTGATCCTATTGGGAAGATTGGTCTAGTTATAGAGGCATATTGTAAGCATGAACCTACTCTAGAGGACCACTTGGATGAACATGAAGTTAGGATCATGAACTATTATCGATTTTCCTTAGATATAATGATGGTAGGATATTTTTGCAAAGTACCTAATGAGTTAGAAGATGATGGAAAGATATTGCATCCAACATATAACATGGAATGAATATTTGACCAACCATTAGATGTAGTGGATTGGACAACCCTAAAGGATTATTCCATGATAAAAAAGTTTTAAATTTTGTCACAAGATCAAATATGAGGTTGGAGTTACCTTATCCAGTGCTTGATCCATGTCCCAAGGATTAGGAAAAAAGAAAGCAAACTAGATAATCTTCTAGTGTTGGAACTAGAGAGACAAATGATAAGAGAGAAATTAGATTTATTGCTACCAAGAGAAAGAGGGTTGAAAAGCATGTGATTATTGAATCTGTTGAAGATGAAGGTGAATAGGAGCATGTTCCTCTCCTAAGAAAGAAGAGAACTAGAATTCAACCTACTTCTCCATCCCCACCCACATCTCCATCTCAATCTTCATCCTCATCTCCATTGCATTCCTTTTAGATTATACAAAAGAACCACTGAATAATCCTTCACCACCTAATAATTATCCACCACCATCTCCTCCAAGGAAATATCCTCCTCAAACTAAGGATGATCCATTATTTCCTCCTCTTCCTCCACCTCCACCTCCACCTCCAATTCCCAATCCACAACAACCATATCCTATTCACTCACCTCCCTATTCTACACCTCATGCTTCTCCTCCACCTCAAGTACCAATTTATTTAGCACACCACATCAAAAATACATAATCTAACTTGAGGGAGAGGGTAACTAAGTGGATGTAGTTCAAAGAGATCTTGAGAGAGAGAATTAAGATACATTTGTTGCAAAGACAATTGTCATTGCACCAAAAGATCAACCTGTTAATTCCCAATACAACTGCCAGAGTTAATGAATACATGGGAGGTGGTTAAGCCATGCCATGATCCCAAGTACTACACTGCATAGCATAAGGAAACCAGGGGTGCACACCTTGCAACAATCCCACCAATGCAAGCTAGGGGATCAAACCCATGACCTAGGCTCTGATACCAATTGTTGCAAAGATGATTGTCATTGCACCAAAAGATCAACTTGTTAATGCCTAATACAACTGCTAGAGTTAATGAATCTATGGGACGTGGTTAAGCCATGTCATGAACCCAAGTGATACCCTACACAACACAAGGAGACCAAGGGTGCACACCTTCCAAAAACATCAACATATGAATAATATCACTGAGGTGAAGACCAAGCTTGTTGGAAATTGGAATATTATCATTGATGTACATTACTTTATAAAATAGTTCAGTAGTTGCTATGGTAATGGAAGTCTATTGATCCAATATTTTGGTCCAGATTACCTGATTTTGTAAGATTCGATTAGAAGCTAATATTATGTTCTATCTCGACATCAATTTCATTCATTGACAAGATTTTAGTTGACTTGGCTATATAGTTGGAAAGATACAATTACCAATAGTTTGGAAAACAATGTTATGATTTTATGCTGGTTCACTATGTTGGTTTTTTTGTCCAAATTCCACCTCAAAGAAAGATATCACTATAGGACCTTGTAAATATATTTGTGACTACAAGATGCATCTTACATTGAAGATTTGTGATGATATGTGAATGCATATAGAAGATATGAATAACAATGTTCTCTTTTGAAGACTATAGTGAGTTTTCGTATAGTGCATTGATGTGGGGAATTTGTGTTTCCTCATAATTAGTGGAGCTAAAGATAAGTTATTTGGTGTCGTCTAAGGATAATTCAATGTGTTAACAAGTTTTTACGCTACACGTCTAATGAATTGTATATTTGTTTGGAGTATTGATGTTTTAGGTCTAACTCTGCCTGACCTAATTATGAATTCATGTTAAGAATATTAAATATGTACTATGAATGATAAAGGGATATATCATAGGTCCATACCGACTAATATCATATATTACATGTGAAGATGAATGTGCTTTTGAGGATAATTGCAATGGATTTGGTTTTGATTTGATATAGGAGTTACTCTAAATCTTGAGATGGAATCTGTGGCAATGAAGCTAACTAAGGAGATTGAAGAAAGGAAGAAGAATGAGGAGAATCTAGCCCAGTATCTAAAAGAAAAATCTAAAGAATGTAGTAGAGTAAATAGTGGATTCATGCAAATGGAGATTAAACTAAAACAATCTAGAAATAATGAACAAGAGCTTGAAAAATAGATAGTTATTCTCATATGTGAACTCACTACTACAAATGAATACAAGGAGAAGTTCAAAATTAGTTATGCTAAGCTTGATGAGCTGACTAAAGAACAGAAGGATGCAAATGATAAGAGAGGTCTTGGACACGAGAAGGAAGAAAGCTCTAGATATGAACATAAGGATTCCAGACAAACAAATCATATGAACAAAGGCATAAGGTATTCGGTAAGACAACTCATTAATGCTAAAAAGTTTAATGGTTACTTCTTTGCTTGCAATAAATTTGGTCATATGGCTTCTCAGTGTAGAGGTAAAATAAATTCAAGTATTCCATCATTTCTCGGTCAGTTTTTTAGTTGTAATAAGTTTGGTCATAAGTCAGTTGAATACAAAAGTATGTCTATCAGTGTAAGGAATGTTAAATGTTATACCTATGGAAAATTTGGGCATATTGCTAATCAATGCAGATCAAAGGGAAATCAATGGAATGAATGGTCTAGACAAAGAAATCTGGTGTGTTACAATTGCAAGATTTCGTCACATTGTAATATTTTACAGGAACATAAACATGGATAGAAGAGGTCTGGTATACAAGGGAAAAATATCATAGAAAGATGAAAAAGGAAAAGGAAAAATGACTTTGGAAGAGATAAGAAATCAAATGAAGAAAAAATGGGTAAAGAAGAGTGAATATGATGAAGTAAATAAGCCCGTACCAGAAGTAGCCTCTAGTAATTCCTCCAAAAATTGATCTCAATCCATTGGCCTAGGGGGAGTCTTTTTCAAGAAAAATCCTTTGTTGCCCTATCAATAGTTGGCATTGTAATATAGGAAATTGTCAGTAGCTATGATAGAAGTTTGCAAATGCATCAATGATCGCTCATGTAGAAACATGAGAAGTAGAAGGCCTGCAGAAAACAATTTCTTTTGTTGTCTAAGAAAATAGAGTACTTGGAACTCCTAGGGAAAAATATTTAATGTAGCAAAAAGGTTAGGTACATGAATTTATAAAAGGGTATTTGGAACCCTCATTTGTCACCTTGCATTGTATCCTTCCTAAATTAGACCACATCATCCCATGACTTTATTCCCCATCCATGAATTTAAATGAAAAATCTATCAACCAACAATATGGAAAGTTGTTGGGCTTCATAATCTCTAGAAGAGGAATCGAGGTGGCTCCAAAAAAGGTTGAGGCCATAATGGAAATTCCCCTACTATGTAATCTAAAGCAATTATGGAGTCTCCAAGGGAAGCTACAATCCATCAGACACTTCATATCCCAACTTGTTGACAAGTGTTAATCATTAACACATCTCTTGCACAAAGAAACCACCTTCAAGTGGGATTCATAATGTTAGCAAGGATTCAAAAATATCAAGGATTACTTGGCTCATCCACCCATCTTAATGCCTCCTATTCTAGGAAAACCACTCTTGTTGTATATCTCAGCTACATCAGTTGCAATGGGGGAATTACTAGCACAACATGATGAGTTCTCTCTAAAGAACATGTGATCTATTACATAAGCCAAACACTAGTGGGTTATAAGCTTAACTATTCTCCAATGGAAAAAGATTTCTTGGGAGTGGTCTTCAATTCACAAAATCTTCGTCACTACATGCTTAGTCATCCCATCAAGTTGATCTCAAAAGTTGACCCACTTAAGTACCTGTTATCCAAAACTTCTTTAACTAGTCGCATGGCCAAGTGGGTCATGCTACTGAGAAAACTTGACATAGAGTACGTAGATCATAAGGAAATCAAGGGATAGGTGATAGGAGATTAGTTGGACAATGCTCCCTTGCTAGATGCATATCCATTGGTAGCCAAGTTTCCTGATGAAGGAGACCTCACAGTCATAGAAATTGATACATGGATGCTCTACTTTGATGGGTCATATACACATAATGGAGTTGGCATAGGTGTTTTATCTATCACTCCTCAAGGTGACTACATCCCAAAGTCATTTTGGTTAGCATTTCCATGCACTAAAAATATAGTAGAGTATGAAGCTCTTATCACTGGCCTTAGAATCACCATCCAATGGAATATCAACCATCTATGAGTCTTTGGTGATTTCCAATTGATTATAAAATAGGTCAATGATGAGTTTCACACAAAAGATGAAAACTACATGGTTGAATCCTAATAGCATTATCATAAAGATGAAAAGTTGTTACCCTATAAATGCATGGTGGATGACTTTAAGAAGTATTTCACCTTCATTCAGTTTGAGAAGATCCCCAAAGTTCAGAACAAGGTAGCAGATGCCATGGCTACAATCGGTTTCTTCATCGACATACCCTAAAATCAAACAGACTGTGAGTTCCTTGTTGAACAACTCTTAATCTCGGTGTATGATGTTCCTGATAGTGAGATGGTGTGTGATATTGTAGGTCCTGAATCACCCTGGTACCATGAAAATATCCTACCATCTGACCTTAGCCACAACCAACGTAAATCATTTATCCAATGAACTTCCTGCTATACCATTGTAGGAGATACACTTTATCGAAGAGGGTATGATGGAACTCTACTTAGGTGTATGAATGAATCAAAAGCCAACACTATTTTAAATGAAGCACATAGTGGTTTCTGTGGGTCCTATTCCAATGGCATGGCATTAGCAAAAAGGATTCTCAGAGCTGGTTATTATTGGCCTACTATGGAGCATGACTCTTGCAAGTTTGTGAAGAAATGTCTACCTTGTCAGCAACATGTCGATTTAATCCATGCTCCTACACAAGACTTGTAGCCCATCATAGCACCATTGCCTTTTTCTTAATGGGGTTTTTACTTGATTGGAAAGATTTATACTCCCTCCTTTGATGGCCATACTTTCATCATCACAACCACTGAATACTTTACCAAGTGGGTGGAAGAAATTCCACTCTCCCAAATCATGAGTATTCAAATCTCCAAATTCATCCTTTTCCATATTCTCTACAGATATGGAATCCCTTCCACCATCATCATCAACAATGGAAAGCCCTTAAAAAATTAGTTTATGAAACACCTTTGTGAGACATACCATATCCAACATTGTTGGTCCACACCCTATTACCCACAAGGTAATGGTCAAGCGGAGGCAACCAACAAGACCCTCATCAAGATCCTTAAAAAGGTGGTCAATAATACTATTCGAGATTGGAACCTTCATCTCCATCCTACCGTTTGGGCATATCATACATCTATCTGCACTCCCACTAGCGCCACCCCATACTCTCTTGTATATGGTGTTGATGAAATCTTTCTGATCGAATTTGAGATCCCATCACTCTGACTCTCTTTGAAGAATCTCATCAGTGATGAAGATACTTGGGTTGCATGCTTAAGTTAGATTGAACTCCTAAATGGAAAGCACAACAAGTCCTACAATCACCTTCAAGCATATCAACATTGTCTTAGGAGGAGCTACAACAAGAAGGTTCATCCTCATCAATTCAATGTTAGTGATTTGGTCCAAAAAGAAAATTATCGTACCCAACAAGACAAGGAAAAGAAAGGAAAGTTTGAGGTAATTGGTTGGATCCCTATATTGTCACATCAAAATATTTTTTTGGGGCATATAGGCTTGCAACACCTAAACGAGTGCCCTTGGAGGATCCTATCAACATCATGCACTTGAAGAGGTTCTATACCTAATTCAGCTGGGCTATCCTACCTAGAAAAATCCAAAAGAAGTAAAAAATCATCAAAATACAAAAAAATCAAAAAGTTAAAAAAAAACCCAAAATAGTAATGAGAAATAATTTGTCCTATGGTGAAAACCACCCTTGGTGGCACCTTGGATAAGTAAATTTGGTGAAAGCTTGATAAAAAGAGCCATTTGTAGAGGGATTAATCATAATCTACCTTGCATCCTCGTTACTTTGTGCTTTCATCCATTCTATCATCGCATCCTATCGATCCCATCCTTCCATCAATATCCTATCATCAATCACTTAGTATATTTTGGTTGAGCATTGGACGATCCAAATCGGCTATTTGCAATCCTGAGCTTTTATCCTAAATCTAAGCTTTTTGTCAGTCTCATTTCATCGGTCTCATGTCCTCATCTAGGATCCTCCATCATGTCAATCATCATTAGGTCCCATCCTGTCCTTGGTCCCTTTTGTCGAACTAAATTTCCCCTACACTTTCACATAGGCAAGGTCGATCATTTGATTAGTCCCCAGGGCATTTTTTTGTCCTGTCTTTTCCATCCATCTGGGTCTCCATTGTCCTCTTTCAACTTTATCCATCACTTGTCATCGGTATTTTTATTGAAATACAAGTTCTTTTTGCTTTCACGTAGGCAATGCTAATCATTGATCAGCCCTCAAGACCCTAGTTCTATCCTTAGGGTGTGTCTTGGTGTCATGTTGTGTCATCAAGTATGTCCTTATTCAACTGGTTCTTAACAATAGAGGTCACTAGTATCATGAGGTTCAATCAGTTTTGACTATCTCAAGTCATGTCGAGCACCTAGTTTAGTCTCCATCTTTGGTATTAATAGGATGTATCCTTCCTAAATTAGACTGCATCAATCCCATCCACCCTTTTGATCTTACATATGGCAAAGGAAGTTTGAAATTGATTGTGTTCTTTTGATGCTTTTGGCATTTTGTTTATCATTTGAGATTCCTATTATACCTCATTGGGGTCGCCATGATCCATCATACCATGGTGTGCTTTGACTAGTAGAACTAGGGGCATATCTTGATTTTTTGTGTGATCTTGTCTTCTTGGTTGTCCTGCGTAGTACCCACCAAGATCTTTTGTGTCCTTGCATTATATTGGGGCATCTTTTGTGTTTGTAGTTTTCCAACATTGGCCCTACCAAATCCCCCATGACTTTGGGATGTTGGACTAACCTTTTGTTTGTTGTGTCAATCCCATGCATGTGATATGGAGTCACCTTGGTTCCTCATACCCTGGTGCATAGTATCTCATGCTATATAAAATTAAGTGCTCATTACATGGCAACATAATGCATAACAATTAAATTTTTTGATTTGGTTACCATCCATTCATCTCCCCATCTCTCATCCTCTCATCTATCAAAATCCCCCCATCCATTCACCCTAAATATTTCTAATCCATTCATCCTTCATCACTCTCCCTCATCTATCTATCCTATTTTTTTCATCACTCCACTATCTTCATCTTCATCATTTTATTTATCTCTTCAATTTTCTTAGGAAAAATATAGATTTGTTATTCTAAGCATCTTTTCATCACCCTCATCATTTCATCATCTCTTCAATTTTTTTAGGATAATATAGATTTTTTATTCTAAGCATCTTTTCATCACCCTCATCATTTCATCATCTCTTCAATTTTCTTAGGATAATATATATATATATTATATATCTTTTCCTCCATCATCTTCATTCATCTCAACAATCTCACATCTTAATCCAATCCTAATCCATTCAATCTAGCACAAATCATCTACACATCTTCTCTCTTGCTCCTAGCCTTGCTGCAAGCCTTGATCCAATCCCCATCATCATAATCATCATCGGGATGTATCCTTACCTATCCTTCTATGTTGTTTTGGGATGTATTGTTCCCTCATCAACAACACTCTCATCATCGGGATGTATCCTCCCCTATCATTTTTTGTTGTTTTGGGATATATCCTTCCCTCATCAACAAAAATTTCATCATCGAGATGTATCCTTCCCTATCCTTTTGTGTTGTTTTGGGATGTATTATTCCCTCATCAAAAATGTTCCATCCATCATCAATCAATATTGGCTTGTAGCTTGATCAGGGAAACATCATATTTGTCCTTGAATTCATTTGTGATTTCTCTCTTCTCATCTTCTCTTCCCTATCTCCTATCTCTTATCCATAATTTTTCATCATCTTCCCCACCTACCCTTGCATCATCTCATCCATTTCAACAACACACCCGTGTTCTCTTGAACCTGCATGTCCTCTCGACGGGGCATCCTCAATCCATAATATTTATCTTCAATCCCATCATCTTTCTTCCAAGTCACTCCTTCAAATGACTGGGGCATCTCCCTCAATCTAACCATCTTCTTCTTGGTTCTATCTTTTAATCTTCTTTGAAATGATGCTACTTTGTAACACCATCTCAAAGAGGAGAAAAATGTAGACACCTAAATTTGGCCACTTGTGTTTGGTCAAATTTATTCTTTTTCATCTAAATATCCTATTGTATACATTAATTAAGTAATATTTCTATTATTTAATTAATATCCCTAAATTCCTCTAAATCCCCAAGGTATTTAGTTAAATAAATAAATACTTTACCCTTTTTTCCTTTCCTTCAAGGAATTAAATAAAAAATTCATTTATTTAATTCCCTTTATCTCCCATCCCCCATAATCTACACCTAATCCTAATCCACCTCATAATCCCATCATTAGGGATGTGCACATTCCTAATCCATGATTAGGATGTGTCACATCCTCCGACTTTTTCAAGTTGGCTCCTAATCCTCATTAGCCACCTAACCTTCCTCTAATCCTTCATCAACTAGCCCTCCATTGGTCAACCTTGGCATCCTTTTATCTTTCTATTCCATTAATTTTTTTTTTTTAGTTCCTTTGGTTAAAAAATCTCAACCCTTGATCTTCTTCCCCCTTTCAATCTCTGCTGTCCATTCCTATCTCCCTTGCTAAATGGCTAACATTTAGCCATTTTTGGATTATGAAGCATTCAACCATATGCAACCACAATCTATCACATTCATCATCTCAATCTTTCAATCTTTCAATCACCATATCCATCTTGCATCTAAATCAAGAAAAAAATCAAGTCGTTATGTTGTTGAAATTGATCTAGGAGCACACATATCAAGCCATCAATGAGGGAAAACAAATTCATCAAGCTCAAACAAGGTAAAATTGATTTTATTTTCATTTTTAAGTTTGAGTTTCATCTTTAGCCCAATCTTGAGTGTTGTCTTTGGTTTTTTTATCTCTTGCTTGAGTTTATTTCTTGCATTTAAGATGGGGTAAAAGCACTGTACACAACTATCATTTATGGGGCTAAGAGAAATGTGAATTAATGGTTTTCACCAACCTAGAATCCACAAGAGTTTCCCTCATAAGTTTCACCTTCTCTTGTTCCTTCTCACGATCGACTTTAGACAGTTTCTCCAAAGACCCCTTTTTAAGAGGTTTTTGTTGTAGACCCAGAATAGGCACAAAACCGCTACCTTTTCTATAATCTAAAGACTCCTTCATTTGAGAGGGAGCATGCTCCCACAAAGCGCCCCCAACCTTCAAAGCTAAAATGCCACTTGAGCCAGGAGTACCCTCAACCTGGGAGGATGACTGTTACCTCAAAATCTTCCTACACACCGACCTAAGACATAATATGGGTAGCATTCTCATTAACATCAAAAAAGGCCATAGCCAAAGACTCAACAATAGAAGGCAGGCCAATAAGAATACCCTCCTCCTGAACTAAGTCCTCCAAGGCATCAAACTAATTGTAGATCTTGTTGGATTAGAGTCAGGATTAACATTAGTAGCAATAGACTTTTGATTAGATCAAGGGAATTTCTTTTATAGGTGCCCATACTCATGACAAATCCAAAATCTAAATAGGAGGATTTCATAGTCAACATGTTGAATCCAGGAAGAAAACTCGAGGAAAATTCTGGTAAAGGGTTATTCAAATTAATTTCTACAAAAATATGAGCATATGAAGTTACCTTTTGATCTTCGGTTTGTTGTGCAGAGCTAACTAGTTTACCAAGTAAAAGAGCTATCATATACAAAATGTCGCTACTCCAGAACTCAAGAGATGACCTTGGGAGCCGAACCAAAATGGGAACCTTGGAAGGGAGCTCTTTATTTGAATTGAACCCCAGATGCCAGGGCTTCATGAAAAGTCTAGCCTGATTAAAGAAATATGGACCACCTTCAAAAGATTTTTTCTTGTTCGCCATGCATGAAAATAGAATAAAAAAGTAGTTGTTTGCAACCAACATTAATTCCATATCTCCTTCAGGGTTCCAAATCCTTCGAGTCCAAGATTTCAAAGTTGGCAAAGAAAGACAAAGACCCATCAACTTGCATATCAATGCATGCTTGCAAAGATACTCAACATCTTCTGAGATAGACATCAATTGAATCCTTAAAATCGATCTCTCTTGACTTCTTTCCAAACACCCATTAACTTTCTTAATTTTGTGTAGACCATTTCTTGAAGAGGAACCCACAACCACTGAAAATTTCCCAAATGCTCTAAAGATTTTGCATGTCCAAAAGATGATGGATCAGCCATATCTGAGTCTCTGGTAAATGACACAATATGGGATTCAACCCGATTCTCCATCCGGGAACGCTAGAAGAAAAGGAAGGAAAAAAGAAACAAAGGAGCACAAGCCCCCAAACACCACTCAGCACGGCTTGCTCTACAAAATAACCCCCAATCTGCAAACCAGGAAGAAAAACACCCCATGCAGGCAAGAGAAGAAGCAAAAAAAACACAGAAGGGAACCCTCCACGCCCAACCAAAGTGCTTCTCCAAACACAAATGCCACCTCCCATGCAAAACCAGGCCAAACACCTACCCCCACGCATAGGTTAATAACTCAAAAAGCAAGGAAAAATGTGGCTAGGGTTTCCCCTAGCCCGTGCAACAAACAACCTCCACCATCAATCCGTCCATCACCTTCCAACATTACTAGTACCTAGTAATAACTTATTTTATTGTCAAAAAATATAATTTATCACAAGTTCTCATTTTTTCACATTGTGTTGTTCGGAGAGATATTTTGTAGTCATAGTATAGGTTAGAAGCATAAAAATAATACTTTTTTAATTATCTCGCACACCATAAAGGATTATGTTAATCGTGCTATAAATAAGGATGAAATATCTTTTCTCAAATTTTTATTAATAGTCAAAGAAACAAATTTTATATTTAATTCAGTTTCTTTCAAAAATGGAATTCATTCGAGGCCTAATAACATAGTGTGTGGATTTGACCACATATTAATTTTTATGCAAGAGGTGTAACTCTACAATGGCAGCACAGTGTTTATAGGAGGCAACACAATCCGTGAAAGAAAATAAAAAGAAACAAACATTTAACAATATTTATTTATTTAAAAAAATTAAAAAGAAACACAATAATTATTTTAAAAAATCCATCAATAAAGAGAGTTAATAAATATATTTATTTAAAAAAAATAAAATGCAGGAAACATATTAGAAATATTTATTTAAAAAAATTCACCATCACATTCTTTTGTCCTTATCCAAAACATTATCCAAAGTTTCTACTTTAATAAAATAGGTTTCCAAAATGATATATCTCAGAAACTATCCAGATATGATCATGAGAAAATGTGGATAATAACTTTTATTCAGTTGAATTAAAAATGAAATAATTCTCTACATCCAATAGTGACCAAGCTTAAATATATTTAGTTTTTTATATACCAACAATATATAGCCAACTTGAAAGAATACCCTAAAATATTAATTTAATCCTTTCTATTTTCATTGTATTTCTATTTTTAACAAATAGTTATTCGATTAGAATTTTAAACATTAAGGTTCTATTAAATTGATTTTCTTTTAAGGATTTATTTGTATAAATGATTATAAATTATATATATAAATTTATTATTCATTTAAAAGATAAAATAGTTTAAAATTTGATTATATTTTTTTTTTAGTGTGAAAAGAGGTATTATTAAACTAGTTAACTTTTAGCCTACTAAGTAGAATCATATTCACACTGCAATTAAGCTCACTTAGTGGAACTTTAGCCTACTTTGTGAGACAACTCTACACTTCTTGCATGGTCACTTGCCACTCATTACAACACTTGTCATGTGAGTTAACAAGTTTTCCATCCTTGAAGTGTTAGTCAGTCATTGTGCTTCACATGACTACATTCACTTTCTTATTTAAGCAAGGTCATATTGTACATTTTAATTACTCTTTTATCAATCTCTTTGATAATGTAAATTAGACTCATTGTGTGCAAATGTTTTTTGTGGAAGCACAAGGTTTTTGGTGTTATGATCTTGTTATAAATCCTAACATGGTATCCTAACAAGGATGAAATATTAAACCTACACTTCTTTCTTCAGCTCATGGATACACCATCTGGTCACACCTCTTTTTTGTGCATCTACACGGTGCTTAGGAAGCTAAGCCTTCAACCTACACATTCTAGAAATCCCATGCACCCCAATCGGCCTTGGTGTGCTAATAGAGACAACTTACCCTAGCACACATTAACATCAGTGTGAAGGGTGATTGGAGGATCTCTATTTTATGTGCTTGTCTTGCCACACCCTAGTTGACAAATCTTTATACTTTGCATCGAATTCATTGAAGTCCTTCTTTTCAACAACTTCCACACCATCTATTAGGTTTCCATCACAATTCCTCGACGAAAAATTCACCACCAACAATTCACCGTTGGAAAATTCACCACCATGACAAATTCACCTCAAGGAAAATTCACCACCCATCGCATTAAAATTTTCAATGGCGGTGAATTTTCCTTGAAGTAATTTTGCTAGCGGTGAATTTGCTGGAAGAATCATAGTCTAAATTTCTTTTGCAAACCAATTCTTGTAAGAAGGTGTGTTGATTGATCTCTATTTGGAAATCTATGTGCATTGCATTATTTGTGTATTGAGATCTCTGTTCTATCCAGACCTACAGCCAAAATAGTGATGCATATTTTGGCGGAGGCCATGATCTAGCGCTACAGATTAATGGGGTAGAGGTCGAGTCACAGGCAATATACATTGCCTATGGTTCCTATCACGCCCATCATGGCTTGTAGTCATTGATGTTATAAGCCTTGCTGAGATCTGCATCATCATCAATCTACAGATAATCTCTTCAAATGGACTCCACGACTCAGTCAAACTCACACCATGTTTCTTGCATGCCAATTCATCGTCTAACTCCATACCAACAGCCTACATTTAGTGATAGATTCCAACCTACCAGTGATCTCTTAGATCATGTTGCACTTTGCCGGGTAGTGCAACTCATTCCTTCTTTGGTAGCATATGTGCCACATATCAGGTGGCGTGGACAGATTAATGGGGTAGAGGTCGAGTCACAGGCAATATACATTGCCTATGGTTCCTATCACGCCCATCATGGCTTGCATTAGTCATTGATGTTATAAGCCTTGCTGAGATCTGCATCATCATCAATCTACAGATAATCTCTTCAAATGGACTCCACGACTCAGTCAAACTCACACCATGTTTCTTGCATGCCAATTCATCGTCTAACTCCATACCAACAGCCTACATTTAGTGATAGATTCCAACCTACCAGTGATCTCTTAGATCATGTTGCACTTTGTCAACATCCTCCTGATCGGGTAGTGCAACTCATTCCTTCTTTGGTAGCATATGTGCCACATATCAGGTGGCGTGGAGTTTTCTTTCTGTTGTATATGTGCTACAACATTAGTTAAAAGGTGGGTGTGAAGAATTTATGAAGGAATCGACACAGGCACCATTCTCTTTCAAAGCTCCCAACCACTTTCCAACGGATCCCTATGCCCAAAGACTCGATCTTTACTCCCAATGGCCCTACAGTTTGGTTGCAGTTAAAGATTTTACTACTAGTTCTCATAGCCATGTCCATCGTATTAAATTTTAACATCCTTTACAATAATAATATGCTAAAGTATTATAATAGATAAATTCATAGTGATCTATTGGATTTTAGCTTTTTATGCTTATGTTAACGATTTGCTGTAAGATAAACTTGCTAAAGTTAATTATCAAGTAGTCTCAAGTCTTATTAAGGGGGTAGTTGTTTTTGGTTGTCATAATTGGCAAAGGGGGTTCTTGTTTTTTTTGTTTGCAATAACTTGCAAATGGGGAAGGGGTTTGAATCATTTTCTATTTTTGTCATTTAATTAAGGTTTGAAAGACATATTTGATATATGTTTGCATTATTCACCTCATGACATAAATTTGTAAGAATTCATAATAGAAAATAATTTTGTAAATGTACTTATATAAAGTGCGACAACAATTGAATGTGTGAGGGAATCTTTTGCTTACACTGAATTATAAAGTGTAATGGGGCGTTGTGTAGTGCTTTGACTTGCCATCACATTAATGTATTCTTGTGATTCTCACCTCAACGCATGTTGCCTTAATTTTCCATCACAACAATGGATAATTGTGATTTTCGCCTCATGTGTTTGTGTCTTGATGCACACCCCTTTTTAGTTTCTAATACATCTTTTGGACCTAATTCTGGGTCTAAATTCCAATGTACACTTGTGTGCTTGATTTTAGTTGGTTTGCCTATACCTCTTCTTGTAAACATTAAGGCAGGATTGTAATACTTTTATGCTAATGCTTCTTTCAATGAAGAAGTGGAGGAACCTTCAACTTTTTGGGGGGTCTCATAGACCTTCTATCTTTATCTCTCATATGGGGGATTATTTTAGCGGATCATATTTTGTGAGATTCTCATACTTATGTAGAGCACCATGATGCACATTTTAGTAGTGTACTACACATCACTCATGGAATTATTCACTGTACTCCAAAATCATAGTATTATATATGTATTTTCAACTTCATATGCATCTATGTATTCATGGTTGAGTAGTGTTCCATATGTTCACTCATGCAATATTTTTTATCTCTTCTCTTGATCTAAATTTCTTGGAGCTTTGTTGATGCTAGAAAAACACTAGTTTATCTTTGGTGGAGTTTAAACCTTTGACATGCTTCAGGAATTCTTTATCATTATGTTCCTATCATCATGGGACATCTTTTCAAGAGGTCTTATCCTTCTCTTTCTCTTTTTTGGAGAGGATTTTTCTTCCCATTGGGTTTTCTCCTTTTTCTCTATTTGTGATAGATCATTTTTGTACATGAGTACCTTACCAGGCCTTGTTTCCAAGAATTTTATTTTCAGCATTTAACTTACTCCCTAAGTATCACTTAAGGTGGGTTGTTAGTGTGAAAAGAGGTATTATTAAACCACTTTTGTTTTTAACCTACTTAGTAGATTCCTATTCACACTACACTTAAGCTCACTTAGCGGACTTCTAGAGTTTTTTCTCACCTCATGTGGTTGAGACAAGTTTTATCACTTTGTTAAACACCAAACTACACCCCCTTACATGGTCACTTGCCGCTCACTACAACACATATCATGTGAGTTAACAATTATTCCATCTTTGAAGGGTTAGTCAATCACTATATTTCACATGACTACCTTCACTAACTTTCTTATTTAAGCAAGGTCATATTGTGCATTTTAATTAACTCTTTTATCAATCTCTTTGATAATGTAAATTAGGCTCATTATGTGCAAGTTTTTTTTTGGAAGCACAAGGTTTTTTTTGTTATGATCCTATTAGAAATCCTAACATAATTAATATTTTTCTATATTTTTATTCATTTCTTAAAAATTTTATGGACCAAAAAGGTTTATTTTTTGATAAAACAAGCTTATTCACTAACATAAATATTTTCTTCAACAATTTATTATAGTGTAAAATTGTAATCAAGATTAATTTTTAGCTCAATTATTTCTCCAACAATTTATGGACTTTTGATACTTGAAGGACATCTAAAAAAATGTATTTGTTTTTATTAGAAAAAAGGGGTTAAGAAGGAACACTAGCCTTATAAAGCTACTAGCACACCATAGGTAACCAATAGAACCACTATAACAAAGTTGCATACAATAAAGCATGAAAAATAAAATAATTATGTAACCAAACCTAGCAAGTTTCACACCCTTAACTTGGGTATGTCACAAGGATACATTCTTTGGAAGACTTTTCCTCTTCCTATGGACCACTACTCAAGAAACATTATCATCCAATTACATAAACATAGGAAAAGTGGGAGGAAAATCATTCATCAAGGTACCACCTAGGAACAAATCACAAGGAGAGGAGTGCCCTATATGAGAAATTGAATGTTGAGTGGGATTCACTGCAACACCAACCGATTGAGAAACATTAAAACCACAAGATATTATATATGAATAATCTAATATTGTTAGTAAAAAATATGTGTCAACCTTGCAATTATAACAAGTTAATATATTGAGTGTGGGGGGTTACCCCCTTGTGGAGTCCACCAGTAATGCACAATGAAAAAGGTTAGGGGGAAGTGCCCACAAAAGCTACATTTTATGTATATTATATTATTTTAAATTTGGACCATTCATCATTAGGTAACATGGATGAAGAGGGACATCAAAACTATAGAAGTGGACTCAACTTTTGGCACTTACCCACTTAGAACAAGGATAATATTTTGACTAGGAGTTTAACTTTTATCTTATAATGTATAATTTATTCTTAAGGAACATAACCTTGTAAGTACATTATGAGTTTAATTTATGTGCATGTTTTTATATGGAGGCCAACTCTTGTGTGCTCAATTTGTTACTTGTATGTTGGATTTTAACCTCAAGACAGGTATAAGAAAATAATAGTGTAATGAATCCAATTGGGGTAATAGAATTGGATTAATTAGACCATGGTATAAACCATTCATAAAATATGTTTTAGATCAATGTTCTTGTACCCTCTAATGTTGCAATGTTGAACCGATAATTATATAGGAGCTAACTTCTAGGCATCACAACTAGGTTTGAGCAAGGGACTCTATAAGGGTAAAGTTAAAGGACAATTTCTCTCTTAGCATAGTTTTTCCCACTCATTGTAAGGTGGTCACTAAAATTATAAAGCCTATGACATAGTTATATATATGATATTTATTTTTCTAACATGGTAGGTGTCATAGAAAATAGAAGTATTGAGTCAAAATCACAGGGTTAGTCATATTTTAACAATAAGATATAGTTGATAGATTGTACAAGTTATCTAATTTAATTGGCTTTAGAAAATATTTTTCTAGTAGCATGGAAGTGATGGATGCTAGGATCTACCCAGTTAAGTATTAGTATTGGATTATCAAAAGGAATGTTTGTGCCTCCTTTGTTATGTTTGTAGCATCATAAGTTGTCACTCTTAAAAATTTTATACTAGGTTTAGCTCTCCCTTACATGCTCAAACCCAATTGTGCTATGAAATTAACTATTTTATTATCATCTTCATAAAATCAGGCTTAATTTTTGAATTAATATTTATAATTCACTTACCAACACTAAAAGTCCCAAAATTGGTTTGGACTAGAGTGCTAGTTCTCCAACATATTTTGGTCCCAATTTAAATAAGTCAGTGTCAAATTTTTAAAATTTTAAAATTTGAATTCACTTATTGGCTTTTGATAATTAATTTAGCATGAATTAAAGAAATGCATATAAATACATTTTTTTTCATCATTTAAAATCCTAAAAAATCTATTGACAATTGAGCATCCTATAAAGCTATCAATAGAAAAATTAGTAGGATTATTGTAGCATTATTTGAGCCAAGCACCATATTAGAAATGCATCAAGTTTTCATGTGTTTATTCACATTTCATTTTCATCTATTTTTTGAGCACTAACACTTATAGGACTTCAAATAAAGCATATAATTCTCCTTGAAGGTGATGAGTATAATGACTTCAATCCATCAAGGAATGTAGATGTGAGTGGTAAGTTACATCACTTGTCAATTTATCATTCCCCTTATCCATTTGTCTCTTCTTGATTGAGGGTAAGCACTCTCTTTTACATCAACATAGCCATTGTGGAGGGGGCACCTATAGCAGCTAAAATGTGAGGAATTTGAAGATGATGCAAATTAGAGTTTCATGAAATTTTGTCTATAGATTCTAAATATATTTTTTTCAAAATTTTTGGAATTAGATTGCACTTCTTTTTCCATCTCCCTCGAAAACTAGTTTTTTTCAGAAAACAACATTTTTAAAAAGTGATGCTCACTGTATAATGCATAACTTTTTTTCTATGAAGGATAAAATTCTAATTCTTTCGAATTTAGATTCGTAACTATGATATCTAGTGCTTCCACTTGGTTAGATAGTTTTTTATTGAGTATTTTTTCTTTAATCAAGTTTTGAATTCAAACCAATTATAATTCAGACATAGCATGACCGTATAGCGTGTAACTTTTTTTGTATGTATCAAAATTCTTTTTTTTTTCTTTGTTGGATTATGGACTTCAATATCTGGTGCACTAATATTTTTAATTTTTTTTTAATAATCTGCTATTTTTCCACATGTGTAGAATAGAGAGCTTGATTTTCGGTGAAAAACCTAGTTCATGAGAAATAAAAAATAAATGTAATAATAAAATTAAATTTATTTAAAATTACACTTTTTGGGAAGCTTATAATAACGACTACATACTTACAATTTTTTTTTTAAATGAATTCATTTGATCCCCAAAAGGTAAATCAAAAATGGTTTTTTATCAGGATTTTGATATGTAAGGAGACTCCGTTATAGGTATGGTTTAAAACTAGCGAGGTTCTATCCAAGGGGGTTTGGTTTAAGATAGTTTGATCAAACTAGGTCTTCAATTGGAATTCTTTAAATGGAACCTTTTAACGCTTAAATCATTATATTTTCTAAAAATATGTGATTTCAACAAAAATCAGTTCCTCCCAGAAATTGTAAACTAGCTTTGTGGGATCACCCGAGGTAGAAATACCAAGACAAGGTTTGACATAGGTAAGCCCCTATGCGAAAAAATCCATTTTCAACTCAAGCTCAAATTTCTATGTCAAGTTCGTCTATGTCTGCACTCTAATGTTCTATATTTTATTTTTTATGTTTTTATTCTATGCTCTCCGAGAATAATAACACTTCATTGTAGTTGAATAATTTTTACCTAGATCTACATTTGCATCCTCAAATCTAGTCAATGAACAATCAATCAATCAATCCCCCCAAATAAAGGACCAAAACCCTGATCCACCATTCTAGCTCTTCCATTGAGTTTAGCATCCAAGTGTGTATTTTGTGATCATTTTTGGTTCCTTCCAATATGTCATAGGAGAATGTGTTATTTAGACCCTAGATCCCTCTTCCTACATCTCATTTTGGTGAACCCAACAATTGTTACATGTTAAAATCCTTTGAACTTTTAAATTTGTCATTTCAAAATCTAAGTGCAATCTTAGGTTGTTTGGATTTTTCATTTATGCATGTGTATTTTGTTCAAAATTATTGAAAAGATAAAGACTAACATAGTGTTTGACATAATGATGGAGATAAAAAATAAAATCCCAGCCAAGTCATTTACGATATACATTCCTTATTTTATGCTCATTACATGCTCTACAAACTACATTTATTATGTTATAAATATTTGTTTTTAAGTCTTTAAAGGAAAGCATGCATGATTGGCATAATGCTAGTAACAAGGCATTTTTATAGAATTTCAAATTATATATACACCAAGATAAGTTTAGTATAACTTTAAAAGGCATAAATCTTCATACAAAGTATAATTTAGATTTAGCAATGGCATCTCCCAGTCAACAATTAAACATCAAATAGGAACTAATAAAAATTTTCATTAAAAATTAATAACACAACAATAAAAAAATACAAATAAACTAATCATAAAACATAATACTATAAAAAATCTAATTACATCAATTAAAAATAATTTAATATATTAATAAATTTAAATATTTATTTTTTATCACTTTTATTTTAAAATGTTATGAAAACCAGTATTAAATATTATGGAGTTTGCAAATTTATAGAAAGATTTTTTCAAAGAGCATTTATTGATTTTAATTTTAATTGACACTATGTGCAGCACACATATCCGTGGCACTTCATATGACAGTTGTCGCAGAGTTGTAACTTGTCATTATATTTCTGCAAATCTCTACACGTCATCACTCTACGTGTCTTTATAAATGTTGGTTTATTGCGTTATAAATATTGTGATTGTGAGGTGAGTCGCAGAAGATTTTTAATGGAATCTGATACTAAATGAATGCTTTCTCCTCATCCCTCATTTGATGATCTAATTAAAAACAAGGTAGGTTTTTTTCTATGCCTTTTCCAGTATTAAGTTTTTTATTTTGAAGTAATTTATTTTAGTATCAGGTAAATTTACCGCCAGTAAATTTGCAATTCACAGCAAGAAAATTGCTCGCTGTGAATTTTCTAGAGTCATTTATTTTATTATCGAATTTAATAATTTTGTTTATCATTATTCATTGAATAATAATAATTATTAATAATCAAGTAATAAATTTTTTGTAAAAATATTTATGTAACATTTTATATAATCATTTAAAGATAATTTATGCATCTCTAAGTATAATTCGAAATTTTTATATAATAGTTTCATTTACTTTTCATTATATTGAACAATCATGTAAATATAATTGTGAGTTAATTGAATATTTATACATATTAACATTTTGATGATTTGAAATTTGAGTATCAAAAGATGGTCCATTTATGTATCAAATTTAATTGGTGAAATTAAAAATCTAATTCTTGAATATATTTATTATTTAAATGTGACTAGTTTTTTTAAAATGTTTTTATTTGACTATTATTAGGTCAAAGGACTTTATTTCAAATGGTTAGACATTTTTTTCCTATAATTCTTATTGCATTTTATTTCATTTTTTACTGTATAAAATGAAACTAAATCAATGTGTGAGTATTTAGTTAGTAAATAATATTATATATTAATATATGCTTGAGGAATAATAGAATTATATATATTCTATTAAAATATGATAGCTCTTTACTATTATTAAAAAAAATTAAAAAATTAAAAGATTTATTATTTTTTAATTAAACATAAGTTTAAAAGAATATTTATAATTGAAAAACTCTTGTACAATTCTTTAAATTGATCCACAAATTTTACTTAACACAAAGAAGTTTAATTGAATTTACTACAATTATATTAGGGTAAAAAATATTAACAATATATAAAATATATCTACAATTACTTTAGAACAAAAATAAAATAAAATATATATTTTCTTTAACACAAATTGATTCAAATAAAATTTAATTTATATAATAAATATAAAGTATACATTCAAACTATCTTGTTTCCTTGTAGAGCATTCTACCCACAAAACAAAGTTTTTGGTATTAATAAAATGTTAGTTGAAAAATAAACATATAGAGTTAGTTAGTGGTTAGCAAGTAACAAAATCATAAGTAGTAATAAAGATATTCTGACTATAAAAATTAAGATTAATTTAATATATTGGAACATTAATTTTTTATTAGAATTTAGCTAATAATTTTTAATTGAATCTATTTTTGATAAAATAATCCATTGAAATGGAATAAAATTTTAACCTTATTTTTTATTATTATGGTTGATACAAAAATCATGTTCAACATCCCTAAATTCATCCTTATGCTTAAAATTTTTTAAGCCAATGAAATTGAAGAAAAATAATTTTGGAAATTTGAAAATTAAAAATCTTACATTTTACTTTAAAAAATTAAAATATAATGTCTCAAAAAAAAAAAATGAATTCTTATTGCATGAAAGTAAAGCATTTAATCACCATTAAAAACTACTCGACATATAGTTCCATGGCAGGAACTAATAAATATAAAGTTTTTTTGATATTCATTTTAAGAATAAATAACCTCTAGTTCTTTAAAGAAAAAGAGGTCAATGATTTATAAATCCAATCTTAACAATAAATTCAATGATGATTGATGAATCCAATTTTAATAGTAAATATAATATAAATGGATTTTTTTTTTTAATGAATAAGATAGAATTTCTCTTAGTTAATTGAAAAACAATATTAAAATGGTTCTAGGAAAATTCACCACCAACAATTCATGACGTGAATTTTCCTAAAGCCTATTAAAATAACTGTCTGAATTTCTCAAGACCACAAACAAGGGACAAGTGTCTGTCCAAATGGACAATCCATGAACTAAGAAATTGACCAATATGAAATTGATCCTTTCTTTGTTATCTTGCATTGCATTTCATAGCTCTAGATTGAGAAGATATGGCTTCCAAGGCAGCCAGGAAGAAGCAGGTGGCCAACCAGTCCATTCCAATGGAACAAAAGATCTCCAGGGCAGAGAAAAAGCTACCCTTAGTGGAAAGCAAAAAGTGGAACGAGACAAAAAACAGAAGAAGTGGAACGAGACATTCAACAGTTACATATATAAGGTTCTCAAGCAAGTCCACCCAGAGGTGGGTATTTCCAGCAAGGCCAAAAGAATCATGAACTGTTTTGTGAATGATATTTTGACAAATTGGCCGGTGAAGCCATCAAACTCTCCACTGACGGCAAAAGGTCCACAATCACTTCTAGGGAGATCCAAACATCTGCAAAACTCATGCGGCTTCTTGAGGGCTGCAAAGCTGTTACCAAATTTACCACTGAATAATTCAGTGTCTCTCTATTAAGGGTGTCAAGATTTTGCAGTTAAAGGTCTCTCTATTAAGGATGTCAAGATTTTATTGTTAAAGGTCTCTCTATTAAGAGTGTCAAGGTTTTGCTGTTAAAGGTCTCTCTATTAAGGGTGTCAAGGTTTTGCTGTTAAAGGTCAATAAAATTCTATCTGACAATGGTAGTGATATTTTGAAATGGATATTTATATTAATATTATGTTTTTGATGAATAAGTGTTTAGATTATCATTTATAACATAATATTTTGTTCATAATTTCTAGAGTTCAAATAATTAAAATCAGAGTATAAAAACATAAAAACAAATACGTTAGATGGCTAAAACAGTAACAGAGAATGGAGGAGGACGATTGCGATCATTGACTTTTCCCATATAATGTTTTCAAAGTTATATGTTTATCAAAACTAAATTTTTATGTTCTTTAGTATTAAATCTATTTTTAATTGATGTCAAATGTCTAGATATGTTAAAGATGCTTTGAGCAGTCTGAACATACAACATTTTTTGAATCACTACGTTTTGGTAGCTGTATCTTTCATATGATTTAGTTTCTGACTGTAAACTTTATTTCGCCATTGTTAAAATCGGTGTGTTCTGAAAGCTGAATATTTAGCCGATAGGCTATATATAGTGTGAGCTTTCGGCCTAAACCTGTCTCACGCCGCCAAACAGCTCCTACATTGCTGAATAACCGCGAAGTAGTTTAGAGTTTCCGTCTCCGGTCAGATGAAATCAAATCTCCTGAATCATATCTGATTTCCTCGTGTCACGCGTGTAAGTAGATTACAAATTTTAGTCCTCTACGTTAAATCTTACAGCTGTAAAATATTTAGAAATCGGCAGTAATAACATATCGTATCAAATCTGCAGCAGTAAAAAGTATAATATCGTATCAAATTTGAAAAATCGTATAAAATATTCTTAGATCTAATTTTCTTTCATTATAAGTATATTGAAGCAACAGCAGTTGCAGGGAGATTGGTGTTTGTTCGTCTCATTTTTTAGACTTCTACTTTGACCGAGTTTCTTAAAATTTCTCTTGATTTGTTCAGTGAGTAATATCCATTGAGCTTGGTTTGTTCATTCGTTCGTTTGTTCAGCTGATTGTTTTGTGTTTCTTCGATCGGTAAATGGTGCTTTAACAATTGGATTCAATCCTTCATTCGATGCTATTGTTGTTTACCTGCCTGATGACCTTCTGTCTCTATGTATGTGTCTGCTTGATGATCTTTTGTCCCTATGTATGTGTCTGCTTTGTCAATGGTAGCATGTTTTCTGGGTATTTGGATGCATGA
Organism: Sequoia sempervirens; assembly: GCA_007258455.2. NCBI lineage: Eukaryota > Viridiplantae > Streptophyta > Pinopsida > Cupressales > Cupressaceae > Sequoia > Sequoia sempervirens. The sequence goes on along the minus strand of VDFB02000017.1, from coordinate 157,421,711 downwards.
GTATCGTCACAGGTAATATTCACAAAATAGTCACAAATAGGCTCTGCAACAATATATTCAAGGAAAAGGTCCCTTTGTTTTCAAAATTTTATAAGTTAAAGCCAAAAATACAGGAGATAAGGATGGGATGTTTAGTATGATTTTTCTCTGCTATTATGATGCTAAGTAACTTTTGAAAGCTATAGGCAAAATAAACTGGATTTTACAGTTGCTTGCAGCAATCCACATTCATCAACAAATGACGATATCTAATTGGCACAAACATATGCAGAACTCTAAAAAATGCAGCTTTTGACTGAGGATATTGGAAGTAACAATATAAGCATGACAAATTGAAATTCTACTCCGGAGTATGAGATCTCAAATTTCAGCATTTCATTCAATTTTAATATAATGATACACAAAATCTCAGATCATAAGAAATTTCTTGCAGATCAAGATTGCGCGAACAACTCTTTGATGAATATATGTTTCCTGATTCCAATGGTTCCAACAAATACAGGACACAATCTTCTTCAGTTCCAGGCAGGGCACTGCTCTTGTCAAAGTGTTCCAATATCCCATTAATAAAATTTGAAGGAGTGATGCCCATACACTCCTTGTTCTCCTCCCGAAGGCATGTAAGCAAAGAGACTGTTGTAGAAGCACTTCTCCATCTGTAATCTACTCCTTTATATCACTCTCTAAAAAAATTAGGCATATAAAAATTCATACGACACAATGTTATACAAAGTAGAAAAAATAACAACAATTGGAAATCCATAGGGCAAAAACAGGCCGAACTAAAGCTGTTGCAATTCAGGCAACGACAAATCATCAAGATGGTCCTCCGATGCGACACAACCAAAAAAAGTACAAACTCAATACAAACTCAAATTGTATATATTTCTATTCAATTTAATTCCTTCAAGCCACCCTACCATCCAGACATATGATTTCTGAAACGGAAGCCTGTGAATGCGAATTCTGCAACAAAGCCGATTCTCCCATTTCTACTTTCACCAGCAAACACTAAAAAACCACCAAACCCATAAAAAATCTTTCACCAGAAAACATTTATTAGAGGCTATCATCAGTAAACATGACCTGCAATTTTCGCTAGAAAAAACTTACAGAAGTTCTTTTATATTGAACAAAGTCTACAGCTCACTACTTAAAAGTGGTGACATGGTGACTTGGTACCTGTAATGATACAAACTTGGCCATATTTCATGAGTTTCAAAATTCTTTGAATTCAGATTCTAGAAAAGTCTGTGGAGAATGTGAAGTGGATTGCATGCTTGGTGTTTTTGCAGGCTATTGCATGGAGGTGATATTAGTACCACCAGGATTGGCTCCAACAGAGGGGTTACTAGGACCAGAAGGAATCCCTGAAGCAGAAGTCATGCCATACATGGGACCACCTGAATCAGATTGAAAAGCCCAAATCTGGGGATTCGAAGAATCACCACCCATAGTGCCAGGAGACGAGGATGAGGTTGCTGTAACAGGAAGCATCTAGATTGTGCCTGAGGCGTGGATGCAAGCATGCATGCAAAATGTTGGACAGAAAAGACATGTGAACTGCTCTACAAATGCCACTAAAAACATTAGCCCCATAACCAAGCACCTGCTCTGACAATCTGCAGAGGGAAATTGATTTCTACGCTTCTCCTGCCTAGGAATTCCCGCAGAGCCTCTGACAATCTGCAGTGCTAATCGGATAGTGCCAAAAAAATTATTGAATATTTGAGGTAAAAAGTGTACCCCACAACTAGGCCGTTGTGCTCAACGTGCCGAATGAATAAATTGTTACTGTTTTTTTTTAGCCCCAATTTAAAACATACTATAACTTCAAATAATGGTATACCCAAATCTCTGAGAAGACCATCGTTTTGGTAGCTAACATGGAGACTCCTAGTAATATTGGACTACAGATTGGTCTACTATAGAATTCCCGGAGTTTTGATGGTTATCTCTCTGTGTCTGATTTAGGAATAATACAGATTTGATCTACTAATAATATTGAACTCTGGTAATGTTGTGCTATTAGGCACCAATAACATCTCACAGATACATTGTTGCCTGCCATGAAGTTTTGGAAAGAAATGAATCGAGCCCCAGAACAGACAGTCGTTCTAGTAAACTATAAAAACGGTGTTCCATACAAGAATGTACTACACATATTGGTTTACACCTGACCGGGGACGGTTACCTACTATCCTTTATGTGGATTGATAATAGTGGATTGGTCGCAACTGTATGCGAGTCTTCCACCCCACAGACAACCGCGCAGTTATGTTCGGCTGAGTCCATTAATATTTATGACCAATAATGAAACTCCCCAATATAGCCAAACAATCGACACTACTAGGATGTAAAACTGCTTCTCTCAATAATCACGCCTGCACCTCTCCTCTTGTCTCTAATTCTAATCCTCTTTGTAAATTGCTACTTCTTCTGAGAGACAGTCCTCCTCCATTACATTCTCTGATTCCAATTTGCAGCAGTTGCTATTGGCCCACAGTAAAAAAATTTAATATTTTCTCTACAAATTTCAATCTAGTCTCGTCAACAACCATGCATATACTTTTCTTATCAGAGAATCAGAGAACATAGTTTAAATTGTTGCAGCAGTTTTCTTATATTTTCTAAGATTAGTCCACAAAGTTTAATTGTGACACATTAAGAGGGAAGATTGCAAAGAGGTGGAAATGAGTTGGTATCACTTATGTACAACACATTTTGTTGTAACTATTTTTTCCTTAAACATGTATCTAGTTTATTTAAGAATTCTTTTCCTTCACTGTTAGCGAAATCAATGTTTATAGTTCATTCTTATACAAGGTTATAGTCTTATATTTATGGAGTCTTATCTACATCTAAATCCACTAGGCGATGTGTATGTTTAAAATTTGTAGTCTGGCTTGAAAAAATTTAGGTCCAAAAGATTGGAAATTAAAAATTTCAACATGGATGCAATTGTAAGAATACTACCATTCAAGAAAAAGCCACCACACTATGTCCATAATGGTGGAAGGGAAGAAGGTTCATCGGTATGGGGTACGTGGGGAGTTGAGCAGTTTACAATGCAAATAGTGGCATTATTTTGGAACTTGTATTTGGCATAAGATCAAGGGTTTATGTACTCGGTAAGTTGGTCATGCCCAAGTTCCAAAAAGACATCCATTGCAATCTTGTATTGGATTCAAACACATTGAAGACCATAAGATCACTACAAAAAGCTTGTCAATGGATATGCTCACTGATCATAATCATTGGAACAAAACATAGTAGTCTAATGCATCATTCTTTAAATATTTTCTTATACAAAAAATGAAACGTACAAATAATGTATCTTCTATATACAAATTGAATTGTGCTCTCTAACATATAAACATAAATATTTTTCTATCGGCGTGACCCTTGCACCCTTTCTGGTGCAAGTGCTAGTTTATATGATTTGATTTTTAAGGGGAATTTAATTTGGCCATTGATAGAAATTACTATATTCTAAAAACTAAATCTATTATATGATTTGGTTTTTAAATAAGAATTTTTCTTTTGGCCGTTGATGGAATCACTCTCGTGACAGCTAAATCTTTCAAAGGATTTGGGTTTTGAATGTAAATTGTATTTGAATTCTGTGTTTTGAATGCTAAATATTTCGCATGATTTGATTTTGAATGTGAATTTTATTTGGGCATTAATGGAATCACCGTTTTGCGAAAACTAAATCTTTTATATCATTTGATTTTGAATGTGAATTTTATTAAATGAACTTTTCCTATGCTCAGATTTATGAGAACACTGATTTTTCTTCTTTATCTTCTTCTTCTTGCGGTGGATATTACAACTGTGAGGAATCTTATAATCTGAGTTCTCTTTCACTTCTGGCTTTATGAATCTTATTTCTCTTCAATTTTTGTCCAGCTAACTAAGTGTTGTGATCTTCTGGTAAGCTGAAATGGCATCTATAACAAAATAAAGAGACTATTTAGAATATATGTTTATTTGGACTTTGAGAATACATGTTATATATTGCATATATGTCTATATACATGTTTATTAGCAGGATGATGACTCAGTAGCTGCAGCATTAAGGATACATGCAGATTATAAGTTTTTCTCTGTATATGAAGGTTTTTTAACACTAACTCATCATTTTTTATTTCAATAAGGTGTAGTGGTATCATAATCATAGGTGAAATGGTTTTTCAGATTAAATAATTAATGTTACTAATCAATATAGGTTATTGGATTCAACAATCAAAAGATTAGTGAAAAAAATTGTTAATTTTTTTATGGATTGGTTAGGAGTTGAATCTAGGACGTCTCATTTGTTGTTAGGGTGCTTCATTGAGCTACTACCATCCTGGTAATTGGTGTGGTTCATTTTCCAACACCCCACTTTGAGCCACACTATACGTGTTGAGGGATTAGAGCTTGGTCTAGCTCTGTAGACCACAAAACCATGATGATATTACTCCATGTAATTCATCTCCAATACAATAAGGAATCAGGCTTGTATAATATGGTAGAATCATATGAAGAGGCATGAATCAATAGTATCAACCACCCAATCCATAAAACTCAAGCCCTAAGACCCTAGTTCAATAATGAAGCACAAATGAACATAGAAACATGAACAATAAAGCAACATTACCAATAATTCCTATGCCATGATTGATTCACCTTCATTGCTCTTCTCTATTTTGCTTTATATGCTTGCTTTCCCTCAAATTTATAGTATGCAAGAATAAGCCTAGTGATAGTGACAATAAAATATTGAAGATAGTAGTTGTACTTAGCTAGAATCATTAGCTCATTAGGGTTTGAAATGAAAGTGATAGGTCTCTTTTATAGAAAACAAAATTTGAATAAAGGGTTAGGATTGAAAGATGAACAATGATGTTGATTAATGGATGAGAGTGCTTTAAGAAGCAAGGAAATAGGGTTAGGGAAAAATTAGGGTTTTGTTAAGGATGGACAGTGGAGATTAAAATGTAATAAAACCTTATCAAAGGTGGAGGATGATTGAAATGTAAAGAGATAAGAATGACATGGAAAAAGAGGTTGTTGGAGTAAATAATTATAAAATTATTTAATTTGGAAGGGAAAATGAATAATTTAATAATTAATATAATTATTTAATTATACAAGGGGAGGGAAAGTTGACTTTTAATTAAGATAACTATTTAAAGGAAAAGGAAAAATTAGTAAATAATTAAAATAATTATTTAATAGCAAAAAATAAAAATAATTAAATAAATAAGAATTTATTTATTTATAGAGAGAAATTAATTAGTGACATAATTAAATAAATATAATTTATTTAATTAATTAAAGGAAGGATGAAAGTGAAAATGAATAAATTAAATAATTAAAATTATTTAATTATGCAGGAAAGAAGGGGATCGATGTGGAAAATGGTGTTCATCGGCTTAGGACATTTTTCAGTGTCTACAAGGCCTACTCATTGTGTGTCCTAATAATGAAAGAGAGTAAAACTAGATAATTCAATCCAAAGAACTCCAAAATTTGTGCTAGAGAAAAAGAGTAAAACCAGATAACTCAATCCAAAGAACTCCAAAATTTGTGCAATAGAAAAAAATGAATTTGTCATAGTCCACCATTAAGCTACCTATCCTCTTGGTGATCCATCCATCATTGGTTCACACATGGCTCATTTTCCAACACCACCTCTTGAGCCACATTGAGGATCCTAGCTTTACTTGGCTTTGTTGATGTGGGCTTTGGTTCTATGTTAAACTTTTCATAGACTAGCTAGGAGTTGAATCTAGGACCTCTCCTTTGTTGTTGTGGTTCTCTACCATAGAGCTACCGACCCTATTGACTATGAATCCATCTTTGATTTAGTTGTAACTCATTTTCCAACATGAATACTTAAAAAACCAATTTAAATTGAAAAGATTTATAAATATTAAATAAATTATATTTAAAAAATTAAAATAATTTTAATTGTTTTTGAAACATGATTAGAAATAAAAGATTGATAATTAAGAATTATGATAATAATATAAAATCTAATAAAATTCTCCATATAAATTTTATTTAAAACAACTTATAGAATTATTTTTGAAATATATATTTCCTTCAATTAAGAGGACTATGAAATTAAGTTTGGTGGTCCTTTGCATATTGTCACATATTTATCTAGTTTGTGACATTTCCACCCATGAGGAGTCATTGATATGGTTGATCGAAAGGATTTCAATAACAAAAAATGTTACCTAACATGTTAAATATTTCTAATGATTTATACCATTTCAATTTAGGGGAGTTGTTAGCATGGTTGATTTAAGGAATGGTAATGTCAATTTATTTATAATATGTTTTGATGGATAAGTGTCTACTTTATTATTTATAAAAAATAATATTACACATATTAAAAAAAGGGTTGATAAATAAAAAATCACATCCCTAAAGTCCAAACGAGGATAACACCCAAATCACAAAATATATAAAAATCAACTACTAAGTGGCAACAATAGTAGAAAAAAGGGAAGGAGGAAGGTTTCAATCATCTATTGTACCACATACATTAGTGGGGTTTGGAGTGCCCATAGGAGAGTCCCAACCCTAATCATCTTTATCCTTATATTTTCATCATAGATTAGTGAAATAGCTAGAGCCAGGTTAGGAAAGTTGCTTAAATTAAACTAGCTAGAGGCTCCACTAGAAGGCCACCCAAGAGTTCCACTTGTGGGAGGTGGAGCATTTCCAAACAGGTTGTAACACACTTCGGTGTCCACGATATCCTCTTCTAGTTGAGGGAGAAGCTTGTAATCAAGAAACATAGTTATTGCAAGCACAAAGACTTCAACCTTACTAGCACTTGTGAGGAGGAGGGAGATAGGGGAAATCTTGCCACAACATATGAGGTATTCCCCCAATGGTCTAGAAAAACTTGGAGGTGAGCCACTTCTGGGGAATTTTTTTAGGTTTCACTTGGATATGTAATAACACATAAAAAAAAAATTGCTTTAGGAAAAAAAGAAACATGATGATCAATGAAGAAATGAGAAAAAAATGTATATTTTTTATCTTTCCATATGTTGAAGAGAATCTCCACACTAAAATCATGTCATATATGATTGAATTTGTGAGGGATATGAGGCCAATCACTCAAAAGCACCATATGCTAGGAAAATGGTTCTTTTTGGAATGGACAAAAAAAGGCTTGAATCTAGTTCTAGAGTTTTTGGACTTTGGAATAAAACCATAAGATTTTTTTAAAAGACTCCAACTACATACATAAGGGGCAACAAGTTTCTCAAATTCCCATATAAACTAACCATGCCAAACTAGTAATCCTTGGAAAATAATACACTAGATGAAGTGGACTAACTTGGGTTCCAAAATAGTAGACTAGATGGTTCAAGAATATTGTGTTGCCAAATTGAGACTAGTGACTACAAATGCCATCTTTGGTTCAAAATTGAAACCATGGGAAAATGGTGAGAGATTCAATGATATCAAATATGAGGCATATAATTATGGAAGATAATATTCTAACCCTACTTTCAAGTTTTACACCAAAACCTAGAAGACTAAATACTAATTTTATGAACCATATTAACCAAAATTTCTCTTATAATCATGTCAAAAGTCTCACAATTCTAGCTAGAGAGGAAAAAATTGGCCTTAGTTTCATTCCATGATATGAGACTCATATAAGTTCTAAAGAATAAATCTCACAGACATCAAATTCCTTTCTTGTGAAATTGCAGGGCCCACACCCAACGCAATTGAGCCAAGGGGTGACATTGGTATTGTAGAAGAGGGGACTACTAGATATTCTATTGGGTAATGGAAATGCCACCATGGAATCCAAAACCATTCTAGAAAATTCAAGGTTTGATGGCCTTCCAAGCTTAAATATTATCTTAGCACAAATGTTCCCTCGATGTGAATAACATCCTTCATGGTGAGAAGGGTTTGAAAAATGATTTCCTTTCAAGAAAGATGACTAACTAGATAGACAAAGGAGATGCAATGCCAAATCATAATTTTCTAAGATTCATCTCTAGTGAGGAAAGAGTAATCCATTTAGCACAAAAATCTAAGCCTTTCTATTGGATGGATAACAACCCCAATCCTTCATAATTGTGGGGGAGACAATAGAATTCCCATGCAACTCATTGAAAACCCTTGTGGTTTTTGGAGAGGCCTATTGCGCCTTGCACTCATGCCCCATTTTTAGTTTTCCAAATAGGGCCCCCTTATGTTTTCTTTTCTTCCTTGAGTGTTTTCTCTATTTTATTCCTTTGATAACAACCCCAATCCTTCATAATTGTGGGGGAGACAATAGAATTCCCATGCAACTCATTGAAAACCCTTGTGGTTTTTGGAGAGGCCTATTGCGCCTTGCACTCATGCCCCATTTTTAGTTTTCCAAATAGGGCCCCCTTATGTTTTCTTTTCTTCCTTGAGTGTTTTCTCTATTTTATTCCTTTGTTTTTTTATTCCCTATCAAAATTTTGGGGTTTTCCTTCTAGTCATGACATGCATGTCGGACTTGATCCTTGACATCTTATTTACTTAGGTCATGGCTTATTCCTATCAAACATCAAGCTTTTTCTTTATGGAATACCTTAAGCTTGAAGTTTAATCCTTGGTCCTTAATGAGCGACTGTCTTGTAAAACACATCTACCATTTGGCATCACATTTACTACTCTAACATGCATTATGGAAAGCTTTGGAGTATATACTGAGTAGGTTTTTTATAGTTTATTGATTCATTTCAATAATCATTTTTCTTTTGTGCTTTAGAATTTTTGTGCACTCTTTGTGTGCTCTAATATTGCATTTGGTGTATTTCTATATGGGGGCTTGCTTTGTTTTTCGTGTTCATTTTTTTCCCCATGCTTGTCCCTTGCTTTTACCTTTTCATGTCCTTTGTTTCATGTTTTGGGTCATTGGTCTTGTTTTTCCTTTTGGTATCAATTCAGACCACTACATTGTTTTTGTTGTTTATTCTTCAAATTTTTGGGGGGTCCTTTTCAAATCCTCTTCAATTTTAACGTGCCAATCAAAGATGTTTGTGGCTACATCACTACAGGGCGGGTGCAAAAAGATGAGTGGCCAAATTTTAAAAATTTAAGTTTTGAAAGCTCATAAAGCAAGCACATTATAATGCACTCATGTTATGGCTTGGTGTGTCAAGCCTAAGGCTTGGCCACAACGAGCACATAACACTAGCATGTTATAATGCACTTGCATTACGAGGTATTAAAAGCAAGAAAAAAAAGGAATTTGAAATCATTTTCATTGTGAATGTGTTTTTTCTATTTGTAGCCAAAAACCTTCATTTCCGCACTTGCATTCTGGTAGGAGCCATTTTGCAATATTTTTCATCAAATTATTGTTGTTTCATCACTAGGATGCTGCAACATCGACGAGGATGTCTGAGAGGTAAGGATTGTTTTTTTTGTTGTTGTGAATTTGTTAGTTTTAGGTTGTTTTTTATATTTATTTTTTTAATTTGTAGGATATGTTAATGAACCTGCAAACCCTCCTTGATCAAAATCCTCAACAAGCACAACAAGAAAAAAAATAACAAAATCCTCAAGTTGAACAACCTCAATGACAATGTCCTCCACTAATCCCTCAACATCCTCCTGGCACTTAGCAAAACTTAATGAGTGAAATTGAAAACAATGAATTTTTTTTTGATGATTTAATTAGGAGGTTGAATGATCCAAATGGTTCAACCATGGAAAGAATGACCCTGACAAATTCACTTAAAGAAATTTTAAAACATGTAGATTCAATCAGCAAATAATTAACTGGTTGGAAAGATAAGAGGAAGGCGGCTAGGGCTTATTACTGAGATAAATTATCATATAAAGATGTAAAAGATCTAAAAATTACAAAATTTTATCTATGCTCATTATTCACTAACCCGCACAAAAATACAAATCTTACCCTCAATGCGAAGAGGTTTTGTATCCATTGGTTCCACCACCAATAGATTAGAACCTTTTTTTGGGATAGGTGGTACATGGTTTTTGATTACCCACCATGCAAAAATTGTGAAGTCCCCTAATATTTCCTTTGGAAACTATACTGTGATTTCATCTTGAACAAAATCCTAAATTATTTTGATATGAGGGACTTCCAGGGGAGATGTGGGGGTTTGGATCAAGATAGACCTAGTGCACAACAAGATCCTACACAACAAGCGAGACGACCTTTCGCTAGGCTATCTCATGAGCACATTGTTATCCCTTCCATCACGAAGGAGAGTGTCGAGGTAGAGACTTTGCAGGCCATTAGCTCTTTGACCTAGAGTGTCACCAACATGCCAACCCTATACTATATTGCCATCCAGGGGAGTCTTTGAGTGGTGGTCTTCGATCCCATTTGTGTCAGTCTTGTGGGGTGACTTGTTCATATGACCCCACCGACACTCAAGAGGCTACTACATAGGATACCTTTGTAGCTATGGAGATGGAGAGGGTAGCTGAAATTTTTGATGAGGCCTATGACATTGATACTCAGGTAAATGTTAGCATGTTCATTGAATTTAATTTATTAAATTTCAATTTTGAAATGAAGGAATAACTAATTTAGTTTTATGATTTTAATAAAATTTCAGGCTCACAGTGTTGATACTGGATACATTGGCCCTACACCCGCTTATTTCTCCACTGCATCTACCATTGTGGTATGTAACTAGTAAGCAATTATAAATTTATTACATGTTAATAACATTGTTTTATGAATGGTATTTTAATATGTGATTTTGGATGTTGAATAGGCTAAATATTGGCGGTTTCGAGGGAACACCTCCCAGTGCTAGTGGATTTAGAAAAACCTACATGCAAGTAATAGAATAAAGAGTTTAACTAATGAATTGTAATTAATAGATTTGTTTAGTTTATATTCATATCGTTGATTACGTTGCATTGCACATCTTTTAATCTCAAAGCATTACTTCACATTCCATAAATAATAACTAGATGTTGATAGATGACAAAATTTCAACTACAATATAGTTGTTTAGAAAGTCAACATAAGGAGTGATGCAATTAATTCACATAGCGTAAGTAATAAGTAGGAGTAGTTTCCAATTGTATTTCTTGTCATGGCATTCCATGAGACCACTTTTTACTGAGGCATCTTTTCAAACAGTTCACTACCTTGTCTATGCTATGGATGCTTGGAAGAAATATATGAAAGAATAATAGTAAGCAATAGCATAGACAAGGAAATGAGTTGTTCTAAAAAATGCCTCAAAGAAATGCGGTCTCATGGTGATGTCCATCACCTTGAGACCCAATTTCTTTGAGGCACTTTTTCAAACAACTCATTTCCTTTTCTATGCTACCACATTTTCCATACATGTCTACCAAAGAATTTTATGAAACAATTCATTTCCTCGCTACTATGGCTAAAAGCTTAAAAAGGGTGATTTCCAAAAAACTATGGATGCTTGGAAAAAATATATCAAAGCATAATAGTAAGCAATAGCATAGACAAGGCAGTGAGTAGTTTGAAAAAATGCCTCAAGGAAATGCAATCTCATGGTGATGGAATGCCATTCCATCACCATGAGACCACATTTCTTCGAGGCATTTCTTCAAACAACTCACCATGCTTTCTATGCTACCACATTTCCATACATGTGTATGAAAGAATTTTATCAAACTACTCCCTTCCTTGCTACTATGGCTAAAAGCCTAAAATATATGCTTTCCAACAAACTATGGATGCTTGGAAAAAATCTATCAAAGCATAATAGTAAGGAATATCATAGTTAAGGCAGTGATTAGTATGAAAAAATTCCTTGAAGAAATGTCATCTCATGTGGTGATGGAATGCCATTCCATCACCATGAGACCACATTTCTCTAAGGAATTTTTTCAAACAACTCATTGCTTGAAGAATAGAAACCAACCCATTAGCCAAAATTCCCCTCTAAATTCTTTTCAAGGTCCTCATCCTCAATTTACCAATCCATGGAACCTTCCACCTTTTATTCCACTTGTTCATGTCCCCACCCATCCCTCTTCATGTCATGATCACCCTCCATCTCATAACCAAGGCCACACTATACCAACCACCCCATCCTAGAATAATACCATAGAGAAGGCAATGAATTGCTTGAAAAAATGCCTCAAAGAAATGTGGTCTTATGGTGATGGAATTCCATGACACATTTTTTGGTAATGTTATTCCATCACCGTGAGACCCCATTTCTTTGAGGAATTTTTTCAAATAGTTCACTACCTACTGTATGCCATCACAGTTATCGTACATGTCTATGAAAGCATTTTATCAAATGGTTCACTGGCTTGTTGCTATGGGTAAAATTCTAAAAACACGTGCTTTCGAACAAGATATGGATAGGGAAAATAGTAAGCATGATAGTCAGAAATATATAGTTTAGTTTGTACTCAAAATTTTGTCCATTATCTCATACATCATAAGCCATGATGTGGATTGCTATTTTAGTTTCTGTGATTGAATAATTTGTTGTTTTATTTTTAGATGTTGCAAGTAGATACACCTCTGAATGTTCAAAGGGAAATGGATATCAGTATTTCATCTGCTATAGACTCCTTGATGGCTCTGAAAGGGGAGGTATGAGGCAAATTACCAAATTTCAATTTACATTTGTTGTTATTGATGTTAGTTAGTGAAAAATCAAACCATTATTGATTTGTAGTTTAATTTCTATTTGGATGGTTTATATAGGGCTTCAACATGCCTCAACATGGGAATTTGAATATTTACCTTGTGGAGAGTGATCATCAGATGGCGGTAAGTGATTATTTTGTTAAATATATATCATTTTTAACAATGCAATTTCTATATATTAATGTCTTTACTTCTTATTGTAAAATATAAGACTTGACCAAGAACTAAACCCTAGGAGGAGCACAAGGAGCACTCCTTGACTACAACATAAATGAGTGATAGGCGTATCGCCACTTGATCAACAAACAAAGGGCAAGAGTTTATTTCGAGAGCATGGAGAGGAATGACTTTTGATTCCAGATCCCTTTGTTGTATGCCTATATGGCATTTTTGTACATATTTTGTATTGGATATATTTGACATTGTATGCCTATATGGCATTCTTATAAGCCTATATGGCTATTTTTTACCTATATTTTATACTTATATCGGCATATATTGATGTATGCCTACATGGCTATTTGGTTAATACAATTTTTTTTATCGATGGTGTCCATATTTGTATTATAAATTTATGGTTCAATAGATTGAGTTGCGTGTATTCAAGTGTATAATTTACAACTTACGTGTATTCCAATGTATACTTTGTAACTTACATGTTTTCATGTGTATACCTTGTATTCATGCATATACTTTGTATTAATTTGTGTATACTTTGTATTAATTTGTGTATACTATGTATTCATGTGTATACTTCAAGGCTTATGTGTTTTTGAGTATTTGTGCTTCCCTTATTCACATGTACATGCTTGACTTATTCACATGTATACTTATTAATTGGTTAGCCCTAGCATTGACATTGTTGTCCTTCATGGTTTGTCTTGAATATTAATTGATTGATGTTAAACAACTTTATTAGTCGATGTTAAACAACTTCAATATTTCTAGGAATAGTAGTAGAGTTACAAAATCCAAAATTGTACAAATTGAAAAGAAAAGATTAACTGTAAGTAAATGCATTGATTATTAACTTGATAATTGATTAAGAATGGGTATAAAATATATCAAGAGATGATCCTTCTAGAATAGCAACTACCAACTAGAAAATAGGAAAAGCATTCCCAATACTTTGAAAGTAATAATCCACCCAAAATTGCAATGGGAGAGAAGACTTATTTAAGAATCTTGATCAATGTATTTCCTAATGCTCCCTTGTTCTTACACATCTCAATTCAGTTTAATCCAAAGAGTTACATGAAATTACTTATCTAAAAGTAAAAACACATTTTCAATTGGCATTCCATAAAATGTTTCATAAAAAGATTCCAATATATTTAATCTTTTGATTGGAACAACTCAATTAAGCAAAGGATACATAATCTTCACAACACTTGCAAAGCATAATATTCATAGTAGATGATGAGTATTTAACTTCTTGACACATTATCATACAAAAATTTATCTTGAATAGTCTTTAAACATTTTCACAACATAATCCTCATAGTGCAAAATGAATTGTTATGTTCTTGATCCATCACCATATAAACACATTGAAAGATGTATATGCCAACTTTTTGTGCAATATTATTTCTTGTATAGGAAATGGACTTGGGAGAAAGCGAGTTATAATTTTTAATACAAATAAGAAATAGACTCAATGGTGAAAATTTTATTTATCACACCAAATAATAAATGTGCATGAGAGCATCACTTGTTTCTCTTAGACTCCAATTTTCAAGCATAGCAAATCATTTCAAATGAAAATGAAAAAATGCTTCACAACCAAAGTTGTTAATTAAGGAAAAATAAAATGTTTTCAAATTCCACCATTGTACACATTTACAATTGGTTGTCTATTGTTGTAAGAGCAAGGAGGATAATTAAAAAACATCTTGCGCTTGTTAGACTTGAGGATGATTATATGTTTTTTTTGTGTGGAAAACTCAAACTTGTCAACTGTCATGTGTATGTTTCTCTTTTTGATTGTTTTGCATGCCATCATAAGGGATCAAGCTGATTGAACGTAGATCGAAGTGATTCTGCATGTTTGGGTGTGAAATAGCACCATGCCTAGCGTAAACATACCTATTAGGACACGTTGGAGTAGTTTTTTTGGTCACATGAGTTGCAAAACAAAAGTTGCACCACTTTACAACTTTATATTGCTTGCATTTGACACTTTTTCCATCAAGTGATAACTAGACACCATGGGAAAATGAATCTGAGATAATAAAAACTGAGAGAGGTTATTGTAAAGGGGCCCAACATGATCCCATAGGCTCAGACAGAGAGTTTGTAAGCATCATGGTTTCTAAGTAATAGCCTGTCAAAGATTGCTTCCCTTTTGCACTTTGGACCCTTAAGGGATCGAGCTTGTTGAACGTAGTTTGGAGTGATTCCATGTGTTTGGGTACAAAAGAGGACCATGCCTACCATAAACATACTCACCTAGATGTGTTGAAATAGTTTCTTTGGTCACACAAGTTGTAAGACAAAAGTTGCACCGCTTTACAACTATTTGCATTTGACAACTTTTTCCCAAAGTGAAAAATCGCCACCAAGGGAAAATGCCTCTAAGATAGCAAAAAATGAGAGGTTATTGTAGAGGTTACCAATGAAATCCTTTAGAATTAGACAAAAAATTTCTAAGAATTACAATATATAAGTAACATGTTGAAGTTTGCAGTCATTTTGCACTTTAGACTCTTAAGGGATTCTACCGGTTGAATGTAGCTCAGAGTGATTCATCATGTTTAGATGCAAAAAAGGACTGTTCTGAGTGTAAATATATCCACTCAGATGCATTGGAATAGTTTATTTGGTCACACGAGTTGCAGAATGAAAGTTGTACCACTTTGCAACTTTCAACTACTTGCATTTAACAACTTTTTCCCTAAGTGAAAATTCACCACCACAAGAAAATGTCTCCAAAATAGTGAAAACCAAGAGAGATTATTATAGAGGGTCCCAAAATGATCCTATAGGCTCAGACAAGAAGTTTCTAAGTGCCACGGTATCCGAGTAACAACATGCTAAAGTTTGCAACTATTTTTGCACTTTGGACTCTTAAGGGA
This sequence comes from Sequoia sempervirens, assembly GCA_007258455.2. Classification (NCBI taxonomy): domain Eukaryota; kingdom Viridiplantae; phylum Streptophyta; class Pinopsida; order Cupressales; family Cupressaceae; genus Sequoia; species Sequoia sempervirens. The sequence goes on along the minus strand of VDFB02000017.1, from coordinate 157,405,988 downwards.
TTGATCTGGTTAAACGTAGCTCGGAGCGGTTTCACTTTTTTGGGTGAAAAAGAGGATCCTTCCTAGCATAAAAATACCTATTTATATACATTGGAATAGTCTGTTTGGTCACACGAGTTGCAGAACGAAAGTTGCACCACTTTGCAACTTTCAACTACATGCATTTGACAACTTTTCCCCCAAGTGAAAATTTGCCACCACGAGAAAATGCCTTCGAGATAGAAAAAACAAAGAGAGGCTATTGTAGAAGGGTCCAACGTGATCCTATAGGATCAAACGATAATTTTCTAAGCATCACGATGTCCGAGTAACAAAATGTTCAAATTTGTAGTTATTTTTCACTTTGGACTCTTAAGGATTCAATCGGTTGAATGTAGCTCGGAGTGATTCCACATATTTGGGTGAAAAAGAGGACCATTTCTAGTGTAAACCCACCCATCTAGACATATTGGAATAGTCTGTTTGGTCATATGAGTTGCAAAACAAAAGTTGCACCGCTTTGCAACTTTGCACTGCTTGCATTTGACACTTTCCATCAAGTGAAAAGCACTCTGAGATAACAGAAATTGAGAGAGGTTATTGTAGAGGGTCCCAACATGATCCCATAGGCTTAGATGAATAGTTCATAAGAACCATATTTTTTGAGTAATAGCCCATCAAAAATTGTTGCCCTTTTGCACTTTGGACCCTTAAGGGATTGATCCAGTTGAATGTAGCTCAGAGCGATTCCGTGTCTTTTGGTGAAAAAAAGGACCATGCCTAGTGTAAATTTACCCATCTGAATGTGTTGGAATAGTTTGTTTTCTTAGACAAGTTGCAGAACAAAAATTGCACCACTCTGCAACTTTACATTGCTTGCATTTGACACTTTTTCCTTCAAGTGAAAACAAGACACCACGAGAAAATGACTCTGAGATAAAAAAAAACTAAGAGAGGTTATTGTAGAGGGGCCCAACATGATCTCATAGGCTTAGACAAAGAGTTCTTAAGCATCACAGTTTCTGAGCAATAACCCGTCAAAGATTTTTTCCCTTTTGTACTTTGGACTCTTAAGGGATCAATTTGGTTGAACATAGCTTAGATCGATTCCACGTGTTTGAGTGCAAAAGAGGACCTTTCCTAGTGTAAAAATACCCATTTGGGCACATTACAACAATTCGTTTGGTCACATGATTTGTAGAATGAAAGTTGCACCACTTTGCAACTTTACATTGCTTGCAATTGACACTTTTTCCATCAAGTCAAAATTGGACAGTTACACAAAAAAATGACTCTAAGATACCAAAAATTGAGAGAGGTTATTGTAGAGGTTCCCTACATGATCTCAATGCCTTAGATAGAATGTTTGTAGCTAACATACTATTCAGGTAATGGGCCATCAAATATTGTTGCCCTTTTGTAATTTGGACTATTAAGAGATTATGTTGCTTGAATTACAAATGTTTGAGGGAAACAATAGATTTCAATATTTGAGTAAATCTCATTACAAGTGTTTATTTCAATAGACCGTATGCTATATTGATATTGATATATAATAATTAGGTTGATTTTTTTTAATAAGTTATTTTTTTATAATAAGTTAGTCAATTGGTGCTAGTTATAATAGGGAGAGAATAAAAGAAGAAAAAGAATGATTAGTAACCATCAATGGTTATTACACTCACTATATTAATAATATGATGTTTACAATAAAATGAGATTTATTTAGAACAAGTTCTTGTACTTGTAAGCACAATGCCTTAGGTACTCCATTCTCACAGATCTTTTACAATGTCACTTGAATAAATTTGATATTCTCTTATAATGTCTACATCATAGTGCTCATGATGAGGTTAACTTCAAATGAATAGCTTGAGATTCCCTCACTAAGCTTCACACACTCTTATAATTCCTTCAAATTAGAATTGAGATTTGACAAGATCATCAAAATAAGGATGTTGCATTGCTTTTTTGGCTAAGATTCTCTTAAATGGCTCATAAATCAGCATTTTCTGCAAGGAGAGACCAATCAATTTTTAGTAGTTTACTTACAAACATGCTAAGTAAAAGAATAAAATGAAAGATAATATAAAATGGAAATGAAATGAAAATAGATGGAAGGAACTTATAGACAACAAATCCACACCATTTGGTTCCAACTCGGGAACAACGAGGCATAAATCTTGATGCTTCCATTGAGGATAGGCATGTCAGTCTCTTAACTTAGTCCCTTCTGGTCATACATCTTCAAGTTAGGAGCTCCAAGATAACTATTTCACACAACACCTCTCATGAATAAAACAACTTGAAACTCGAAATGCTCTTATAATGTCTACATCATAGGTGCTCATGATAAGGCTAAGTTCTTCAAATGAATAACTTGAAATTCCCTCACCAAGCTTCACACACACTTTTATAATGGCTTAAAATCATAATTGAGATTTTTCAAGATCATCAAAATAAGGATGATGCATTACCTTTTTAGCTGAGATTCTCTTGGATGGCTCATAAATCAATATTTTTTGTAAGGGGACACCAATCAATTTTTAGTAGGTTACTTACAAATAGTAAAAGTAAAAAAAGATGATAGCATTGGCATCATACAAATTAATGTGCATACAAGTATAAATTAATAAGAACCAATGTGCATATTTATAAATTAATCCAACGAACCATCCAGGTCTATTCTACTCTTTATTGTGTCAAGTATTGCCTCATGATTAGACTCACAGACCTTCCACAAGGTCTTGTTCAAAGGTCCGCCCCATATTTGGTCAAACAAACATTGGATTCCACAACAAGGATCGAGTAATGAAGAATCTTATGATACATGTCAAAGTCCTGAAACAACCAATATTTAACACTCTTATGTGGGTACCTTCTAAGCCACGTTCTAGTAACAACAATTGAGCATGTAGGGTATTTGATGTTTTCTCCATCTATAACTAGGGCCTCCAATTTATTTTTAGCCTCAACACAATGACACAAGTAATAGTTTATTCCCTCTTCATTGTCTTCATCTGCAATAATTGTATAAATATGCCATGCATTGATATGTGCAATGTAAATCTCTTGAAATTATTCAACATATGTTGAACACCTATATAATGACATGCATTTTTCTCAACTAGTAGAACATGTGCAAGTTCTTGAACTGTGCTATATAGTTATCTGACAATATTATATGCCAACTGTATGCTATGCCATTCTAAGCCAAATCATTGTAGAACATATAGAAGCAACCTTGCATGAACTCTAGAGAATGTGTGTGATCATCACTAATATAAAAGTGATACTCCCTCAATACCTTCCTTTGGTCCTCTGTACTATTAACTACATGAATATATGTAATGTGCACAAATATCGAAACCTGTATGGAGTTGTAATATTGTGACTACAACTCATGCTATGGCTGTAGAGTGTAGTTCTCTACAAATTCAACCACTTATACTATGGTACCAATTGGAAAGGTGTCCTTGCATAGCTTGAATTGTGTGTTTAGCCATTGAGATTTATGGGTATGTCTTCCATACTCATACATTATTTTGTCATGAAACATGGACATAAAATAATACATTGGAATCTTCTGAATAACCAAATCAAACCTTTTTTCTTGATTACCATCTTTTGCAGCGTATGCCATTGTTTTATACTTCCCAAACTCTACTAGTTTCTATCCCACCTCATTTGTGCTTTCCATATGTTGACATACTGGCATACATTGCAAGCCACCACAACGCTTGCATGAACCATCCAAGCATGTTGTCTTATAGAATGATTGGCCATCCTCTATTTCACATAAAATTTTGATAAGAAATCTCTTGAAGATGTTGGTGGGGCTTCTATGCCACAATCCTACAAAACATTGTTAGTATGCAAATCTAAACATATAGAACGATAAACGTCATAATGGTTAGAGAATTCAATATGTAGTCTACAACAATAAGTAGTGCATGTGTGATTTATCTTGACATAAAAAGGTTTAAGAATTTCAAAATATCTTTGACAAATACTAATTTGAGGATAATCCTATTGAAATTTATGAAAAAATTGGGTTTGAGTCATATCCAAAAAATGCTTTGGATGTGGCTCAATGTTCTAACTACCAATTCTCCTTCTCACCGCATCCCTTTGATTCAAAGATGGTCTTGTGTTATTCTTCCAAGACTCTTCAATTAGTGTTCTCAATGCTTCAACAACTTTTTTATCTTTTTGTGGCAGTCTCCCCGAGAATTCCCATAATTCATTTAAATCAGTGCCCTCAATTCTTTGTTGCCTTTGAATGGATCTTGATAATTTTTTTCTAATAATTCTCATTTGTTCACTCATCTCTCTAATGAGACGAGCTATCTTTGTTTGAATACTTACTAAAGTCAATGTAATGACACATCAGGTGACATTACTATCCTTTGAGCATGAGGTTTTACCCACACTCTAATAAGCATCTATTAGATTCTTCACAATAGTATTTTCACTTGAAGCATTCGATGTTCTCAACCCAAGAGTCTTCATGATGTTTCTATACTTTATACCTTGCATCATTTCAACAAATATTTGACATCTTGCAGTCTCTTTTAGCCTAAGTTCAAAGAATAATTACCAAATCTTATCAGCATATCTTCTACAAGTGCATACTGGAATCTTACCTTCCATTTGCTGCAAAATATCCTCATCAATATTAATCAAATACTTTGGCTTTCTACACAAAATTCTAGGTGGTGTTGTCCTCGGTACATACATCTCAACATTATGAATTTCATGAATATTTAATTGAGGTGGGCTAGATTTCATACCTTCGATAGAGGGTGGAGTAGAAGACATACCTTGAGGTTCACATGGGGATGATGGCATACCTTCTTCATCAAATCTGAGTGATGATGTACTCTCAACTTGAGATGTGGTGGATGGTGTCCAACCATACTCACTTGTGGTAGATGGTGTCCCTCCATATTCACTTGTGGTAGATGGTGTCCCTCCATATTTTCTTGTGCTTAATGATGTCCCTTTGTATTCACTTGTAGTAGAGGGTGTGTCTCCAAATACAATATCTGAATCTATCTTACCACGATGCTTTTGCATTCATGCCCTTTGTGCTACCAATGCATGTTCTCTTTTTGATGGTTGATGTTCCTCTTCAATTGGATTTTTTTCATCAATCGTATCCAATTTCTTCTTTTCACGATATGCCCTCAATTGTTCTCTCTCCTTTGCTTTTTTGGTTTCATACTCTTTGTCTGTTAGTTTATTCCTTATTCATTTCCTTGACATGGAGGATAATTTTACCTATAGCATGGTAATGAGACGAATATTAGTTCCCAAAAAATGAATCCATATAAATAAATGAAATATATGTCATTCATGGCTTCATACAAAATACTTATAATCATCCTATAGAAGAGTATTTCTAGCATAGCCAAAGGTCACATAATTTTTTCTAATGGAATGCCTTAAAGAAATGTGGTAATGTGGCATGCCATGATTGAAAGATAGGCTCAAAATGAAAGCATGGACAAGGCATGTAATTTCAAATTCCTTGTCAGACAATTCAAATGCCTTGGCAGGCTAATGGTGCATTGGCATGCTAGTGAGTGAGCTCACTAGCTTGCCAACATGGTAGGGTTGAGAAGGTAGGGGAAACATATGCCTCATAGAAATGGGGTCTTACAATGATCACCATGAGACCTCATTTATACAAGGCATATGCTTCCCCTACTTCTCAACCCTACTAAATTGGAAAGCTAGTGGAGCATTGGAAAAATAGCTCACTCACTAGCTTGCAGTCGTGGCGGTAGGGTTGACAAGGTAGGGGCATGCAACATATGCCTCATAGAATTGGGGACCCACGGTGATGTACATCACCATGAGTCCATAATTATATAAGGCCATCACCATGAGTCCCCAATTATATGAGGCATACGTTGCCCCTACCTTGTCAATCCTACCACCACGACTACAAGCTAGTGAGTGAGCTAGTTTTCCAATGCTCCACTAGCTTGCCAATGCAGTAGGATTAAGAAGGTAGGGGAAGTGTATGCTTCATATAAATGGGGTCTCATGGTGATCACCATGAGACCCCATTTATATGAGGCATACGTTGCCCCTACCTTCTCAAACCTACTACATTGGCAAGCTAGTGAGCTCACTCACTAGCATGCCAATGCACCATTAGCTTGCCAAGGCATTTTAATTGTTTGACAAGGAATTTTAATTCACATGCCTCGTCCACGCTTTTATTTTGAGCCTATCTTATGATCATGGCATGCCACCCAATTAAATGAGGCATATGATGCCCCTACCTTGTCAACCCTGCCACATTGCCAAGCTAGTGAGTGAGCTCACTATCTTGCCAAGCTCACTAGCTTGTCAATTCTACCACATTTTGCATGCATTTATATGAAAAAAATATTGTCAAACAATTCAAATGCCTTCTCCATGCTTCCATTTTGATCCATGATTGCAATATAGGTTGCACCTTTCCCCATGTTGCTAACTTAGCCTTGAATAAAGAGTCTTGAAATAGTGGAGAGAAGGGTTAGAATCCCATGTAGGTAGGCTAATCAAGGAAACATTTAAAATATATCACAACATAAGTGATGAGGTAGGTTTAGAGATGAGTTAAATTTAGAAATAGAGATGAAAACCAAAATAGATTCAAAGATCTATCAATGTGGGAGGAGTATATTCCAATTTTTTAGAGACATGTATGGAAAATTTGGTAGCATAGACAAGGAAATCCGCTGCTTGGTATAACTATTTGACAAAATACCTCAATGAGATATGTCCTCATGGACTATAATGATTGCAGGATATGCAAAAAATAGATTTATTAAAAAGGCTTTATAAAATTTCAAACATGTGCAATTTGTAGGTGTAAAACCAAATTCAACTACATTTTCCAACATCCCACATGCCTATACCAAAATGAAAGCTTTGGAGAGTGGTATGCACATTCATAATAAAGGATTGAGAAATGATGTTTTATTTTACTTATAACTTATGTCATATATATGTGTATACAAAATATGGAAGCATACACAAGGTAAGTCAATTGTTAAATAACAAAATGCCTCAAAGGGATGTGGTTTAAAAATGTAATTGGCAAGTGTAAATAATTGTGTAATTTAAAATGTGCATTGACAAGCTAAGGTTATAATGACAAACAAACAATGATCAACATGGACTATGCAAAAGTGTCTATATCTGGTGCCAAGTTTGAATTTTTCAAGTGCTTGTTCCCCTCCAAACTTCAATTGTATATCACTTTTGAATGAAATTTAGACTTGAATTGATATTATATTCCTTTCAACATGAAAACTATGTTATTTCATGCAAATGTGGTGGAAAGATCATGAAAAAGGTGGTGGAATGTGAAAAACATGCATGCACACTTCACAACATCATCAAAAAGCTATTTTTTTTGAAGCATGGACATAACTAGGAGAATATGTAGAATGTGGGTTTTGAGATCACAGGTATATTGAGTTTCTTACCATTTTTAGAGCAAGCCAAAATGTGCTCGTGTTATAATGTGAGCATGTTATTTCTTGCTAAAAAATGGCTATATCTCTACTACTTCAAAACATGCTCGCAATATGAGAAAGTTGATTTTTTTTATAGATATCTTTTCTCTCTCTTTGTCTCTACCCTCTACCCTCATCCCAAAACCCTTAATCTCTCTACCCTTAAACCTTCTACCCTCTACCCTCAACCCTAAACCCTAAAACCTATACCCTCAAGCCCTTAACCTTCTACCCTAAACCCTAGACCCTTAAACCTTCTACCCTCTATCCTCAAACCCTAAACCCTCAACCTCGATACCCTCTACCTATACATTGGACCCTCAACCCTAATCCTTCAACCATATGTACCCTCAACCCTAATTCTTCAACCATATGTAGGTCCTAAACCCTAAACCCTAAACCATCAACCCTATCGGTCCTCAACCCTATACCCTCAATTCTTAACCCTCTACCCTATACATTTGATCCTCAACCCTCATATATATTTGTCCCTCCCTCCTCTTCTCTCCTTCTCTCTATCTCACTTATCCCTCCCTCTATCTCTCTCAAGTCTCTCCCTCCTCTCTATCCCTCTCTCAAGTCTCTCTCTCACTCACTCACTCCTATATCTCTCCCCTCTCCCCTTAAACCTTATACCCTCTATCCTCTACCCTTTATCTCTCTCACATTGCCTCCCTCTCTCTCTCAATTCTCTCCCTCCTACCCCCTCTCCCTCTCTCAAGTCTCTCTCTCTCTCTCACTCACTCCTATCCCTCTCAAGTTAGGTTGCCAATTTCACTGAATTGGCAAGCTAGTGGGTGAAATTGGAAACCTAACTTGGCTTGTTTGAAAAAATTGGTCCAAGAAATGGGGGAGACCCCATTTCTTGGACCTATTTTTTCAAACAGGCCACTACATTACCAATTTAACCGAATTGGCAAGCTAGTGGGTGAAATTAGCAACCTATTTCACCAATTGGCAAACTAGTGGGTGAATTAGCAACCTAACTTGGCTTGTTTGAAAAAATGGGTCCAAGAAATTCGGTTTCTTGGTGATGTAAATCACTGGGAGCCCCCATTTCTTGGACCCATTTTTTCAAATCACCAAGAGACCCCATTTCTTGGACCTATTTTTTCAAATAGCCCACTACATTATCAATTTCACTGAATTGGCA
>VDFB02000017.1:157383145-157397236 GCA_007258455.2 Sequoia sempervirens | reverse complement strand
GTTAGAAAATGAGCCATGTGTGAACCAAAGATGAACCGATCACCAAGAGGACAGGTAGCTTAATGGTGGAAAATGAGCCACGTGTGAACCAAAGATGAATCGATCACCAAGAGGACATGTAGCTTAAGATAGGATCCTCAATGTGGCTCAAGAGGCAGTGTTAGAAAATGATCCACGTGTGAACCAAAGATGAACCGATCACCAAGAGGACAAGTAGCTTAATGGTGGAAAATGAGCCACGTGTGAACCAAAGATGAACCGATCACCAAGAGGATAGGTGGCTTAAGCTAGGATCCTTAATGTGGCTCAAGAGGCCATGTTAGAAAATGAGCCACGTGTGAACCAAAGATGAACCAATCACCAAGAGGATAGGTGGCTTAAGCTAGGATCCTTAATGTGGATCAAGAGGCCATGTTAGAAAATGAGCCATGTGTGAACCAAAGAGTAGCTTAATGGTGGAAAATGAGCCACGTGTGTACCAAAGATGAACCGATCACCAAGAGGATAGGTGGCTTAAGCTAGGATCCTTAATGTGGCTCAAGAGGCCATGTTAGATAATGAGCCACATGTGAACCAAAGATGAATCAATCACCAAGAGGATAGGTAGCTTAATGGTGGATTATGACGTATTCATATTTTTTTGTAGCACAAATTTTGGAGTTTTGCATATTTTAATAATTTTAATTATTTAATTATTGTCTTAAATCATATTTCTTCTATTAATTAAATAATTTTAATTGTTTAATTAATTCATTTTCTCTTTTATTCTTTGTTTGATTAATTAAACTAGCATACCTATATTTTAAAAATATATGTAAAGTATGCCGAGAGATATCCTTCTCAAGACGTCTATTTTTAATCAATTGAACCTTAACCCAAATTGAAGGCTAACTCTAACCATAAAACTATTTGAACCCTAATCGGAACCCTATTTGAAGTTGTTTTGGTTTATTGGCTCATAGACAAGGAAAAATTCCCTAGAAGAGTGTCTTTCAAGTTTGAAAAAGTGTAGATGAAAAACCCAAACTTCAAATTGGTTGTCACTGACTCCTGGCTCACCCAAATAGTTGATCATCACACTAAGATGTGCATATTTAACAAAAAGTTAAAATTCATAAAACTCAAAGTGAAAGAGTGGAATATTGATATTTTTTATTAAATCATAATCTTGATTTAGTCATAACTATAATTGAATCATAACTCTAATTGAATCAAAACTCTACTTGAACCCTAACCCTAACACTAATACTAACCCTTAGCCTAATTTAACCCTACCCCCAACCCTAACCTTAACCCTTACCCTAATTAAATCTTAAGCCTAATTGAATCTTCATTGAACCTTAACCCTAATTGTCCCATAACTAGGTATCTCTAATTGAACTCTAGCCCTAACTTTGAATGTAACTCCCACAAACTTCAAGAGTTTTATAGATAAAATATACCAAGATGGATGTATGAACCTAGGTAAAAGAGATTTGATGACTTAAAGTCAAGTTGCTTGATATCCAAGTTAAATCTTGTAAAATTTCTTCATATGAACTTTAGGAGGGACAAAGCTTATCCAAATCTCAAAAAATAGGTCCCAACATGAACCTATCCCATAGGAATTCAACCTAGGGTCTTTTTCCCTTAGTAATGAAAAAAATTCACTAAATAACATTTAAAAAAATCCTTCTACCCAACCTTGTTTAAAAAGCAGTAATCAAGTATCCATATATTTTTATTTTTTATACATTTATTAAAAAATAAATAAAAAAATTATAATTATTTTTATCTATTTTACTAATGAAATTTGAATACCCATGCTAATTCCAATTTACTTTTAGAACAATTTTAACAACAGCAAGTTCCTGCCAGAAAGTTTTAGAATAGTTTTGTTTGTATTTGTTGAGTTTGTTGTCTTTTATGAACAATTGGTCAAGATTGTCACCTACATTTAGGAATTTGATCATTGATAGAGTCAACTTTGTATTTCATTAGAAAATGACCCTTATAACAAAATAATTTTGCTCACTTCAAAATTCTGAGATGCTCTGGTTGTGCTTTTAGGCCATGAAAAAAGCACAATTTACATTTGTCAGCATTATTTAAATATTTATGAGTTCAAATATTTCCTTAACCATTCAACATCTATGATAAAAAATCCTCTTTAAAAAATCAACGATCTTTAGAACTTTCATTGTACATAGAGTCATGTATAACCACCCTGCTTAAATGTTACGATTTTCTACACAAATGAAAATGAAAGCATATAGTCCTAAGTCCTCTTATAGATGCCTAATGTCTGCAAAACTCAATAAGTTTAGAAACTGATGAGCAAAAATATGAATGGATTCCCTCTATCAATATTTATTGTTGCATCTTTCTAATTAATGTTGATCACTATTTTCTGTCAAGTATTAATCGAACCTCATTTAATATACTTGAATTACAAGCAAGAAACCACTAAAGGTTAGCATGGGAAACCAAGGCTTTCTAGTTGATCAATGGATTGTTGTTCAAGCTGGGGCCCAACCAGGTATTAAAGTGTGTGGTGCGGTAAGAGATTGGGAATGTACTTCAAGAGGCACATGAGAATCTTATTGGAGGTCATTGGAACTTCAAGTTCATGCCAGAACATGCAATGTACTCTTAGCAAGTCTATGGTGGCCTTGATGCCAAAGAATAGGTAACGAAATATTGAATTGGAAAACCATTAAAACAAGACTTTATGCCCCTTTGGTCATCCCAACCACAAGAAATATTTGAAATATTTGGCATATATTAGAGCCAAATCATGCAATGAGACTATAAATTAGTTTATCTAAGGGGTAGATGAATGAGGGTAGAATCAGGCTAGCTCAATATTTTTAGACTCTTATTATTTATTTTTCTTATATCAACAAAAACCAAACTTAATCAAATATAACTTGATTGGCTTTCTCTTGTCCTGAACTACCTTTCCCAACTCAAAAATCTTGATGATGCAAACCATGTCTTCAAGCTCCAACAAAATTCATGCAAATTGGATTGAAATTGATATATTCCTTGTCTCTAGTATCTAGAGATGTTAGTTTCTAGCATGCCAAAAGCAAAAGCAAAGGAAAGAAGACACCCCACCCCCTTCTTGCCAATATTCATAAAGAAGACACCCCACCCTCTTCCCGCCAATATTCATGCATACTGAATTACACTACATCTCAGTTTGATAGAAAAATTTCCCCTGAATCCCTAAATATAGCAATCACTCCTCACTTCCCAAAAAGTATTCCCTTCATAAAAACATATCCATTTGTTTACCACACCATCTATAGTTAGATTCACAAAAGTATAGACATGCTGAATTGGGAGGAAGCATACAATTTTCAAACCTACTTCTAATCTTCATTTATATTCATGCAATTTTTTGGGAGGAAGCAAACAATTTTCAAACCTACTTCTAATCTTCCTTTCTATTCATGCAAATTTATACTATGAAGTGAGAGAGAAAAAAAAACCACCAATCCTAACTCATTGGGCCTAGCCAATGTATGAAGAAAAAAATTAATATTTTTAAAAATTTATTTAAAAGAAACATATATTTTTTTTTCCTACCATCTTTCTAATATCATACATGGGTGGAAAAGGATAAAAAGGGAAAAGGCATGATTCATCCATCCTACTAGACAATTGATGATAAGCCACTATCTACTTTCAAGTGCAGTGAAATTAAATAATTGATTTCTACTGGAAACTATCCATCTAAATGCTCCAACAAAAATAATGGGAAAACACAAAAAATGAAATGTAAATAGAATTTAAGAAAAAAACTATTTTAATTATTAACCACCAAATTTAAACAATGAAAATGAAAGCCATGATTCTCATCCATTATTCCACCTTTGAAACAAAAAGAATGGAAATGACAACAAAAAATCAAGTAAATTTTAAAGAACTCAACAGTAAAAAAAAGCTTCTATGCAAAAAAAAGGTATTGATGTCAAAATAAGTAAAAAGGTTACAATGAAGTAACAATAAATTTGAGAGCAAAATATAGTTGACATAACCAAAACCATTAAAAATAAATAACTGGCCACATTTTTCATGGAGCCCGAGATTTGTACAGATAATTTTTTGTATTCATGTTATGAGAAAAATTATTTGAAAAGTAGAAATTTTTATTTAAAATGATTGAGAACCATATTTAATTTATAGATAAAACCAAATATTTATCATTTTGTATGTTAATTAAATTTCCCTTTAAAATAATAAATTAAGAATTTAGATAAAAGCCTTATCATGCTAAAAAAACCTTTTGAAAATCACAAATTAATAATTTAAATAGAAGTTTATATTAAAATTTCAAAAAAGAAATTTAAAATAATAACTAGAAAAAATCATAAGTTTATAATTGTAATAGAAAATAAGGAAAAAAAATTGGTTGTTTTTTTAAGAAATATTTGATAATAGACCAATAAACTTTAGAATGATACTTAAACTAAATGGATAAGGAAAAAGATTTAGTTAATTTTTTCATTATTTAGACATAGATTTTATTTATCTAGATGCAAAAGTATATTAGTTAAAATTTTATTTTATAAAGGGATTTATTATTTATTGACAAAGTAAATAGATTTAGTAAATTTATTTTTTAAATAAAATAGATCAAACTAATTTAGCATTTAATTTAGTATTAGCAAAAATAATATAGTTTAATTATTAAAATAATCAAATTATTATAAAAGTAATTATATTAAAACTATCTAGAAATTAATTATTTTCATATTGTATTTTTTTTAAAGAAAATTAGTTTAGTTCAATTTATCAAATTTCAAAAGATATTAGTATTAATTGATTTTATATTATAAAAATAGATTTCAAGAAATATATTTTAATTTATCAAAGGCAAATGAAAATTAATATAACCAAAAGTTAATCTTAAAAAATATAGTTTGAATGTATAGATAAATTTATTAACAAAAAAATAATAGCATACTTGAATTTATTAATATCAAGAATTAACAAGGTTTGTATTGGATAAAGAAATTGAATAATTAACCTATATAATTTAAATTACATAGAATATTTAAGAAATTAGTATAGGGGAATATATAAATTACATAGAATATTTAAGAAATTAGTATAGGGGAATTTATTAGCATTTAGACTTAGTTAAATTTAGATTACAAATGCCAATAGAATAGTTAAGTTAAAAGTAATTTTAATTTTCTCCTGCCTTTTCCATCTCCCACTATAATCGCAACTTTGATAATGGATTCGGGAAAATCGCCCTTATCGCTCAAAAGTTTTGAGCCAATAATATTCAAGAGAAATAATTTTGAAAATTAGAAAAGTTAAAAAAAATGCATTTAACTTTAGAAAAAAAATTAAATATAATGTATAAAGGAAAATAATCAATTTTGATTAGTTGAAGTTCAAAACATTAATAACTAGTTAAGGAAGAGGCGTGCCTATAGTTCCTTGGTAGGAACTAATAATGATAAGATCTTTCAATTATTGATAAGATACAAACAAAAATTAAACAAATTTTGCAAGACAAAAGAGAACTTGACAATACCTTTAAAATATGTAAAATTACATTACACCCATGGTATCCTTGCTCTGCAATTTTGACCATTATTCAAAATAGAATAATACATTAAGACACTTCAAAAGCACTAAAGGGGAAAAAAGAGCATATGACCAATACAAATGTTTAGAATGGTAATAAATTTGCAAAATGTACTCAAGGGGAAAAAAGAGCATATGACCAATACAAATGTTTAGAATGGTAATAAATTTACAAAATGTACTCATGGAAAATGCAAACTAAATCCACTTTTAAAGCAAGGGAACTCTATTAATTCAGATAAAATACAATATCAGTAGCTCAATGCACTACTGTCCTTTTTACATTTCAACTACCCAACTCCAAAGAGAGCATCTTGAAGTTTGTTACAATCAAGAATATGAGAGGACAAAAGAAAGAAATGAAACATCAAAATATGAGAGGACAAAAGAAAGAAATGAAACATCAAAGAATAAAACGGTTAGACAGATGAATCGATTGGGCTTCATAATTCCAACATCTTTTACCCACAAAATTTGTACCTCAATTGCACGCACACACCCATAAGTATGAAATAAAATTAAAAATGCAAAGTACTTGTTTCTAGTTATATAATTTTTTAAAATTGAATGATTTATTTAGACATAGATTTTAGTTAAAAAATTATTTTATAAAGGAATTTGACATTTATTAACAAAGTAAATAGATTTAGTAAATTTAATTTTTAAATTAAATAAATCAAACTAATTTAGCATCTAATTTAGTATTAGCAAAAATTATATAATTTAATTTTTAAAATAATCAAATTATTTTAAAAGTAATTATATTAAAACTATCTATAAATTAATTATTTTTATATTTTATTTTATTTAAAGAAAATTAGTTTTGTTCAATTTATCAAATTGATTTTATATTACAAAAATAGATTTCAAGAAATATATTTTAATTTATCAAAGGCAAATGAAAATTAATATTACCAAAAATTAATCTTAAAATATAGTTTGAATGTATAGATACATTTATTTAAAAAAGAAAACTTCAAAAAATTTAGCATAATTGAATTTATTAATATCCAGAATTAGCAAGGTTTGTATTGCAAAAATAATTTGAATAATTAACCTATATAATTTAAATTACATAGAATATTTAAGAAATTAGTATAGGGGAATTTATTAGCATTTAGAGTTGGTTAAATTTAGATTGCAAATATGATAGTTAAGTTAAAAGTAAAAGTATAGGGGAATTTATTAGCATTTAGAGTTAGTTAAATTTAGATTGTAAACGTAAATAGAATAGTTAAGTTAAAAGTAATTGTGATTAAATAGAATAATTAAGTTAAAAGTAAAAGTATAGGGGAATTTATTAGTATTTAGAGTTAGTTAAATTTAGATTGCAAACGTAAATAGAATAGTGAAATTAAAAGTAATTGTCTTTTTCTCCTTCCCTTTCTATCTCCCACCTTCTCTTTCCATCTCCCACTATAATCGCAACTCTGATAATGGAGCCGGGAGAACTAATAAACATACATATTGACAAAAGCACTCCCATGTAAGGTGGGCACATTTTTCAATCCCTTCTTCCACCATCCAATCCTCCACTCACTCATTTCTATCCATTTAACTCCACTTTATCCATACATTCTCATTATCGTATATTTACTATAATTAGCTTAATGGTGGACTACGACATATTCATATTTTTTTGCAGCACAAATTTTGGAGTTTTGCATATTTTAATAATTTTAATTATTTAATTAATTCATTCTCTTTTATTCTTTGTTTGATTAATTAAATAAATCATATTTATTTAATTGTGTCACTAATTAGAGCTTTCTCTTATTTATTTAATTATTTTCATTTTCTGCTATAATTAAATAATTATTTTAATTATTTAATTATTCATTAGCCTTTTCTCCTACAATTAAATAAATCTCACCTCTTTTATCCAATTATTTACTAATTTTTCATTTTCCTCTACTTTTAATTAAATAGTGATTTTAATTAAAAGTCAACTTTCCCTCTTCTTCTATAATTAAATAATTGTTTTAATTATTTAATTATTCATACCTTTTTTTTGTGCCATTCTTATCTCTTCACATCTCAATCAGCCTCCACCCTTGATAAGGTTTTATTACCTTTTAATCTCCACCGTCCATCCTTAACTAAACCCTAATTTTGTCCCAACCCTATTTCCATGCTTCTTAAAGCAATCCCATCCATTGATCAACATCATTTTTCATCTTTCAATCCTAGCCCTTCATTAAAATATGGTTTCTATAAAAGAGACTTAATATTTTCATTTCAAACCCTAATGAGCTAATGAGCTAATGATTCTAGCTAAGTACAACTACTATTTTCAATATTTTGTTGTCACTATCACTAGGCTTATTCTTGCATACTACAAATATGAGAGCAGACAAGCATATAAAACAAAATGGAGAAGAGCAATGAAGGTGAATCAATCATGGTATAGGAATTATTGGTAATATTGCTTTATTGTTTATGTTTCTATGTTCATTTGTGCTTCATTTTTGGACTAGGGTCTTAGGGCTTGAGTTTTATGTATTGGATGGTTGATACTATTGATTCATGCCTCTTCCCATGATTCTACCCTATTCTACAGGCCTGATTCCTTATTGCATTGGAGATGAATTACATGCAGTAATATCATCATGATTTTGTGGTCTGCAGAGCTAGACCAAGCTCTAATCCGTGAGCACCTACAGTGTGGCTCAAAGTGGGGTGTTGGAAAATGAGCCACACCAATCATCAAGATGGTCAGTAGCTCAATGGTAGAGCACCCTAACAACAAATGAAAGGTCCTAGATTCAACTCCTAACCAATCCATAAAAAATTTAACAATTTTTTTCCCAAATCTTTTGATTGTTGAATCCAATAACCTGTAATGATTAGTAACATTAATTATTTAATCTGAAAAACCATTTCACCCATGATTATAGTACCAATACAGCTTATTGAAATAAAAAAATGATGAGTTAGTGTAAAAATATCTTCATATACAGAGAAAAACTTATAATCTGTATGTATCCTTAATGCTGCAGCTACTAAGTCATCATCATGCTAATAAACATGTATATAGACATATACGCAATATGGAAGATGTATTCTCAAAGTCCAGATAAACATATATTCTAAATAGTCTCTTTATTTTGTTATAGATACCATTTCAGCTTACCAGAAGCTCTCAATGCTTAGTTAGCTGGACAAAAATTGAAGAGAATTGAGGGTTGAAGGTTTAATTTATAAGGTAGAGGGTAGAGGGTTTAAGGGTTTAGGGTTTAATAGTTGAGGGTTAAGGATTGAGGGTATAGGGTTGAGGGTGAAATTGGCAACCTAACTTGGCCTGTTTGAGAAAATGGGTCCAAGAAATGGGATCTCCCGAGACCCCATTTCTTGGACCCATTTTCTCAAACAAGCCAAGTTAGGCTGCCAATCACCGGGAGACCCCATTTCTTGGACACATTTTCTCAAACATGGCAAGTTAGGTTGCCAATTTCATCAACTAGCTTGCCAATTCTGTGAAATTGCAATGTAGTGGCCTATTTGAAAAAATGGGTCTAAGAAATGGGGTCTCTTGGTGATGTAAATCATCGAGAGACCCCATTTCTTGGACCCATTTTTTCAAACAAGTAAAGTTAGGTTTCCAATTTTACCCACTAGTTTGCCAATTCAGTGAAATTGATAATGTAGTGGGCTATTTGAAAAAATAGGTCCAAGAAATGGGGTCTCTTGGTGATTTGAAAAAATGGGTCCAAGAAATGGGGTCTCCCAGTGATTTACATCACCAAGAAACCGAATTTCTTGGACCCATTTTTTCAAACAAGCCAAGTTAGGTTGCTAATTCACCCACTAGTTTGCCAATTGGTGAAATAGGTTGCTAATTTCACCCACTAGCTTGCCAATTCGGTTAAATTGGTAATGTAGTGGCCTGTTTGAAAAAATAGGTCCAAGAAATGGGGTCTCCCCCATTTCTTGGACCAATTTTTTCAAACAAGCCAAGTTAGGTTTCCAATTTCACCCACTAGCTTGCCAATTCAGTGAAATTGGCAACCTAACTTGAGAGGGATAGGAGTGAGTGAGAGAGAGAGAGAGACTTGAGAGAGGGAGAGGGGGTAGGAGGGAGAGAATTGAGAGAGAGAGGGAGGCAATGTGAGAGAGATAAAGGGTAGAGGATAGAGGGTATAAGGTTTAAGGGGAGAGGGGAGAGATATAGGAGTGAGTGAGTGAGAGAGAGACTTGAGAGAGGGATAGAGAGGAGGGAGAGACTTGAGAGAGATAGAGGGAGGGATAAGTGAGATAGAGAGAAGGAGAGAAGAGGAGGGAGGGACAAATATATATGAGGGTTGAGGATCAAATGTATAGGGTAGAGGGTTAAGAATTGAGGGTATAGGGTTGAGGACCGATAGGGTTGATGGTTTAGGGTTTAGGGTTTAGGACCTACATATGGTTGAAGAATTAGGGTTGAGGGTACATATGGTTGAAGGATTAGGGTTGAGGGTCCAATGTATAGGTAGAGGGTATCGAGGTTGAGGGTTTAGGGTTTGAGGATAGAGGGTAGAAGGTTTAAGGGTCTAGGGTTTAGGGTAGAAGGTTAAGGGCTTGAGGGTATAGGTTTTAGGGTTTAGGGTTGAGGGTAGAGGGTAGAAGGTTTAAGGGTAGAGAGATTAAGGGTTTTGGGATGAGGGTAGAGGGTAGAGACAAAGAGAGAGAAAAGATATCTATAAAAAAAATCAACTTTCTCATATTGCGAGCATGTTTTGAAGTAGTAGAGATATAGCCATTTTTTAGCAAGAAATAACATGCTCACATTATAACACGAGCACATTTTGGCTTGCTCTAAAAATGGTAAGAAACTCAATATACCTGTGATCTCAAAACCCACATTCTACATATTCTCCTAGTTATGTCCATGCTTCAAAAAAAATAGCTTTTTGATGATGTTGTGAAGTGTGCATGCATGTTTTTCACATTCCACCACCTTTTTCATGATCTTTCCACCACATTTGCATGAAATAACATAGTTTTCATGTTGAAAGGAATATAATATCAATTCAAGTCTAAATTTCATTCAAAAGTGATATACAATTGAAGTTTGGAGGGGAACAAGCACTTGAAAAATTCAAATTGTTGAGGAGTTTGAAGAAAGAAGCAAAGGCTACATAATTGGGTAGAACTCCTCCATTTGAAACTCTGGTTTTTTAGATATGTGATGTATTTACACATTTTCTTTCATTTTATTATGGCTTGCTTTCATTGTTTTAATTTTGCATAGTCCATGTTGATCATTGTTTGTTTGTCATTATAACCTTAGCTTGTCAATGCACATTTTAAATTACACAATTATTTACACTTGCCAATTACATTTTTAAACCACATCCCTTTGAGGCATTTTGTTATTTAACAATTGACTTACCTTGTGTATGCTTCCATATTTTGTATACACATATATATGACATAAGTTATAAGTAAAATAAAACATCATTTCTCAATCCTTTATTATGAATGTGCATACCACTCTCCAAAGCTTTCATTTTGGTATAGGCATGTGGGATGTTGGAAAATGTAGTTGAATTTGGTTTTACACCTACAAATTGCACATGTTTGAAATTTTATAAAGCCTTTTTAATAAATCTATTTTTTGCATATCCTGCAATCATTATAGTCCATGAGGACATATCTCATTGAGGTATTTTGTCAAATAGTTATACCAAGCAGCGGATTTCCTTGTCTATGCTACCAAATTTTCCATACATGTCTCTAAAAAATTGGAATATACTCCTCCCACATTGATAGATCTTTGAATCTATTTTGGTTTTCATCTCTATTTCTAAATTTAACTCATCTCTAAACCTACCTCATCACTTATGTTGTGATATATTTTAAATGTTTCCTTGATTAGCCTACCTACATGGGATTCTAACCCTTCGCTCCACTATTTCAAGACTCTTTATTCAAGGCTAAGTTAGCAACATGGGGAAAGGTGCAACCTATATTGCAATCATGGATCAAAATGGAAGCATGGAGAAGGCATTTGAATTGTTTGACAATATTTTTTTCATATAAATGCATGCAAAATGTGGTAGAATTGACAAGCTAGTGAGCTTGGCAAGATAGTGAGCTCACTCACTAGCTTGGCAATGTGGCAGGGTTGACAAGGTAGGGGCATCATATGCCTCATTTAATTGGGTGGCATGCCATGATCATAAGATAGGCTCAAAATAAAAGCGTGGACGAGGCATGTGAATTAAAATTCCTTGTCAAACAATTAAAATGCCTTGGCAAGCTAATGGTGCATTGGCATGCTAGTGAGTGAGCTCACTAGCTTGCCAATGTAGTAGGTTTGAGAAGGTAGGGGCAACGTATGCCTCATATAAATGGGGTCTCATGGTGATCACCATGAGACCCCATTTATATGAAGCATACACTTCCCCTACCTTCTTAATCCTACTGCATTGGCAAGCTAGTGGAGCATTGGAAAACTAGCTCACTCACTAGCTTGTAGTCGTGGTGGTAGGATTGACAAGGTAGGGGCAACGTATGCCTCATATAATTGGGGACTCATGGTGATGGCATTATATAATTATGGACTCATGGTGATGTACATCACCGTGGGTCCCCAATTCTATGAGGCATATGTTGCATGCCCCTACCTTGTCAACCCTACCGCCATGACTGCAAGCTAGTGAGTGAGCTATTTTTCCAATGCTCCACTAGCTTTCCAATTTAGTAGGGTTGAGAAGTAGGGGAAGCATATGCCTTGTATAAATGAGGTCTCATGGCGATCACTGTAAGACCCCATTTCTATGAGGCATATGTTTCCCCTACCTTCTCAACCCTACCATGTTGGCAAGCTAGTGAGCTCACTCACTAGCATGCCAATGCACCATTAGCCTGCCAAGGCATTTGAATTGTCTGACAAGGAATTTGAAATTACATGCCTTGTCCATGCTTTCATTTTGAGCCTATCTTTCAATCATGGCATGCCACATTACCACATTTCTTTAAGGCATTCCATTAGAAAAAATTATGTGACCTTTGGCTATGCTAGAAATACTCTTCTATAGGATGATTATAAGTATTTTGTATGAAGCCATGAATGACATATATTTCATTTATTTATATGGATTCATTTTTTGGGAACTAATATTCGTCTCATTACCATGCTATAGGTAAAATTATCCTCCATGTCAAGGAAATGAATAAGGAATAAACTAACAGACAAAGAGTATGAAACCAAAAAAGCAAAGGAGAGAGAACGATTGAGGGCATATCGTGAAAAGAAGAAATTGGATACGATTGATGAAAAAATCCAATTGAAGAGGAACATCAACCATCAAAAAGAGAACATGCATTGGTAGCACAAAGGGCATGAATGCAAAAGCATCGTGGTAAGATAGATTCAGATATTGTATTTGGAGACACACCCTCTACTACAAGTGAATACAAAGGGACATCATTAAGCACAAGAAAATATGGAGGGACACCATCTACCACAAGTGAATATGGAGGGACACCATCTACCACAAGTGAGTATGGTTGGACACCATCCACCACATCTCAAGTTGAGAGTACATCATCACTCAGATTTGATGAAGAAGGTATGCCATCATCCCCATGTGAACCTCAAGGTATGTCTTCTACTCCACCCTCTATCGAAGGTATGAAATCTAGCCCACCTCAATTAAATATTCATGAAATTCATAATGTTGAGATGTATGTACCGAGGACAACACCACCTAGAATTTTGTGTAGAAAGCCAAAGTATTTGATTAATATTGATGAGGATATTTTGCAGCAAATGGAAGGTAAGATTCCAGTATGCACTTGTAGAAGATATGCTGATAAGATTTGGTAATTATTCTTTGAACTTAGGCTAAAAGAGACTGCAAGATGTCAAATATTTGTTGAAATGATGCAAGGTATAAAGTATAGAAACATCATGAAGACTCTTGGGTTGAGAACATCGAATGCTTCAAGTGAAAATACTATTGTGAAGAATCTAATAGATGCTTATTAGAGTGTGGGTAAAACCTCATGCTCAAAGGATAGTAATGTCACCTGATGTGTCATTACATTGACTTTAGTAAGTATTCAAACAAAGATAGCTCGTCTCATTAGAGAGATGAGTGAACAAATGAGAATTATTAGAAAAAAATTAACAAGATCCATTCAAAGGCAACAAAGAATTGAGGGCACTGATTTAAATGAATTATGGGAATTCTCGGGGAGACTGCCACAAAAAGATAAAAAAGTTGTTGAAGCATTGAGAACACTAATTGAAGAGTCTTGGAAGAATAACACAAGACCATCTTTGAATCAAAGGGATGCGGTAAGAAGGAGAATTGGTAGTTAGAACATTGAGCCACATCCAAAGCATTTTTTGGATACGACTCAAACCCAATTTTTTCATAAATTTCAATAGGATTATCCTCAAATTAGTATTTGTCAAAGATATTTTGAAATTCTTAAACCTTTTTATGTCAAGATAAATCACACATGCACTACTTATTGTTGTAGACTACATATTGAATTCTCTAACCATTA
>VDFB02000017.1:157357227-157383045 GCA_007258455.2 Sequoia sempervirens | reverse complement strand
TCAGTTGGAAAGACAAAGAAGAGGAAAGGATAAAATCACAAAGTGGGAAAAAATGGTGGAGAAGATGAAAATATAGTTCATTCTGATGGATTATGAGCTTGATTTGATCAAAAAATACAAGGGTTAAAATAAGTCAACCAAAATAGTGAAAGAATTTATACAGATGAGTTTCATAGCATCCTAATTATAAAGGACATGTGTTGAAGCAACTAAGGAGAAGGTTGCAAGATATATTAATGGTTTGAGGCCAAGAATACAAGAGGAGATGACTTTGGTGAGGGTTTTCACAATGGAAGATACCTATCATATTTCCTTAAAGATTGAGGATGGAATGAACAAAAAATATGAAAGCAAGCAAAGAGAAAGAGATTGTGGAGGAAGGCTGGAGAAATATCTTACAAGAATGGTGATAGCAATAAAAATAAAAAATAAAAATGAAGATCTTGAGGCAGCAACAAAACTTAGAGGTATGATGACTCATATGGTCCTCGAGATCAAAATCCAAGAGGTAGAGGAAGATCAGGTACAGGTTTTGCAAGAGGAACCTTTAGAGGAACCTATTTTAAGTGTGGAGAAGAGGGTCACAAAGCTTATGAATTTCCTCATAAAGAGGAAAGACCAAGAATAAGATTAGAAAATAGGATTTAAAGTAGCAAACATCAATGAAGTAGATGTGCACTTATAACATTCAGAAGTAGCAGAAGGAGGTGAAGTCCTAATAACAAGAAGAAAATTGTTGAATGAAGAAAATAAACTAGCTAAAAAAAAGAGGTTATTCAAGACAAGATGCAAATGTGAAGGGAATGTTTGTAATTTCATCATAGATAGTGGAAGCATGGAAACCTTGTATTTGAAGAAATGGTGAGAAAAATGAAGGTAGAGAGGAAGATGCACTCAAATCCATACCAGATAGCATGGGTACAAGAAAATCAAAAGATTTTGGTTAGCGAAAAATGCTTGGTAAAATTTAAAATAGGAGTTATTTTGATTAAATATTATGATATAATTACTATGGATGCATATCATATTTTGTTAGGAAGGCCTTGGAAGTATGATTGGAAGGAAATGCACAATGGTTGTGCTAATACATATACAATAACTAAAGATGGAGTGAAACATAAGTTGAAACCTTTGAAATAAGATTTGGTTCAAGTTTGTGGTAATGCAAGACTTTGTTTATTCAGGGAAATTATTATATGGTATAAGACATTCATAAGGTTTGTTTTGCTTTGATTCCTAAAACTAACTATGAAAATGTTGAAGATGTTCTTGTGGAGTTTGCAGATTTGTTGCAAGAGTTTAAAGATATTATTTCAGATAATGTTCTAGAAGGAATTCCACTAGTGAGGAAGATCATTCATCAAATTGATATGATACTAGGGGAAAGTTTTCCAAACAAGGCATCCCATAGGATGTCACCTACAGAGAATGAGGAGATCAATAGACAAGTTGCAAATTTGTAGAGGAAGGGTTTGATCAAAGAAAGTTTGAGTCCCTATTCAGTGCCTACTATTTTGGCACCAAAGAAAGGAGGAGAATGGATAATGTGCACAAATTCAAGAGCCATAAATTTAAGATTGTACCAACAAATACAGATTTTCATTACTAAGGATGGATTATATCTTGGATTCCTTAAGTGGAGCGGAGTAGTTCACCAAAATTGATTTGAAGAGTGGATACCATTAAATCCAAATTAGGGAAGGAGATGAATGGAAGACAAAATTCAAGGCTAAGTTGTTGTAAGAATAAGGAGTTTGTCATTGATGCATGTGTTGGCAATATGAGCATGTGGGATGAGCACAAATTTTACATTTATGCAGTGCAATGTTGTCATTAATGTCAACATTGTACTTTGGTATGAATACCTTGGTGTAGATCAGTTTAAATAACCTGAGAATGGTTGAGAATGCTTATCTAGTGTAATTTTGTAGGAAGATTTGATCTCGTGAAAGTGGTTGATATTTTGGGTCCGCATTGGTATGTTGTAGATCTTGCTCTATGGTTTTGGGATAATTTTGATGGTTGTTAGAGGAACCTAAATCCATAATTTCATCTTGTTTTTCCTCCTAGTGTTGAAGTTATGAGTGATAGTGTATCGGCTTGACAGTAATAGGTGTTTTCTAGTTCATTGTATATATTTTGGTGAATCTACACTTCTTCATGGATTGGAATTTGGCTTTGCAGTTTTATAGAGTTTTTAACAGGTGTTAGTAGAGTGTGTATTCAAAATGGCATAAATTTTTGAGGTTTGTGTGTCTAAATGTGGGTGTACAGTTGGCAAACTTTGTTATTAGGTCATTACCTATGTTGACCTAATGCGTTTTGTGTGTTGCGGAGTTTGAATATGTTTTGATCTATTATGTGGATTCTATTTTGGGTTCATGTCAACCTATTTTGATTTGTTATGAGTTTTGAGTCTTGGTGTGAAGCATGTATGCATGGATCTTGAGCTAATAAGTTACATTTTGTATATCACATCTAATTAGGTTGACCTAATTGATTGTAGATGAAGTGGATATATATATAAAGGATATTTTTTAGTATTTTGTGTTTTATGTTATGTAATAAGAGTGTGTGGATGTGAATTGTGTGAAGGTAAAGCGAATGTAAAGTAGAGTCTAAAGTGTTAATTTAGATAAGAATGAAGTGTGTAAAGTTTGTATTTTGAGTTTCGATGGAAATGTAATTCAAGCATATGTTAGATGCAATTGTAAGAGTTCAAATTTGGTATGTACCACAATCTCTTCCATCTGTCTCTTCTTCCAGTGGGTAGTGAGTCTACCTATAGTGAGCACTTATATAATATACTATAACCAATTATAATATATTGTGAGCTAATCCTCACTATGGTTTTTCCCATGTAAAAATTTGGTGTTCATGTGTTATGTGATGTTGTTGGTTTTCTTCATGCTTTCATTCATTACTGAAAATTGATTATACCATGAGGATTGAATGCTTAAATTATTAAGTGGTTTAAAAGAATACTTTGATTCACCCCCCTCTCAGTATTCTAGGTGTTCAAAAAATGGTTTCAAATTTTGGTTCCTTGGAAGGAGCTTAGTCAATTGGGGAAGATCTTGGAGGTTGAACACATGGCTGTAAGAAGATTACCTATTCCTCTGAAAAGGATTCCTACTATTGCATCCATAGAAGAATATTGCATATTTGACATGAATTGAGAACTCAAAGTTTCTCTTGAATCTATTTGGAAAGAATTAAAGGTGAAAATAGAGATCTAAAAGAAATTTTTTGAGAAGTAGATGAATGCATTAAAAAATTGAGGGAGCAAACCAATAAATTTAGAAAAATACATAAGGAGGTTAGTGAAAGATTGAAGCAAGCAAATGAAACAATTATCAGTGTAAAAGTGCAAGTTGAAGAAAGGAAAAGAATTGAAGAAGAATCAATTAAATGCAATGCATTGAAATAAAATCTGAAAAAAGAAATGAACAAAGAAGTTAATGAATGGAATTAGATCTTAAACAAGGAGTTAGAGGATAGATTCAGGATGAGGTTCTACAAAGAGCGGTGAGATGATTGCCGATTAGAAGGGCTGGGGTCCATCGTCCGGTTTGTGTGACCGCTCGAGCCCCTCCCCTGGCCTTATTTTCCCTAAAGGAGTGATTTCTTTCTTTTTGGGATAACTTGGGCATATGGTATCAAAATTGGGAAAACGAGATATCATCAAAAATATAGTTTTTAGAAATTTTTAATATTGCAAATCTCATTATCATATTTTTCTACTAGTTTATGTTATTCTTAGTCAAAGTCAGACCTTCATTTTGCACTTCTGAGCTTGTAATTTTTTTCCTATATCTTCAATTTTCATGATTCAAGTGATATTGGAAAGGTATTTCAGAGCTCTTCAAATCTATCCATCCAATTTTTCTAGAATCTTCCCCAAGTATATTATATTTTGTATTTTGTGTTTCACATTCTACTTAATTACTTGGATGTCTTGGCACCTAGAAAGAATCTATTTGCATGTACGATAACATATTTTGATCAAATTTATCAATATTGAGGTTATTAGTCTTTGATCTTTTCATTTGAGTGAGTATCATGGGTTTTCCTATTCATTCTTCTATGATCAACTTGGACAAGGATAATTATGAGTCTTGGAAAAGTGGTATCCTGACACATCTTAGGTGGCTTGATATTTTTCCTTATCTATATGGTCACATACCTACACCAGACACACCACATAGTTTATTAGCATGGGGCTTCATTAGAGATCATATTGTAGTGGTTATATATTCTAGTGTTGATCTTGACACTATGCACATGTTGTATCAGACATTGAATGTACCCACACACTTTGGACATGACTTTGAGATATCTTTGGAGACCCTAATATCTCTCAATAATCAAAGGATCTTGTTGTGGATTGTCTCATTCCTCTTGTAGATACAGATTCCATACCCTTTGATGATGATACTTTATAGGAGCTTGAGTATATCATAAATCATGATGTTTCAGTGGTTCAAAGACTTGTCTTCATGTTCCCACTCTATAGATTAAGAAGTCCTATAATTATCATCTTCTATTGTTCTTGATCAAATTAGCATTGCCACATCTTTGGCCCCTATTGATTTAGTGCAGTAGGGCATGCATCTTTCAGACATAGCTACTTGGGATTCATATTTTGCAAGCATATCATTCTTGTTTGTAGAGCCTCAAACTATAGATTTAAAGGATTACTTTGACGACATTCATCTCCTCTTTGTTGACAACCACATCAACATTGTTGGCCCACCATCTTCAACACCTTTGTAGCTTGTTCTATATCAGTCTTCAAAGGATCTTGGATTGACATCATCACTTTCTGACATGTGGATACATGAGAAATTTTTAGAGGAACACATCATTTAGATTTGGATTCCCGATTTACCCATTTTCTTGAATTGGATTCTCCAATAACCAATGGATATGTTTCTTCCTAAGGGGAGAAACGTTGTTTGCAGGCAATCGATCATATTTCATCTTTAGGCGTACACCATTGGCATAGGAGCTCTTTCTTTATGGGGGGATTCATATCCTCATTTTATCTCTCCTATTTGGGGGACATCAATTGTACTTGTGTGACTGAAGTACTCCTTAGGGGGTCATACTAAGTCCTCCAAGTCTATCCTTCTTTCACTAGTGTAGTCATTTCATTTTTCTCTCTTTTGGAGAGGAGTTTTCACCCATGCGGTTTTCTCCTTTTCTCTAGTTATGATAGATGGATTTATTTGTACATGGGTACCTAATCAGCACTTGTATCCAAGACCCATCCATGCATCCATCACTACATTCTACATCAATGTTTTATAGCTTCTCACTAAGTTGATCTTAAGGGAGGTGTTGGAGTAATCAAGATAATCACTTGATAATTAATTAATCATTAATTAATTATTACTTGTCCCTTATTACTTTAGTTCACTTAAGATAAACTTAGGAGCAATTTTTTTTATTATGAGTTTGAATTAAATATAGGACAAGTTCTATCATATCATGAGATTAGAACACTTGTCACCATCCAGTCAAATCCTCATCTAAGGTTTTCTTTTACATGCTTTTATAAAAGCTTTCTCATTCATTGTAATATTCAATTCAGAACCATTCAGGTTAATACATTACACATATCAATGCTCTTCTAGATTCAATATTTTATCTCTGTTACATTGCACAAATCAATTGCTCTGATTTTTCTTTTGTGATAGGATAATTGCTTGCAAGTGATTTCTAGGTGTTGTGGAGTTCAATCATAGACTTAAAAAAAAAATCATATTCTACAAAGGTTGAAAGGACAAATAATCTTTCAATCATCTCAGAGCTAATATTTAATACCACTTCCCCTAATGGATAAAATCTCTTCCTTTATTTTTTATTATAATGTTGTACACATGTTAGCATTGACTTTGATGATTGTATTGGTACTAGGAATGAAACTGCCCCAATCCTGAAATTTGAAAGGCTTGGATCAAGTTAGCCATGTATCCTTCTCTATGTACCCTCTGTAAGGATTCTTCAACATTGACATGTCCCAATTTGGTGTCACTAATCTCATTGTATGGAGATAAATTTTTGGATGGAGGATGATAACACTTGAACTCATACTTATTTTACTTTATCTCAATGCATATTTCTTGCAAAATTTAAACATGCATCATGATTAAGTTTTGTTAAAGAGAGGCATAAAGGTCCATAAAATATCACTTAAATTCCATAATACAAATTCGAATAATATTCATTATCGAGTTTTTGGACTCATTCGTATATCCTATCAGTTGATGTCAAAACCTTAGAATCTAGTTTTAACAAAATCCAAACAATTCTTTTGAGGATCAAGTTTTAGGTGTACCACTTATCACATATCTCAATAAGAATTCAAATAAAAGACTCTTGATGCCCTTATTCCATGGAGTAATAAAAAAATTATTAATCAGGCATTAGGAATCAAAAATACCTTATAGCTCATACATGGAAAACTAGCTAGCTCATAACATTCCTCACTGGCCCAATGTTTCTTTGGAATAGGGTATCAAAGGTCAAAGATTGATCTTATTGCTTCAACCATGCTAATGATATCATGAATTTTGGGGAGAATATCTCTTAATACCAATACATGTTAGGGATTGGGCTTTTGGCATATTTCTTGCCATATTCAATGAAAAATAGGTAGATGTGAGGGTGTAAGCCTAATTACCAATGCTCATAACACTTCAATTCTTAGAGAAAGGTGTCAAAGATCACGTACCAAAGGGAATTTGATATTCATGCCATTAAATTTGGCCCCATGGAAAGGTGGACTCCCAATTGTTGGTGTCTGAAATATTTAATTATGGGTCAAGACATCAAGGATCGGGTGTTGTATTGACTTATATCTTTAGTCCAAATAAATTAGATGTTATCATGAAAGTTTGAACATCAAAATCCAAAAGAGATAGGAAATTTTGAATGTAAGGTATTAGGAGATTGGGGATAAAGGAGAAAATGATCCTTATGCTCCAAATGGTCATATAGAAAGGTATAAACTTGATCATTGATACTCAAAATACTTAGTTAATATTTGAAGCAAGGCATAAAGAGATCAAAAATCAAGAATTGATAATTGGTCATGACCTGAACTTTATGCCCAAGAAGCATTAATTTATTAAATGGTTTGATGCACAAATGAAGTGTAGTGATGTAGCCACAAACAACCTTGATTGGAATGTTAAAATTAAAGAGGATTTGACAAGACCCCCAAATTCTTTGAAGAATAAACAACAAAAACAATGTAGTGATCTAAATCGATACCAAAAGGAAAAATAAGACCAATGATCCAAGACACAAAACAAAGGAAATGAAAAGGTAAAAACAAGTTTCAAACATGGGAAAAAACATGAACACAAAAAGAAAAGCAAGCCCCCATATAGAAATACACCAAATGCATTACTAGAGCATACAAAGAGTGCATATTTACATTCCAAAGCACAAAAGAAAAATGATTATTGAAATGAATCAATAAACCATAAAAATATTACTCAATATATATTCCAAAGCTTTCTATTAATGCATGTCCTGGAGTAGTAAATGTGATCTGCCAAATGGTAGTTGTGTTTTACAAGAAAATCATTCATTGAGGACCAAGGATCAAACTTTGGCTTAAGGTATGTCATAAAGAAAATCCCTAATGTTTGATAGGAATGAGCCGATGAACTGAGAAAAGAAGATGGCAGGGGTCAAGTCTGACATGCAAGTCATGACTAGAAGGAAAACCTCAAAATTTTTATAGGGAATAGAAAACAAAGGAAGAAAATAAAGAAAACACTCAAGGAAGAAAAGAAAACACAAGAGAAGCAAGAAAAGAAAAGAAAACATAAGGGGGTCCCATTTGTAAAACTAAAAATGGGGCATGAGTGCAAGGCAGAGTAGGCTTCCTCAAAAAACAACAAGGGTTTTCAATGAGTTGCTTGGGAATTCTATTGTCTCCCCCACAATTATGAAGGATTGGGATTGTCCATCCAACAACAAGGGTTGAATTTTGTGCTAAACGGATTATTATTTCCCTCACTAGAGATCAATCTTAGAAAATTATAATTTGACAATGCATCTCCTTTGGCTATCTAGTTAATCGTCTTTCCTATAAGGAAATTAGTTTTCAAACCCTTCTCACCATGAAGGATGTTATTCACATTGAGGGAACATTTGTGGCTAAGAGAATTTTTAAGCTTGGGAGGCCATCAAACCTTGAATTTTCTAGAATGGTTTTGGCTTCCATGGTGGCATTTCCAAATAACCAATAGAATATCTAGTAGTCCCCTCTTCTACAATAGTAAGGTCACCCCTTGGCTCGATTGCATTGGGTTTGGGCCCTAAAATTTTACAAGAAAGTCATTTGATGTTTGTGCGATTTATTCTTTAAAACTTATATGATTCTCATGTCATGGAATGAAACTAAGGATAAGTTTTTCCTCTCTAACTAGGATTGTGAGACTTTTGATAGAGTTATAGGAGAAATTTTGATTAATATGGTTCATAAAGTTCATATTTAGTCTTCCAAGTTTTGGGGTAAAGATTGAAAGTGGGGTTAGAATATTATATTCCATAATTATAAGCCTCATATTGGATATCATTGGATCTCTTTCCATTTTCCCATGGTTTCAATTTTGAACCAAACATGGCATCTACAATCACCAGTCTCAATTTGGCAACACATTATTCTCACCATCTAGTCTACTATTTTGGAACCCAAGTTGGCCCACTTCATCTAGTGTATTATTTTCTAAGGCTTAATGAATTGGCCG
This sequence comes from Sequoia sempervirens, assembly GCA_007258455.2. NCBI lineage: Eukaryota > Viridiplantae > Streptophyta > Pinopsida > Cupressales > Cupressaceae > Sequoia > Sequoia sempervirens. Next base: position 157,374,274 of record VDFB02000017.1, on the reverse strand, counting down.
ATTTGGTTTAAAGTGGGATGGCGGACGGAAAAGGACTCCCAGACGGTTGGTAGAACGAGAGACGCGGACGGGATTCAACACCTCCCCTGACGATTTTAGGGCCATTCTTTCTATAGAGAAAAGATATCTATTTTTTCTCATATTAATTTGATGATCATCAATATTTCCACCCTTTCACTTCTCCATTAGCTATTTGATATATTATTATATCGAAATTTTGCTTAAAAATTCCTATAAGTGGCTCACCTCCAAGTTCTTCTTGACCATTGGGGGAAAGCCTCATATTTTGTGGCAAGAGTTCCCCTATCTCCCTCCTCACAAGTGCCAATAGGGTCGAAGTCTTTGTGCTTGCAATAACTATGTTTCTTGATTGCAAGCTTCTCCCTCAACTAGAATAGGATATCGTGGACACATATTTGTGTTACAAATTGTTTGGAAATGCTCCAATTCCTACAGGTGGAACTCTTGGGTGGCCTTCTAGTGGAGCCTCTAGCTAGTTTAATTTCAACAAGTTTCCTCAACTAGTTCTAGCTATTTCACTTATCTGTGATGATTAAAATATAAGCATAAAAATGATGAGGGTTGGGACTCTCCTATGGGTACTCCAAACCCCACTAATGTTTGTGATAAAATAGATGACTAAGACCCTCCTCCTTCCCTTTTTGCTACTATTGTTTCCACTTAGTAGTTGATTTTTATATTATTTGTGATTTGGGTATTAGCCGTGTTTGGACTTTAGGGATGTGATTTTTTATTTATCCACTTTTTTTTTAATGTGTAATATTATTTTTTATAAATAATAAAGTAGACAATTATTCATCAAAAAAATTATAAATAAATGATTAGCTGAAAATGAAGAAATTGGCGAAATTGGCGAATTTGTAGCTTGCATCTTGCCCTAGGTTTTCTCCATGTGTAGTGAATGGCGTTTCTTCCACTGGTGTAACAGAAGTTGGGGAATTTGCAACTCTAAAATCAAGGCTCAAATAACATCTTACGAAAAGTCCAGCAGGTGTTAACTACGTCTCCCCGCTAGGCGTGTTTGGGCGGATAAAGCTGTGATACGTCTCACTTACGTTTCCGTTGGTGGAATGGGGTCAGGGCTGCACTCGCGCTGGGATGGGATTGAGGAGTCTCCACGGGGGTTCATTTGCAGTATGTTCGGGCCACTAGCAATTTACTTAATGGACAAGGGTAGAATCTTGGAGGCAACCAAATCTATCTCACTCCCCAATGGATACATAATAGAATCACAAGAACTTTAGCGGCAATAAGAGAATTGTGCAATGCTCAGGTAAACATGTATCTTTTAATTTTGATGACACTTTGTTGAAGGAATTGCATGAAAATGAAGGTTTCTTTTTTGAGAATGGCTTAATTGGGTGATTTAGCCATCACTGGCCTAGTCTTCCAGATCTTCATGATTGGATTACACAAGCATGGCTTCCACATATGGAGGGAAATCTTGAAATTTACCCTAACGCGAGGGGTTTTTTCATTGTGGTCTTCGACTGCAAGAGAGACAAGAACACCATTCTTAATTATGTTTGGATGTGGTAAGAAAATATGCTTCAGCTGAAATCTTAGCATCCAAATTTTGATCCATCTACTGAATCATTTTCAGTTTTTCCAATTTGGGTCTACCTTCCAAATCTACCCCTTCACTACTGGTTTGAATCATGTTTTGCAACAATTGGAAATTCACTGGGCATTTTTGTTTATTCAGATGAAAACTCTAAAAAAATTATCCACACAACTTATGCTAGGATTTTGGTGGAATTGGACATCTCCAAGGATCTCCCAACAGAAATTATCTTGAGGGCCAATGATAAATGTTGGAAACATGCACTAGACTATGAAGGTTTAATTTTAAGATGCAGAAAGTGTTACCAAACTCAATACATTGCTGCGGAATGCACAATAACCAAATCTCAGCCAAATAGGGAGGCCTCTTGGTGGAAGGACTCTTCCCCCAAACACTATTTTTTTATGCACCCTCCCAAACAACATAATTTCTCCCCTTCAAAGTTGGATCTCAAGAAGCAAAAAGTGGGTAAAGACAAGGAAATTCCCCCAAAGCCAAAGGAAAATTAGGAATTACTACAACTAAGCAATCCATGCTACTTGGAAAGGACAACATTTTTACAGAGGTCCTCGATTTTTGACACCATAGTAACAGCAACAACACAACCTGTGGAAACGATGAACGATCTCTCCCCCCAAGTTGCTTTGATGCCCTTGAATGGGCAGGGTGGTGAGGGAAAATCTAAAGGAAATTTTCTTTCAAATGATCAAGGCTGGACAGAAGTTAAAAGAAGGAGATATATTCCTCCACATCAATTGTCCAAGAAGGGGGAAATTGTGGCAACTTGATTTGGGTGGTGTGATTCTATTTTGTCTCATGTTCTTAGGGTAGGAGTTGGCTTTGCTATGTTCTTTTTCCAGTCTGAAATCATTGAATGTGACCCTATTAAAGGGTTGATGCAATTCTTATTTTTACTATTTCTTATATGGGAGTGGACCCCATGTCCACATCTTCTTACCGATCAATATATATATATATATATATATTGACATTACCATTCCTTAAATCAACCATGCTAACAACTCCCCTAAATTGAAATGGTATAAATAATTAGAAATATTTAACATTTTAGATAACTTTTTTTGTTATTGAAATCCTTTCAGTCAACCATATCAATGACTTCTCATGGGTGGAAATGTCACAAACTAGATAAATGTGTGACAATATGCAAAGGACCACCAAACCTAATTTCAAAGTCCTATTAATTGAAGGATATATATATTTCAAAAAACATTATATAAGTTGTCTTAAATAAAAATTATATGGAGAATTTTATTAGATTTTCTATTATTATCACAATTCTTAATTATCAATCTTTTATTTCTAATCATGTTTCAAAAATAATTAAAATTATTTTAATTTTTTAAATATAAACTTATTTAATATTTATTAATCTTTTCAATTTAAATTATTTTTTAAAATATCCATGTCAGAAAATGAGTTAAAACTAAATCAAAGATGGAGTGCTCATCAATAGGGTTGGTAGCTTTGTGGTAGAGCACCCCAACAACAAAGGAGAGGTCCTAGGTTCAACTCCTAGCTAGTCTATGAAAGTTTTAACATAGAACCAAATCCCACAACAATAAAGTCAATTCAAGCTAGGATCCTCAATATGGCTCAAGAGGTAGTGTTAGAAAATGAGCCACGTGTGAACCAAAGATGAACCGATCACCAAGAGGATAGGTAGCTTAAGCTAGGATCCTTAATGTGGCTTAAGAGGCGGTGTTAGAAAATGAGCCATGTGTGAACCAAAGATGAACCGATCACCAAGAGGACAGGTAGCTTAATGGTGGAAAATGAGCCACGTGTGAACCAAAGATGAATCGATCACTAAGAGGACATGTAGCTTAAGCTAGGATCCTCAATGTGGCTCAAGAGGCAGTGTTAGAAAATGATCCACGTGTGAACCAAAGATGAACCGATCACCAAGAGGACAAGTAGCTTAATGGTGGAAAATGAGCCACGTGTGAACCAAAGATGAACCGATCACCAAGAGGATAGGTGGCTTAAGCTAGGATCCTTAATGTGGCTCAAGAGGCCATGTTAGAAAATGAGCCACGTGTGAACCAAAGATGAACCAATCACCAAGAGAATAGGTGGCTTAAGCTAGGATCCTTAATGTGGATCAAGAGGCCATGTTAGAAAATGAGCCATGTGTGAACCAAAGAGTAGCTTAATGGTGGAAAATGAGCCACGTGTGTACCAAAGATGAACCGATCACCAAGAGGATAGGTGGCTTAAGCTAGGATCCTTAATGTGGCTCAAGAGGCCATGTTAGATAATGAGCCACATGTGAACCAAAGATGAATCAATCACCAAGAGGATAGGTAGCTTAATGGTGGATTATGACGTATTCATATTTTTTTGTAGCACAAATTTTGGAGTTTTGCATATTTTAATAATTTTAATTATTTAATTATTGTCTTAAATCATATTTCTTCTATTAATTAAATAATTTTAATTGTTTAATTAATTCATTTTCTCTTTTATTCTTTGTTTGATTAATTAAACTAGCATACCTATATTTTAAAAATATATGTAAAGTATGCCGAGAGATATCCTTCTCAAGACGTCTATTTTTAATCAATTGAACCTTAACCCAAATTGAAGGCTAACTCTAACCATAAAGCTATTTGAACCCTAATCGGAACCCTATTTGAAGTTGTTTTGGTTTATTGGCTCATAGACAAGGAAAAATTCCCTAGAAGAGTGTCTTTTCCGGGACAGGAAGGTGTGAGATGAAGAAGCCCACAGAAGCTTCAGGTGGTTTGTCCCAGCGACAGTACTTTAGTAAGTTTGATCAAAATCACCATGAGATGGCATTTTAAGCGAGGTTGAAATTCACTTGAAAACTCAAAATTGAAAGAAATTGGAATATTGATATTTTTAAATCGCCAATCTTGCGATTTGGAGTCGCCGCTTCTGTTCAGTCCTTAACAATTTGAATCAAGAGCTCAGCGAGACCCTAAGCGCAGCACTTTGTGCTGGCTTGGCCCTGATTTGGCAGCACACGACTCTATTGCTTGGCCTTGCCCTGTGAAGATTGAGTCTTACGTGGTGGATCTTCGTTTGGACGTGGCCTGGTGTGCATGGCGGAATCTCTAATTGGAACTCAACTACTGAATGCCACAAACTTCAAGAGTTTTATAGATAAAATATACCAAGATGGATGTATGAACCTAGGTAAAAGAGATTTGATGACTTAAAGTCAAGTTGCTTGATATCCAAGTTAAATCTTGTAAAATTTCTTCATATGAACTTTAGGAGGGACAAAGCTTATCCAAATCTCAAAAAATAGGTCCCAACATGAACCTATCCCATAGGAATTCAACCTAGGGTCTTTTTCCCTTAGTAATGAAAAAAATTCACTAAATAACATTTAAAAAAATCCTTCTACCCAACCTTGTTTAAAAAGCAGTAATCAAGTATCCATATATTTTTATTTTTTATACATTTATTAAAAAATAAATAAAAAAATTATAATTATTTTTATCTATTTTACTAATGAAATTTGAATACCCATGCTAATTCCAATTTACTTTTAGAACAATTTTAACAACAGCGAAGTTCCTGCCAGAAAGTTTTAGAATAGTTTTGTTTGTATTTGTTGAGTTTGTTGTCTTTTATGAACAATTGGTCAAGATTGTCACCTACATTTAGGAATTCGATCATTGATAGAGTCAACTTTGTATTTCATTAGAAAATGACCCTTATAACAAAAGAATTTTGCTCACTTCAAAATTCTGAGATGCTCTAGTTGTGCTTTTAGGCCATGAAAAAAGCACAATTTACATGTTGTCAGCATTATTTAAATATTTATGAGTTCAAATATTTCCTTAACCATTCAACATCTATGATAAAAAATCCTCTTTAAAAAATCAACGATCTTTAGAACTTTCATTGTACATAGAGTCATGTATAACCACCCTGCTTAAATGTTACGATTTTCTACACAAATGAAAATGAAAGCATATAGTCCTAAGTCCTCTTATAGATGCCTAATGTCTGCAAAACTCAATAAGTTTAGAAACTGATGAGCAAAAATATGAATGGATTCCCTCTATCAATATTTATTGTTGCATCTTTCTAATTAATGTTGATCACTATTTTCTGTCAAGTATTAATCGAACCTCATTTAATATACCTAAATTACAAGCAAGAAACCACTAAAGGTTAGCATGGGAAACCAAGGCTTTCCAGCTGATCAATGGATTGTTGTTCAAGCTAGGGCCCAACCAGGTATTAAAGTGTGTGGTGTGGTAAGAGATTGGGAATGTACTTCAAGAGGCACATGAGAATCTTATTGGAGGTCATTGGAACTTCAAGTTCATGTTGGAACATGCAATGTACTCTTAGCAAGTCTATGGTGGCCTTGATGCCAAAGAATAGGTAACGAAATATTGAATTGGAAAACCATTAAAACAAGACTTTATGCCCCTTTGGTCATCCCAACCACAAGAAATATTTGAAATATTTGGCATATATTAGAGCCAAATCATGCAATGAGACTATAAATTAGTTTATCTAAGGGGTAGATGAATGAGGGTAGAATGAGGTTAGCTCAATATTTTTAGACTCTTATTATTTATTTTTCTTATATCAACAAAAACCAAACTTAATCAAATATAACTTGATTGGCTTTCTCCTGTCCTAAACTACCTTTCCCAACTCAAAAATCTTGATGATGCAAACCATGTCTTCAAGCTCCAACAAAATTCATGCAAATTGGATTGAAATTGATATATTCCTTGTCTCTAGTACCTAGAGATGTTAGTTTCTAGCATGTCAAAAGAAAAAACAAAGGAAAGAAGACACCCCACCCCCTTCTTGCCAATATTCATAAAGAAGACACCCCACCCTCTTCCCGCCAATATTCATGCATACTGAATTACACTACATCTCAGTTTGATAGAAAAATTTCCCCTGAATCCCTAATTATAGCAATCACTCCTCACTTCCCAAAAATTATTCCCTTCATAAAAACATATCCATTTGTTTACCACACCATCTATAGTTAGATTCACAAAAGTATAGACATGCTGAATTGGGAGGAAGCAGACAATTTTCAAACCTACTTCTAATCTTCATTTATATTCATGCAAATTATTGGGAGGAAGCAAACAATTTTCAAACCTACTTCTAATCTTCCTTTCTATTCATGCAAATTTATACTATGAAGTCAGAGAGCAAAAAAACCACCAATCCTAACTCATTGGGCCTAGCCAATGTATGAAGAAAAAAATTAAGATTTTTAAAAATTTATTTAAAAGAAACATAGATTTTTTTTTCCTACCATCTTTCTAATATCATACATGGGTGGAAAAGGAATGATTCATCCATCCTACTAGTCAATTGATGATAAGCCACTATCTACTTTCAAGTGCAGTGAAATTAAAAAATCGATTTCTACTAGAAACTATCCATCTAAATGCTCCAACAAAAATAATGGGAAAACACAAAAAATGAAATGTAAAGAGAATTTAAGAAAAAAACTATTTTAATTATTAACCACCAAATTTAAATAATGAAAATAAAAGCCATGATTCTCATCCATTATTCCACCTTTGAAACAAAAAGAGTGGAAATGACAACAAAATTTTTTTTTTTTTTAAAGAACTCAACAGTAAAAAAAAGCTTCTATGCAAAAAAAGGAATTGATGTCAAAATAAGTAAAAAGGAGCAAAATGTAGTTGACATAACCAAAACCATTAAAAATAAATAACTACCAAACCGTTGAGAATTTAACTAAATGGTTTGAAACAAGAGCTGCAAGGCAGCGAAGTTCTTGCCAAAATGTTGTGTAAGAAGAACAATTGATTAAGTTAAGGATTGTATTTGTTGTTATAACTTTAGTTCTAATATATTAAATTATATTTTAGATGGTATATATGTTACATATATATTGTATATATATATATATTATAATATTATAATGATATTAAAATTTGGTAATAGATATTTATATGTTACATATGTATTATATAGTGTATATATTATAATATGTTGTTAAATTAAAAATATATTATTTATTTGAATTTGTTATTAGATTATTTTATATATTTGAATTTAATAGAATGGAAAATATAAAAATAGATAAGCTAAGTTAAATCATTTATATTGGTAACATAGGAGATAAATTTAAAAATACAAAAAATCTAATTAAAATGTGGGTAATTTGTTTTTAGAGCTTAGACTTAGATTTCTATTTTTCCTCATTTTATTATTTTGATCTTGCCACATTTAGCTTCATAATTCATTGATACAAACATTGGATACAAGAAAAAATATATGATGATAATATATATTTTATTTTGATTTACTAAAAAAAAAAAAGGTAAGTATTGAAAGACGTAAATTTTAGATGTATTAATAAAGGTATAAGGAATATTCATATTTATTCATATTTTAGATGTATTTTCTTATGTGCTTTGTTTGTGCCACTGTTTCCCCATCCTCTCAATAATTGTTAATGGAAGTAATTGTGCCAACCAAAACTCTCTTATATCGAGGAATCAGGTACCAATTAGGATTCAAGAGAATTGATTTTTTGGAAATATATTTTGTTTACACTGCGATCTATACATTGGATACGACTGGAAAAAATTCAAATAGAAAACGTTCAAGCTTTTTTGAAATATATTTTGTTATATAATTCGCATCTATACATTGATAATAGATTGAAAAAATTCAAATAGAAAAATTGCTCAAGTTCTTGGTTAAAATGAGAGTTATTAATAACTCGTTAACTAAAAAATGAAAAGTACATTCTAATGTTTAGAATTGTTGACCTTATAAAAAATTATTTAGGAAAATTAAAATATAAGGAATTTAAGTAGATTTAAAAAATAAAATAATATAAAATTAAAATTAAAATAATTGAATTAATTTTAAAATTTGTAAAATAAATAAATAAATATTTTAAAAAATTAAAAAATTAAGAGATAGTATTTTTCTCTAAATAATTTTTTTGACTTATAAAATTAAAAAAAATATTATTATTCTGTAACATTAACATACTTTAATACTTTATTTTTTGAATTTTAGTTTCATCTAATCTTAATTTCTAGATTATCTTATATTAAAACTTATTGCTAAGTTTATTAGAATATAAAACTAAAGAATGCATTAATATATTTGTTATTAATAAATTATAAAAATCAACAATATATATAAACACAAAGTATTCATACTTTTCTAAATTTTAAGATGTGAGAATGATCTTGGAACCTATGTGTTATATGTCCACTATGTAACCTTGACATTGGTTTTACTGAAAAGAAGTGTATTATGACTATCTTATTCAACCAATTAATTGGTTCTACATAACACAATAAAAATATGTGCAATAATTATATATAACTCTTCATTTAATGAGATTATTTCTTTATATATATTTTAGGCTTCATTTTAATAAGAGATGGTTATAGTTGATTTCCAAGTTCTAATGTTCTTTTTTATTTATTTTAACAAGGTATATGATAGATACTTATAATAAATAATTTGTTTTTTAATAATATAATTTAACAATAATAAGTATATTAATATGCATTAAATGGTAAAGTTTTGATTTAAAACAAATATCTCCACTTTGAATCTTCTTCAACCTTTAATGCCATTCTATGAATAAATAGTTTTAAATTTTATTTTATTTTATTATAATCATTCTTAATTATTTATGCTTTATAAAAGTGATCATGCATGTTATTGTTCATAAATTAAAATAATATGGAAGTTGAAATATTTTTAAATTGACGAATAGAAAGGGGATGAGTTTTGAGTGATTCATCATTTTGGATGTTTCTAATTATTCTTTGAATTTCAAATATTCCTATCTATGTCAAGTTGTACTTTTGTTAACTCATAAAAAAATATGCAATTTTATTAACTTTTGAATGAAAATATATATATTTAATGAATCCTCTAATTTTCTTTGTATATGACTAAACCAAAAAAATATATAATAAAAACAATACTTCCAATAGATTTTAGCTATACAATTTTAAAAATATGTTAAGATCCTTAAAATCTTAACTTCTCAATACTTAAATTTCACACCAATTATTCTATACACAATGATATACAATTTAATATTTGTAAACACTTCTTTATTCCCTTTACATTATTGATTTCACACATTTTTAATATCCTTTATTTAAAAATTGCAATTATTTAGCATTAAATGTGTTTCTTAAATATTTAGAACATCCAATTAAAAACATCAACTACTTATTTTTTCTTTATACAAAACCTTTACCAAATAGTTATCCTCATCTTAAAAATTTATTTTTTTGTTAAAATAAAATCTATACAAATTAAAATTTAAGTACTCTTCTTTATATAAAGAAATAAAGCCTTCATCAAAAAGGAAAATTTACCATATGCACTTTAAAAAAAAAATCCTCCCACATGCAATCTTATGATTGTACTTGGAAAACATGAACACAAAATATTGTAATGTTTAGAATTGTTTGACCTCATGGAAAATTACTATATGCATCATCCTCCTAAATAAATTTTATTACTTTTATAATACAATTTTTATCTACTTCTTAAATTTAAAATAAACATTAGAGGGAGAGGGAGGGAGAGGGAGAGGGAGAGGGAGAGGGAGAGGGAGAGGGAGAGGGAGAGGTGTTTTAAGTGGTTCAATTAAATTTAAGTTTTGTATTATAAATTAATATATATCTAAAATTAAAATATAAAGAATTTAAGTAAATTTTTAAAATAAATAATTTTGTTATTTTTAAAATTTATTATTTTTAAATATTGTATAATAAATTAATAGATATTTAAAAATTAAATTAAGAGTGAAAATATTTCCTTTTCAAATTTTTGGAAATTAAAGAAATATTTTTTATTTTTTTTTAACATTAACACATTTTTATTATTTTATCTATTAATGTTTATTTTCACTTAAATCTTAAGTTCTAAAATTTTGACTATAATTACTAAAATGTAATTCTATTTTTCTTAGAGCATAAAATTAAAGAATATAATGATTTATTTATTATCACTAAAGTAAAAAATTAACAATATATTCAAACATAGAATAGTATTTTTAGTTATACATTTTAATACTAAGAAATATAAATTGAATAATTACATAAATCAACATCTAAAATATAAATTTAATATTAAAATAGATGAAGTGTATATTTTTTATCAATTTTTAAATCTTATATTTTAAATTAAATGCTAAATAATATTTGTATGAAAAAATAAATATTTGCACTTTAGAAAGCTCTTAGTAATTTTGAATTTTAGTTATAGTAAACTCCTAGAGAAAAAATTAATTGAAATATATAAAGCTTGGACTAGGAAAATCTTAGATGCACTCTATAACCTAAATTTCTCACACTATGTTTTTCCTCTTTACTATATGTTCATATCCCACTAAACTATGTTCTCTCTTAAGCGATCTCCCATGACTCCCAATCTTTCATAAACTATTTATATAATATCTCAAATGGAAGTTTTCAAACAATTAGACCCTTCCATATCTCAATGAATTTAATCAATTATTATTTATTTATCTCTTCTCACTATTATTTCCTAGTTATCTCTAAAATCCTCATCTAAATGTAATTAATTTTTTTCCTTTTGGTCCTTTCATTAACTTAAGGTAAAAACATATATAATTTTTATTTTTATTTTAAAAAACATTTTTTTTATTCCCTATTAAATTTTAAAAGATCATTTATAAAGGATTAAAAATTACTTTGAGAAATTTTTCTATAACAAAAAGAATACATCTACACCAAAATCAAAATACATATATATACTTTATTTATATGTTTGAGAAATATTTCTATACAAAAAGAATATATCTAGGGGATCAACAACTTTTTCAAATATTTGTTTAACTACCATCATCCTTGGCATCATTAGATAGATAACATCATAGCATGTTAGTTTATAAGGAGACACTTAATTTATTGAAAATAATAAATAGATTTATGGCAAGGGGGTAGGGATGGAGAGCTATTATATTAACATTTTCAGGTATTGGGCATGTAAGATAGTGGAAGGGGTTGGGAGTTGGGTCTAAGGAAAAAAAAATGAGTAAAAAATGTTTAAATTCATTTCTTTATTTTTATTTACATTCAAATATTTATCTTATAATGTCTACAAAAAATCATTCAATTTTTATAATGAAGTTGTATTTTATTTTTATAATTTCCTATCAAAATTTATTTAAGAAGTTTCATTTATAGTTGATATGATAGTGATTGAAATGAATTATTCATTTCAATATTTGAGAGATACAAATAAATATGGGTATATAAAATGTCATAAAAATGGGTACCTAGAATATATGATAAAAGTAGATGATGTTTTAATATGGATTATATACAAGGAATAAAAATGGGTATCTAGATATTTTGATAAAAGTAGGCAATATTTTAATATGAATTGTGTACAAGGCAACAAAATTTAAGATATAAAGGTAGAAATGAAAATTAGAGACCTACCATTTAACATTCCACTAGTGAAAGTGATATAAGATAGTTGAATCTTTTGGATATTGTCCTTGCAAATATTTGAATATCATATATAAGAATAAAGTACCTTTTAGGAGTCTAATCTTGTGAGTTATAGTTCTATCCTATATATTCAATTATTACATATACTTAAGTTTAATCTTAAAAGGTCCAAAATCAATCTATTAACATTTCTTAAATTATACAAAACTTAAGATATTCATCAAATTATGAACATTTTATTTTTATACCCAAACAATTAAACTCTACATAACATTAACATATACTTTATTAGTATTTCCAAAAATATCTTACCCCTTTACATTTAATTCCTAAAGTAGTATTCCAATGTACCATCTCTTCTAAATTAATGTTTGTTTATATGCATTTGTTTAATCAGCTTAGATGTGTGTAAAAGGGATATTATTCCCTTGCATTGGGCTATGTCGAAAGCAAATATACCATGTAAGTAAATTTGAAATAGATAGGTCATATAGGTCAACAAACATTAGCCTAAAAGCAAGTAATTATGTCTAAAATTATAATATAATACTAGATAAAGCAGAGTCTAATTTTCTATTACAATTTTCACATGGGCAAGGTAAACATGTCTCCTCCATCTCTTCTTTCCTTCACGATACATAATTCTACCTTTTTGGGTTTTTCTGTTCAACTCATGCTCCATCCATCCATCCCCTCTAAATTGCATATCTACATTGATCATACAAGCTTTGCATCAAAAGGGATTCAGATCTCTCTGGTACACATGCTCTTTTCATATCTAGGTTGTTTGATGATCTTACTATATTAACAAACCTTGCATATGAAGGGTTAGCAGGAGGCATCAGTTTTAGTAAATATGGATGTTATTAGGGTTTTGTTTTGATCATAGCTTGAAGAGGACTGCTGGAATACTTTGATGGGGAGAGGGAAGGTTGAGCTGAAAAAGATTGAGAATAAGACCAACAGACAAGTTACATTCTGTAAGAGAAAAAATGGGCTGTTGAAGAAGGCCTGCGAGCTCTCTGTGCTGTGTGATGCAGAAGTGGCTCTCATCATCTTCTCCAACAGTGGGAAGCTCTACGAATATGCCAGTGAAAGGTACTCTTCAATCTCCTTACATAACTTCATTATCAGTACCGTTCATGCTTAATATGGTTAATGAAATATAGTCATTGATTTATTATTGCACTAGAATATATTAAATCTAGAAGTATTATGTCATTGTAGATATTCTAAAAATTAAAGAAATATGTGTAAATGGGTACTGGTGATAATAAGATTTGAGAGCAAGTCCTAGGAATAAGATTATGGAGCATGCCCATTAATGAAACAAATGCTGAACCCCCCCTCGTTTAAGGCATTCTGTCAATCAACTTCTGACCTAATGCTGAATATAGATTGAATAAGTCGATTGCTATGGCAGTTTGGAGAAAACAGGCCTGTCTAGGTGAAGAAATCGATGAGTCATGGACCTGTCTCTGAAAATCAATGAATGGCTATGTCTATGTTGGATTCTTCGTGGGTATTTTGATATTTGGGTTTGGTAGATTACAGTATACATTTGTTTGTATGTAGGGAAGAATTAAAACTGTCATCTACTTTAAACCAAAGTTAACATATTGTTTAACAGAAGAGAATAAGCTGAACGATAACTAAGTTGGGTAGTTTGGTTCTTTCATACAACCTCGTCTTCAAGTAGTTGTTTATCTATATGCTATATGGAGGAGGGGGGAATATACCATCCTTATATAATGGTTAGCTTAGAAAATATTTATGTATATGTATGGTAATTTGTTTAAGCAAATTAATATTAAAAGTTTTTATCGTGTAATTTTTTGTGTTTATATGTGTAAAATAGGTGTATCAATCTTTCAAATTTTTCCATGCTTGTAATTTTTTGTTTGTATTTGTTTGTCATCTTTTTCGCATTTCTTTTTTAAGATTGTTTTGTAAGTGTTATCACAATTTCTATTAAAGGGGTTTTCTTGGTAATTTGCAATAAAAATCAATGCATACTCTTCCAATTTAAAATGATTTACTATTTTGCCAATGGTGCTTAAATATCTTTAGGAGACAAAAGTGATAGAACTTGATGGATCAAAGATGACCCACCTCAACAATTATAGTTCTTCAAAACTTGAAAAATGTGTTATTCAAGCCCTCGAAAAAGCAATTATAAACTGAATCTTGAAGAAAAGTGTAGTTAAATATATAGTAGATACACAATATAAATCACCCAAAATTGAAGCTAAATGAAGGAATTTGGTAATAATTGTAGTTGTATATATAGTAGGTAAAGCCATAGGTAACTATTTAGGCATTTCATTAGAATTATTGGGTTTGACCACCTTCTTCTATTTTTATATATCAAGGGTTTGTTCATTCTATAACTTTGTAGCACACTTATGATGATAGAAAAAAAGGATCTCATATGTTGTGCTTCCATGTACAAGACACAAAGATTTTTCAATCAATTCCTACCACCATTTAATGCAAATGATGAAGAAACATAATTAATTTTGAACCTATATTATTTGATTAGATAGTCAAGGATAAATTTTATGTTGTAGATGATAAAGGATCATATGTTTCTTTTAGTTATCATAGTTGGCATACTTACAAAGATCCTACTTGAATTATTATTAGAAGGTGTCTCTTTTATTGAAGTAAGTAATTTTATGAATTTAGAGTCAAATTAGTTCTGGGTAAAAGAAAGATAATGAGTCCTCTTTTAGTGTCATGTGTGCGTAGAAAAAATCATGATAGGAATGGGTATCCATTTTGTAAAAAATGGGTACTCATTTAGGATTATTCTCCCAAACCTAAACTCCTACTCTTATGAAATAGATACCCGTTTTAAAATGAGTACATATTTTAAAATGAAACAAGTAGGATCATATAAATATATTGTAACCTTTACAACTCTTCCCTTATGAATATACTTAATATGTTGATGCTAAATATAAGAAACTAACATCAACTACTAAATCCATGTCTTATTAAGTAAAATAGAGAATCTATTTGAAGAAAATAACATGGTAGTGTAGTTGTACCTCTTTAAGACCCAATCTAATAGGCAAATGATTTAGTCCAAGTTTTCAATTAAAGTATCATTAGTTATTTTCAAAGGTACCCCTAAATGTGAAGATGGATAGTTAAAAAGAAATTTGAGGTGATACATTAAATTAAAATTTAAGATCAATGAGAATGTCATTAATAAATTTATGGTATACACTACCTTGTACATTTTATATGTCATAATAATTATTTCCTCATCAAAGAATCCAATCAATGGAGAACTATGTAAAGAAGGTGTATCTCTATGGTATAACATACCTACAAAGAAAATTGCATGGCATGATGTATGGGAATAAGATATAAAAATAATCCATAAAATCTATATCAATATGTTCATGCTCCATAAAAAAAGGACATTTTCATGGTGTAAATGAGCATTGTTAACATGTCTAAGAAATAGATTAGAATAAAATTTTAGATTTTCATCAGGGGGAGGAATTGATGGATTGCCTCCATAATTTACACCCTTTGAATGAGTCATTTTTTATTAAATATCTCACTTTATATTTTGAAGGCGACCCTGAGTATAATGAGCCAAAACACTATGAAAGTTAAAAAATTCATTCTCATTACAGTTCTTACAAAGCCTTGTAGTTGGATCTAACAAATGGATTCCTAGAAGAATAATCAAATTAGATCTCAAAAAAAATTAAGCACAATATAAGGCCTCTTATAACTTGCTAAAATTCCTAAAATTACAAGACTTGAAAGAATGCACATTGGAAGTACTAGAAACATGATGCATATATAATTTTTTTTTGTCTCTATAATCTCCATACTTTCAAAAAGTATGTAAATTTTTAAACTTAGAAGGGTAATAAGATGTCAAATAACCATGAAATAATTTACAAAGCTTAAGTACATTGGAAGAGATCAAATTTAATTCGATCTTATTCACATGAGCATACATATCTATAAAAATAACAAAACTACTTCGGTATACACTTTCTCAAATAGGAGGTAAAAATATTAATAAAAATTATTTTAATTAATCATTATCTTAAACATTACGATATAAAATTAGAACATGCAAGGACTAAAATCTAACAATATAATAATTTATGTTCTCATTATATTATTGGGTACATTCAAAAAAGTCTAAAAGAGTAATCATTAAGATCAGATTAACTATGAAAATTTTAAGCAAGTCTTTGTATATCTTAGAAATAATGGATAGATCCGGGGTAGAGGAAAACCCCACTCAATAGAATTATATTTTGAAGTATAAGGGAATATTCTGGAAATATCTTATATTAAAAATCATAGTCTAAACATACAATAATGAAATATCTCAAATGTGTACTTCGATCATCTTTACAATTATACATTTTAAAACTAGGCCATATAAAACCACTATTTGTAAAGGATGAGAAGAAATCTCAAATATAATTATTGTATTTATTCTCCACATATCATCATTATGTTTAATATTTAAAATGATATTGACCTTACACTCCACCCTATCTAGTAAATAATTGCATCTAAGGTATAGAAATAAAATATGAGTATAAAAATGCTAATAAGATAGAGAATGATAAAACAAAGACATAACCAAGGTAGGAAGAATGAAATGTAGTATCCAATGAGATACACAAATGTAGAGGATGAGTTATGGAGAGTAAGTATGAGTAGTCATGAAACCTGTAGGCATAGCATAGAAAGTAAGTTAAATAGTAATGGGGTTGGAGGAGGGAGAAGTTGAATAAAAAATCTCAAGATAGGAAGAATGCATAAGAACATCATCTATCACGGATGTAGGAGGATAATGTGAGGAGGAAGTGGCTTAGATATAATGAGAAGATACATCATTCAAAGAACTAGAAGATGTAACCTTAGCACTAATTCCTTTAAACATTTCCAAGAAAAATGATTTTTTTATCAAACCATGAATATCCTCAAC
>VDFB02000017.1:157325073-157357127 GCA_007258455.2 Sequoia sempervirens | reverse complement strand
AAACCCTTCATTTTTATCTTATTCCTTCAACGTTTGGTACAAGTAAAATATGTTATAGTGTAGGTCTATGATTGTGTATCTCATTTGCTGAATGTGAGTTATGAGAAAAAAAATTGTTTTCTTTCAAACAAACTTCAAATATTGAAACCTTTCACATGAAACACTTTTACAAAACATGTCAATCTAAGTTGTGAATAAACAAGGCTTCATGTTTGGAACTGATTGTGAGTTTAGGACAAGTAGGATTAAGAATAATTGGTGCACCACTTCCTAGGGTAGTTTTCAATTTACAAGTAATCTTTCTATCCCTTTTCCTATCAAAATTAGTAGTCTCTAGGAGCATTCATAGGGAACCAACCCTTTATTTGGAGATTCATCTTCATTATGAGCAATCCATAGGCTCAAAAATGTTTCCATGTTTCATGAGATTGTTGAGCATTTAAACTTGGCATCCAGGTGCAATCTCCATGTCAAAAATTCAACTTACAAACAATAGGGTAATAAAACTCTTCTTTACTATCTTATACAGTCCTAAATAGAGAATTTAAATAATTTCATGTACAGGTCTATAAAAATTAGACTATTTTATCTCTAATCCTTCAAAAATATTCAAATCTAAAACTTCAACTATATATTACCATAAATAAAAGAATGAAAATAGATTTTGTGTTCATGCCTGTAATAATACTGTACTTTTTCACTTCCAAATGTTCAATGCACAACTAAAATACTCCATTCTAGCTTCTCCAAGTAACCATAGCTTGCTTGTCATCTGGAAACTCTACTCTTCCTTGTCTATTTCCTTCAATATAGGCCATGGCTAACAATAATCCATATTCTCAAAACAAAAATTCCTCAAGAACTATTTGCATCATTCATATATATTCACCCCTATCAACAAAAGCACTCATCTTCAAGACATGTGACTGTTGTTCTTATTTTTCTCCAACGTTGATGAGAATAATGAAAATAAGAATGGTCATTCACTCTAAAATCATTCAATGCCTCTTTCATAACAACCTTCTAATAATAGTAAAACTGAAATTTATAGGCATGTCCAAACAATTAAAACTAACACCCTTCTATTATGCCCTCATTCAAAGGCATTGATATCACATTTAAAAGGCAAGAATATAGTCTACAATGGAGGTTTTTAGCCTCTACATGAGGTTAATATTGTTTAATTAATATATTTAACTCCCTTAACCATGTATTGATTGACATGTTCAACTGCCATAACAATCACATGCTTTTTTAACAAGCCATGAAAATTAATGCTTAACAATAAATTATATTATATATTTATATGTGTGTATATATATTTATATTTATTTACGTATATATATTTATATGTATGTATATACATTTTAAATTTATTTAAATAATAATAAAATGAAATTCTATATCAATCAATAAATCAAAAAGATGATATTGAAACAACATAACACCTTTTTATTACGAAAGACTAGGCAAAAGACCAAATATGATTTAACCTATTCTTATGACTTGACTACACTAGTCATGACACCAAATAAAATCAATGCCAATATTGGGATTACTTGCCCAAATTTGATATAAAATCCTACGCGAGTGTGTGTGTTTGACTCAACTAGCATTAACCCATTTGTTTATCCATGTCTATACTCTTTTGTTTGGTGATACTCTCCCTATGATGCCTTGCCGCGCGAACCCCAAAGAACAACCAAAGACTTACAATAAAAGCACAATAATTATTTTTTTTATAAAGGGAAATATAACATAGAATGGACATGAATAACTAACACATACATTGCAGTGAAAAAAATACATCATATACCACGTCCTCAGGGGTACACGTGATAGCATTACTAATATAAACCCATACCAAGACTATGTATAACTAACTACAAGTATTCCACTTAACCATTATTTAGAATTACTAGACGAAATTCAAACATCCACATCATAACATACATAAAACCATCTATCTCATCTATGGACACAATTATACATATTTCCACAGATACAACACCATTAAGAACTACACACTATGAAACGAAAACTCATAATAGTACCAAGCATCAATATACATTTCAAGCATGATAAGCATCCACCATAGATCATAAATTAAGCTCAAAGATTACATTCATTACAATGATAATAAAAGTTACATTGTACAAGAGTGATAGTAATACATAAGTGTTACCAAACATGAATGGAAACAATACAATAAGATAGCATAACATAAATGAAAAGGTGAATACTAAGTAACAAGATTGGCTTTGACTTGGGTACAATTCTGGAGACACTGCAAGCAACAAAATCTGCATATCTCGAACCTTGGCTGGGGCCCCAATGGGGTGCATAGCACATTCCACCCGACCACGTGGACTCGAAAGTCCACCCCCCATGCTAGAAGTTGACAAGAAAGATCCCCATTCCTCAACCAAAATAGTCAAATGAACCCAAAAGAAACCATACTCCACAACAAGGATAACAATGACATAAGGTAACAACCCATAACATTACCATCACATAGCCACAACAAAATAATGAAAAGTCCAACAAAACCAAATGCCAATATTATAAATCAACATTAAGTAACCATAAGAGGTGCCAGCAACAATAGGATCCAAAGCCTTCAAATGATATTACAATATCAACCAACAATAAATATCAAGGGCACCTTCCATTAACATCAATCAAGTTTCCATGAGGCATGTGTGCGACACTAAAAAATAGAACTGGGAGGCTTCAACAACAAACACCAAGAATCAATTGCCTCAACAACATCAACAAGTCAATCAACACTCCTAGAGGCAACCAAACAAGAGAAAATAAATGGGTATTGTAGGAGAGTGTCATCGCATGGCCTTACATGGATTTTCTAGGTAGCCTATCACAAGGTACCGCCTCCATCTATGGTTATCCAGGCTGCCTATCTCAAGGCGACCGCTCCATAGGGTGACTCATGACCACTTGCATTTCGTGAAGACAAGGCAGTGATCTTAACAACTAGGTCTTCTTATCCCATCCTTAGCCTGTGAAAGCACTAATGGTATGGGTGAGGCTCACAATTAATCTTGTTTAGTGTTTATCTACCCAACCCACTAGTTAATTAATTACATTATCACTTGATTAAGAAACTCTTCCATGGGTTACCCTAACAACCCCTTTGTGCGTCGACCCCCATGAAGAGCCACTCTCCCTATGGGCACCCAAACCAGAAACATGTAAGGGGTGTACCTCATCTCACATAAAAATCAAGGAGTACATATCACACAACATGCAAAGAAAGAACCATCTTGCAAAACCATTCCATATCTCTGGAACAAGAACAAAGGAGGTACCACCCACAAAAACCAAAAATCAGAAATAGGATCAATGAATCACAAAGGTCCAACCATGGAATATCAACATAAATCAAGTTTTACCATTTCCTCTGGAAGCCTAAAACACCAAATATCCACAAACTCCTACTAAAGGTAATTCAAACTTTCAGGTTCCCAACGACTGCAAAATACTTACAAGAAAGTCATTGCATAAAATCTCCTCAATCAAAATTAATACAAAGGAAGATTCAAATCATGGGACCACAAAATGACTATAAATTTCACAATCGCAAAATAACAAGTGCAGAGTAAAAGTAACAACCTCATAACAAAATCTTCAAACTTAATTAGAGCTAACATGATCAATTCAATACAAAATCAATCGCATTTACTGACAACAAATCAACCAATGGAGCATTTCAGGGAACCCTCAATATTCTCCTTACATGATACCCATCGACTAATTACCCAACAAACTTTTAGTTCAAGTGAAGGACATGTTGAAAACCACAATTTACAAAGATTATCAAATCAACTATTAAATGATTACAAAGGACAATCATTAACTATTAAAAGACAAACTAATTCAACTATTTAATTAAATGATGCTCTACCCTTTTCTAGAATATTTCTTTTTATATAAGAACAATTTTCTTCACATAATTAAATAACTTAAACATTAATAATAAAACATATAAAATATTTCTTCTTACTCTAATCTCCTTTAGATTTAAACTAATCCTACAACTTCCTAATTGGTCTAGTTTCCCTAAAACAATGTGAACTATGAAGCATATTATCTCAATAGGCATCACTAGTTATAATTCAACTTACACAACCTCTAAACACAGTCAATCATATTATTATTCTATTAAGTGAAAATCACTAATTGCTTTACTCGGTCCCCTAAAACAATGTGAACTATGAAGCATATTATCTCAATAGGCATCACTAGTTATAATTCAACTTACACAACCTGTCAATCATATTATTATTCTATTAAGTGAAAATCACTAATTGCTTTACTCGGTCCATTTTATTTGATTTAACAAACTGCATGATATAAAACTAAATAAACTCTAATGCTTCTCTACATTATTCTAGATGTACTCAATATAATTCAACTATTAGAGAATCAACATCATCCGTGTTAAGTAATTTTCCCATGGTTATCTAAATGCTCACTTATTTACAAGCCTTGTCACTAGAATAGTTGTCATATTATAAAATTTATAATCTATTAAGTTCTTCACAAATTTAATGATATCATAACCAACAAAATACAAGACATAACAGATAACTACTTACCCGGAGAACAAGGCCAAAATGGAGGGACATTACACTCCCTCTCCATCTAGGAGGGTAAAATTTGATCTTGCATCCAACTTAGAAAGTTATCAACACAGTTAGTCCATCATTAGCCATGATGTCATAATCATTGATTAAAAATAATAATCATTACAATCAAAACACATTGCATTGTATTATAATTTCATCAAAATATCAACTGACATATAATCATTCATTAATGTCAAAAACACATTTTTAACATAAAAGTTAAAAGTAATTTGCAAATAAAAATTTGGGGTGTAACAAAAATTTAACCATGCAAGAAGCCACTAATTACATGGGTCACGCATTTAACACAAAACACACCTCTACTTTATACTATATCAAAATAACATTGATATGCTTCACTAGGATCAATAATATAGTTGGGGACTCTAATCCACACCAACATAATGCTTTTATTTTTCATGATTCCTTTCACAATTAAATATGCACACTATACAATAGGGGATAACACAATTTTAGGGTCAACTAATGTAAAATTTACTAGTGTATTCATTATCTCCAATAAACATTCATGATAATTGCCACACATATGACCCAATTGCACTCCTTTTCTCTAACTTTAAATTAAAACAATGAAATAAAACACCCACATTCCCACAAGAATCCTATAAAAAGACAATTTGGGGACTTAAATCATTTATCCAAATGATATATTCTAAATAATTCAACATTTATTTCATGCAATTGTATAATCAATTCACACATATGACATGCACTCAAGTAAATACCAATGCATGATTCACTTTAGAAAAACATTACAAGTCACCACACAAAAGAAAGGAAATAATATTTTCCAATTATGATAAAATGGGCAGTATGGTATGCTACTATTGCAACATGACATACACAAAAGGGTACACAACACAAAGTTCATTTAAACAAGTATTACCACATCACAATTTTATTCCACATATAAGACACATGAATAGAACATAATAAGTTTCACTATCAAATGCATCACTCACATAATATTGCATAATGTTAATCAAACTCCAAGGGTTTTCATATTCACACTATCCCAAGTAGATACGAAAACACAATCAAGACCCCAAAAGGGTCATCCAACATTCAGGCATAGCAAGTAGTTAGAACAAAAAGAAGGTAATTCACACAAAATCAACTTCTCAATAAAATCAAGGGTTCAACTAACCCTAAAAAATATGCATTCCTCAAATATACACATGCAACTTGGTATATATCAAGAAACAAACATGCTACCCATAGAACATACAACTACACCAAGGAACTATATATGCAAGGAAATATATCAACAAAAAAAAACATGCTAACTACTACCCATAGCACATGCAACCACACCAAGGAACTACACATGCTCATACACAACAAGAAAAATATACACTCCAAAGCTCCAAATGTTACAACATGGGCTTTGATAGAATGAGATTCAATTTAACATCTTTTCTCCACTCTAATCTCCCCTTTTTAACCCAATCTACTTGTAACATTAAAATGATACACAATAATCCCTTATCCTTATATAGGTATTATCCTTTATAGATAGAGTATAAAATACTACATTCTTCTTTCCTTTCTTTTAGATGGTCTCAAAATTAGATCCCAATATCTTAGTGACTAATTTTTGTTGTTCTTTAGAGGACAATAATTGTTCTAAGAAATATTTTAGGCTATCATGATCTATTTTTTCTTCAAAGTTTCTACCCATTAGATATGATCTCCATTATTTAATTATGTAAAGAATAGCTATCATTTCCTTCTCATAAATATGTTTGAGTTTATTCTTACCTTTTAATTGATGAATTCCAAAAGTAATGGACCTACCTTCTTAAATTAGTATTTCTCCTATACCATTCCTCAAAGCATCACATTTTATAATTATATCCTTGGTAAACTATAGAGTAGATAGAACTAGAGTGACACACAGCTGATTTTAGAATCTCAAATGTAATATTAGTTGTCTCATTCCACTTGAAAGTGCAACTTTTTAATAGTGCTTCTATGTAGACCCAATTCGTTATAAAATCTTCTATAATATCCAATGACTCCTATAAAACCTCTCGAGTACTTAATAGACTGAAGAATTGGAAAATCCACCATAGCCTTGTTTTTTATGGGATCAACCTTAACTCCTTCATAAGATACAATGTGACCCAAGTAATATACCTTTTTGAGTCCAAAATAAAATGTAGAAGGTTTAACATAAATAAAATATTTGAGAATTTATAATGCTTAATCAATATGGTACAAATGTTCCTCGCATGTTTTTCTATAAATTAATGTATCATTAAATGGCCCAATACAAAACTTCCTAAAAATAGCTTAAAGATGGAATTAACCAAACTTTGAAAAGTAGAAGTGTCAATAAGACCAAACCACATTACCAGAAACTCATGGTGGTCCTCAAGAGTCTTAATTATTTTCTTGGGAATATCTTCTTCCTTAATTCTAATTTGGTGATAATTTGACCAAAGGTCAAGTTTTATAAAGAACATGGCTCAATAATTTAATTAATCTAACAAATCATCAATAACTAAAATAGGAAACTTATCTTTAATGGTGTACATGTATTCTTCGTAGTATTGACATGTGTCAAATGGGCCATAATTATTATATACTATCATTATTAGAGATGAATAAGCACTCTAACTATGGTGGATAATGCATGCTAGCAACATCTCATGTATGATCTTCTCAAATTTATTTTTTTGTACATATGGATATAAGTGTAAGGTTTGATGTTGTGGTTCACTCCTTGGTTGTAACTAAATGGAAAGATCATGGTCCCTTTTAGGAGGAAAACCATTTGGCATATCCCCAAAAAGTATTAAGTTCCTATTTAAATATATTCTTATAGATCTAGTGGTGTAGGACTCTTTTCCTATTGGGCTTCTAATGAAAATAATCATGTCAAAATTATACCATACCCTTTCTTAGCATATTTTATATTTGGTGAGATATTTACATCTATAACGACCTTGAATGCATTCCCTACAATTCAAACATCATATCTTCTAAATGAAAATAAAATAACAACTCCTAGAAATTTATCTCTTTTGTTCCTAAGGTAGTAAGCCATTAGATTCTTAAAATAATATCTACTCCACCCATGGAAATATAAAACATATGGGGCAATCTAAATGATGGTCTTCCATGATGAGTTTAATACTATGACACTTCCCTACATAATTGATTGTACCACAATCAACAATCATAACATAAAGTTCTAGAGATGTTGAGGGAATTATTGTGATAGAGAGTTTCTCTCTCTTATTAACCCCTATCTTCTCTTGGACAATTTACCCCCCTCTAACTACCTTTCCATAGTCATTTTTTGAGATACATATGTTGGATTAAATATATGTACCTCATTTTGATGTGATCCTTTAGGGGCTATAAATATAATTCATTCAATTTTCTTTTGTAACATGCTCCACTCTTAAAGACAAGGTTTATAGTTGTTGATTATATTCATTGATTGTACATGCTTGCTTTAATTTGGTGATCTAGTTGAAGTAGTTATATTCATAAGACTATTTTCATAGTTCATGGGTTGTTCTTGAAAAACGAAGCATGTGACAAGACATCCCTTCTTTTCTTCTCATTGTATAGTCATCAATACCAAATGAATTAATTTTATTGCCACTTTCTATTACATAGAAAATGATGAAGATCAAAGGACTACTCAGTTTAGCATAGCAATTGGTTGGATCATTTCCATTAAACTTGTACATATCCGTATTTGGAATGAAGTACTTAGAGCTAGCCATAGTAGTATTTGGGTGATAGTTCCACTTTAAATCTAAGTCAAACACAAAAGCATCATGTCCCTTAGGAGACACATTTTCTTCTCAAGTCTCGTGGTGTGAATGTGTCTATTGAAAAATCTCTATAACCTTGGTGAGAATCTCTTTGTTAAAACATCGCCTTAAGATATTTCTTAGTGATCCTTTTCATCTACTTTGTAATATCTAACAAGATTTCTTCCTTCATATTGATGGTTTCTTCCTTTAGTATATTTAATGCCTATAGGGTCATTGTTTGGTGCCTTTCCAAGAGTGACTAGATTTCATCCCTTGCCTCTTGTTGATTCCCTCATCTTGTATCCAACCAAAATAATTTTATAATAAATTATACAAAATAGATCTAGATACTTAGCTAAAAAAATATTACAACTTACCTAGGTTGAGATATCATGCTTTTAAAAATATTTTGAGAAATTTGTTGATTTGTGACATTGAGAGTGAATTTACTAAAAAATATAATTTCACAATAACTCCAAAACTATTTCAAATGATCTCAAATTCAAACTGTAACAACTTCAATATGTCATTGGTTGACCTTACACATTATGAAAATTTCACCAAATCAAAAGAAATACATCCTTCACAATTTAAAATCCTAAATTAAAAAATGACTCATTTGTCGTATTTTGGATGCTAGAATCATCCTTAGATACCACTTGTAATGGAATTTATTACACAAAGAATAATATATAGGAAATATGCTACAAACACTTGATAATATTAGCCCACTTCAAGGGGACAAACCTCTAAAAGTTTCCAATAAGAATAAAATTTATAATATGATGCTTAACTACTATTGACTACCTCTTATATATAGAAATTGTTAAGTAATATTAGTACTCTAATCTTAATGAAACTATCTTAACCTATAATTACCATACTTAGGGACTTATGATATGTAACTTTAGTAGGTTATCACATATTTCAATATAGTAAATAGGTTAAGGGCATAACATTCTACTTCTTCCTTGATCACTTCAATCAACTCTAGAAGAACATTTCTTATTAGAAGGCTTGTCTTTATACTAGGCAAGATAAATATTTTCACTAGTGACATCAATCTTTCTCCAATTGATCAAAAGTTGTCATGTTCAATTGATTACTTGCTTGTAGACTCAAAATAGGTTGAATGAGTTGAAAGGAGTGTCTTTATAAAGACTCTAAGATAGATATAAACTTTTCCACCATCAACATCAACATCTTATTAAATATGATGCTTAACTACTATTGACTACCTCTTATATATAGAAATCTCTAAAATTGACTTATGACTTTATTATCACATATTTCCATAATCTACTGTTGAACATATTAAATTACTAGTTGATCACATTGATTACTTGCTTGTAGACTCAAAATAGGTTGAATGAGTTGAAAGGAGTGTCTTTATAAAGACTCTAAGATAGATATAAACTTTTCCACCATCAACATCAACATCTTATTAAATATCACTCAAATTTTAGAATCCAAATTGATGACATTACCATTTTCCAAATCTATGTTGAACAATTTTAATTGCACTTGAATGCACAATAGTTTTGAATGTGAACCATACAAATCTCTTAACTTTTGAAGTGCATCATGATTTATAGCCTTGTATATGTCAAAATACATCTCAATTAAGTGGACCCTTTATAAATGTCAAGGCTTTAAAATTCTTATATTTCTAGACTTCATTTTTCTCAACAATTATTGATTCTATAGATTAGATATCCCCATCAAATGTATTACATTGCACATTATTGAAGATAAATGTATTTTCAAAATTTCTATACCAAATTCTATATATATATATATTTCGATTAAGATTTTAATTTATCTATATATCTTTAATTTATCTGCTTAAAAACTAAGATAGGAAACAACAACACCAATATACCCATTTTACTGCATTCATTGTAGTAGGTAGTAAATAAAAAAATAAAACATTGATAAAGTAAAAAAAATTAAATGGTTGGATGAACCACGCTATGATACAACTCTAACTAGAATTTAAAATCAAGACAATCTTTACTATATTCAAATAAAAAATTATATTCTTACTTATAAAAAATAGAGAACAATATAACTAGCTATAACATAAATAAAAAGAGGAAAACTAAAAAAACATTTTTGAACAAGGTTCATATGTACATCCATGTTTGAGAAAAATATACAATCTCACCATCATTATCATCTTCCAATGTTGCTTTCCTTCCTCTTCATGATGATGGATCACTAAGTGTAATCCAAAACGTCAACACAAAAACATATACAATTGAATCCAAAAGCTTGCAACATGTTGAAAATTGAGGTGTTTTCTTAGCTTAATACCTTGTAAAACTTTATGATTGCTGATCTAAATATGTATTCTTTGTGGGTGATTATTTGATTAATCCATTTTACCATTTTTAGAATGAATACAGAAGTTTGTAGAAGAATTAGACAAGATATTAGAATATACACAACATATACCATGGAGAAACTCTTTCGAGAAAAAAATCCACCAAGAATCAATGTATTATTTAAGAAAACACCTCAATTTTCAACATTTGGTATCGAAGTTGAGGTTGGGTAGAGTATTGGGATGCCTTTCTCTTAAAATATTGAAGGATTTATTGGCTTAGTGGGATCTTTTATTATTTTTTGTTATTGCTGATTTTGGAAAATAAGTTTGTTACAATGAATTCTCATTTAGATATTGAAAGGTTCAATGGAAACTAAAAATGGAAGATATTCTTGAAGAAAGAGATCAATGGTTAGCTATTAATAATCAGACAAAGACACCTACAACTATGCCAGATGAGGATTGGGATAAGCTTGATAAGAAGGCAAGAGGAATCATAAGATTATGTCTTCTAATGTTGTTCTCTTGAATGTTTCAGATGGAAATACTGCATATAGATTGTGGAAGACAATAGGTAATATTTATCAAATTAAAAGTCTTACCAATAAGTTGTATCTAAAAAGGAAGTTGTATTCTTTTAAAATGAAAGATGGTGATTTTTTTGCACATCATTTAAATGCTTTTAATTTGATTCTCAGTCAGTTAGCATCTGTAGATGTAAAGCTAGAAGATGAAGATAAATGCATTTTGTTACTTTGTTCTTTACCAAAGTCTTGGGAAAATCTAATTGTTGCTATCAGTGGTAGTGGTGCAAATCCAAATATGGACAATATAATTCCTACTCTCCTATCAAAGGAGATGAGGAGGAAGTCTAAAACCAGCTCCCAAGATGCCTTGTTTGTAAGAGGTAGGCCTAAAGAGAATGAATCTAAGAGTAAATGTTGAAAATTGAGGTGTTTTCTTAGATTAATACTTTGCAAAACTTTATGATTGTTGATCTAAATATGTATTCTTTGTTACAGATTCTTTGTGGGTGATTATCTAATTAATCCATTTTACCATTTGTAGAATGAAGACAAAAGGTTGTAGAAGAATTAGATAGGATATTAGAATATACACAACATATACTGTGGAGAAACCCTTTCGGAAAAAACTCCACCAAGAATCAATGTAAATTATTTAATCTCTAAAGTAGATTACAATAACTCCAATCCTTGCTTGAGAATGCTTATTTTTCTTTCACCAGATCTTCTTCACAACCTACAATAAAACTAATAATTAACTCTCTTCAACTTGCTTGAGGTAAACAGGCAATAATCAACTTTCTAAACTCCAAAGAGTTACAATTACAAAGCTCAATCCCTATCTCACAAAAGGTACACCTATCTTTTGTAAGTAGAGTTCTACCACGAAGAACAATGCCAAAGCATGTGCTTCATCCATTTGGGCATCCCAAACTGAAGTCACGACTGAACCTTGATTCCGTAGATATCTCCAAAGCTTATCCTCAAAGTGGGTTCCCAAGAGTGGGCCCACTTAACTTAGCATTTTGAAATATCTTAGTATGCAAAAGAGTTAACTCCAAGAAGCCAACTTGGGTGCCCAAGGTGGGTCCAAATCATTCTCTATTACCTAAAACATATCTCTCCACCATTCATAAAAGAATGGTCATCCCCCGTTAACTGAAGGTAGTCACCTATTATCTGTCATGCAACTCAAGTCATTAGTCATGCATTCCAAGTTAACTAAAGTCAACTAGCATTCAACTAAAACTAACTGAAGATAAATGAACTATAACTAAACTAAACTTAATTGAATTGAATTAAACTAATTCTAAACTAAAATGAACTGAATTGAACTGAACTGAACTGAACTGAACTTTGTGCATGTAAACATCAATCCCTAACTTCTAGGATCTTTACATGCATTACAAAAGTGTTATCTTTTACTCCAAACAGTTAACTTAACTCAAGGTGGGTTCCACCTTCCATGTGGGTGCCCCATGTGCCCCTATTATTTAGGAACTCATATTGGACACCCTCACATGCTCCTAACATTTAGAATTAATTACAAATGTCAATTAACATGATTATTTCATTCAATATTAATCTCTTTCTAATCATAGTGTTGGGGAACACTTTCCAAGGACTTAGGAGATACATGAAATAAATAATGTTTAGGATTGCAATTAAATGGCATCCTAATTCCAACACAACAAATATTTCCTAAATCAAGGGCAATAACAATTTAATCACATGCATTTATTGACTTTCTAAATAAATCTTTATTAATGTGAAAGGCATTCTACAATGACAATAAGGAATGGAGTGCAATGGTATGAGTGTATTAACAAGAACTCTTATCTTTTATCTTAAATATGAGAATCATTTACACATCAAAATAATAATATTTAATAATAAACATATTATTTTCTATTCAATTGAAATTTATATATTTCAACATTTAAAAAAAATCTATTTAAGATATCTATACTATTATGATATTGCTATAAGATTCAACCATGTACTTTTTGAGTCAAACTCATTGACCCATGTTTCATGAATAGTGGTTCACAAGAACCTATATGACAAGTAGGAGGTATTTTCCACATCATGTCAAATTGTGACATTGCTATCAAAATTCAATAGTGTAGTTATGTGTCAAACTCATTGACCCATGTTCCATGAGTAGTGGTTCACAAGAACCCATATCAAAGATAGAGATGGGTTCTTGTGAACCACTACTCATGGAACATGTGTCAATGAGTTTGACTCATAAAACTACATGATTGAATCCTGATAGCAATATTGAGAGATGGGTTCTTCTAAAAAACTATTCATGGAACATGGGTCAATGAGTTTGACTCGTAAAACTATACGGTTGAATCTTGATAGAAATATCACAAGAACCCATCTCTCATGAAAACAAAGTCATAGAAAATACCTCCTTATCAATATCTATACTAGATAAATATAGTCATTGAAGATCTTCCCACATGTGAGTATGCAGTCCAACGTTGCATTGTATTTAAGCTCATCATCTAAGAGTGAGACACTGATTTCTTGTGCAAGTTGGTACATTTGCAGATGGAGAGTACCAACACAAGAAAGTGAAGAAGAGTGCCCAGTTGAATGAGTGGTTCGATAAAAAAATCCACACCATGCAACAGTAACCAATATCCAACACTAAAAAAATCACTGTCAGAGGGTTGACCTCGAATGAAGATCTCATTCTGTTTAGGGTCTTTTCTTTTTGTTGGTGGTCTTGTGTTGTTCTTGGTACCTTAGACTATTGTGGCCTCGTGAATGTTATTAAAATATTTCATTTCATATAGAAGATATGGAAAATATTTCTTGATATCCAATGAAGTCACCATTAATGTAAACTATGGTTTGTGATAGTTCTCAGAAGCAGCTTTGATGTTAAGAAGCCTTTTGTTCAAGTAAAATTTAGAGAGGGTGACTAACCATCCTATTGAAATGCATGAACACTAAAGACAAAATCTAAACATTGAAATAGAATATGAATTATGGATTAGACTGCACAATAATAAAATTCTACCATGTGACGGTTAAAATGGGCATCAAATTTATTATCCATATACATTCGAATCAAATGAAATTTCAAATTTATAATCTTGGTAAAGGTTCACGACCATCAAATAAACGTCAAATTTAAAGACTTCAATAATTCATTGAGACGGTCAAATGAGCGTCAAATTTATTGTGCGGAAATGTTCAAATGTGACGATCAAATTACCATCAAATTAATGGCCTCTAGAATATAACAACAAAATAAATGTCAAATTTATTACTGTGAGATTATTGTAATGGTCAAATGCCTGTCAAATTTATCATTCTCAAAATTACAGAGATGGTCAAGCGGCCATCAAATTTATTTTCCTATACATAATGTGACGGTCAAATGATCGTCAAGTGAATCATGATAGTTAAATGAGTGTCAAAATTATTATATCAATGTGCTAAACATGACAGTAAGATGAACGCCAAATTTTTGTTTAGAATATATGATGGTTAATTGAACATCAATAAGATGTACTATAGCATTGGAATGGATGTCAAATTTATTTCTTGTTATTTGCAAAAAGTGACAGACGAATGACTGTCAAATTATCAATTCTAACATTAAGCTAACCAAAATGCTTGTTAAGATTCACAGGTACTAGAGCTATCACAAACCATAAGCTGACATTAATGGTGTCTTGTAAGGATCCAATAATCAAATCTCTCCACTAGGTAATCCCCAATTTAAGATTACTAAGTTGAGTAAATGATTGAGTAGGATCTAAACGAGTCTTCTAAATGATTGAACATTCTTTCCTATTAAATTTGAAAGGAAGCCCTTGTGGCCATGGAATTATAGGAATCCTTAACAAGTTATTAATGTTTTGTATTTGAACTAATGAAAATTTAAAAAATTTAAATATAAATTTCATGAGCATTGTTTAGCCATTTAAAAGATATGCATTATTTAATAAAAAAGAAAAAAAATATATTTATGTTTTGATTTGTTGAAAATTTTGAGTTTTATTTAGGTTTCATATGAATTGATGTTAGTTTTTTTTTTTGTCTATCTTTTTGTTGGAAAGGTCATTTGAATTGTAGTAATATTTGCATTGTCATTGATTCTAAATTTAGTAATTGTAGATTGTCAGAAGTGAAATGAGAATTATGAGTTACAATAAAGGTAAATCAATTGACAGGTGAGTTACTAAAACTTCAAAACTACAAAAAGGAAAGGAGTTTGATTTTTCATATAGGGTAATCTAAAGCTTATAGGTGGTGTGGATTTAAGCATTTTTTACTAGGCTATGGGGTTTTGTAGATAATCATTCTACATGCAAATGATACGTAGATTTATAAATTGCAAATAGATGTCCCTTTCCATGTGAGAAATGTGAAATATAAAATTAAAAAATAGACTGGCTATAAGCATCCAAATCAAAAGTTGGCTTTCTCTAAGTTCTTTAGAAGTTTTTGGAAATAATTTGATTTGTGCCTTTTGATTTTAGAATGTGAAATCCTTTTTTAATGCTATAATCAAAGTTGTTCTTCAACCATTCAAGTAGAACATATACAAAAGAAAAGGGCATGTTTTATTACTCTATTACGACACAACTAACATTGTCTAGAAAGAAGTAGAACATGTTTGAGTTCCTTTTTGTGAAGCCAAATACTTTAGTGAAGGGCTTTGGTTTTTAACTTTTATATCTAGACTAATTAGTGTAGTTGCAAGGGATTTTGTTGAAGTCTAAAGTTGTTTGTTATGATTACTTGTGGTAGAATAGTAAGAATGGTCAATTTTTTTTACCATGGGCAATGATCAATGGTGTGTTAATTTTTAATTCTTAAGATTTATGTTGGTAACATTCAAATATTTGAAATCTTTATTCTCTATCATCTATTTTGTGGTGTTCTACACATATTTTAAAATGTGGATTTATTTTTATGTTCACTTTGAATCAAATAATTTGATCTAACTATAAATATGTTAGAATATTATTCAAAACATAGAGGTCCCCTAAAGCCTTGCAAATGTGATTTGATTATACAAATATAAATAGAAATTGGCTTAATAAATTTATTTTGATATATGGAATCAATATTTCTTACAACTGCTAGTTCACATTTGCATCTTTGATGTAGAATTTGATGTTACATACCCATTTCTTATTTTTGTATGGAAAATGTTAACCAACAAACTATTCTATCACCATCTACCAGGAACTATGCTACAATCCATGGACATGAAGTTCAATGTATGAGATTAATTTGCAATCCCTTATTATATTTGAGTTTGTTATCAAATGTTACTAAAAAGATGTAGTAAATTAGTAAGGACCTCAAATACCTTAAAGATTAATTGTTAAAGAAATTAAGAATTAACTTTTATGCAAGATTAGATGACTTTTATTTGAAAAAACTTTTGGTAGCTTTTCTACTTTTTTAAAAAGCTTCACAAGTACATACAATTATTATTTTTATTTAAAAAATTAAAATATTTTAAAATAAGTTAAGTTTACAATGCATTTTAAGTCACCCTTGGATATGTATAGATCGTATTGTTTTATAAAATTTTTGGACTCAATCATGTTGTCCCAATTAAAACATTTATTTTCAATGAATAAATTGAAGAAAATGGCTCTTAAGGTAAGTGGATTTGTTTTCACATCCGCATGAGTAACTAGTTATAGGTAGCAACAATATATGTGAATTAATATTTTAACAATTATCTTAAAGAGACATTAATGTTACTTATTGTAGGCATGAAAATAATCCTAACTAACATAGTGCATCTAATTCTGATCAATTATCATCAAATTTCTCCTATTAATTAAATAAAGCGATTTATTAGATTAATTCACTAATGTTCATCATGTTTAATTAAATAAATCGATTTGTTTAATTGAATCCCCAAAGTCCTCTTATTTGATTAAATAAATCAAATTATTTAAATCACATATCATAAATTCACTAACCCACTTAAAGTTAATTAAATTCTAAATTAATTAACTTTAATCACCTTATAATCATCATTAATAAATTCTCTAGCTTTTAACTCCCCAAGAGTTAAATCAACCCATGATTAACTAACCCACTTGCACATGAAAATAGTTTCTTTTAATTAACTAATTACCTCATTTATCCTCTCAAAAGCATATTCTAGGGAATATTCCTTCATTGACTCCCTTTATTTGAATTTCTTACCCAAACAATTTTCCTCCAAAACATCTCAACCACATGCATTTAGTGCCTCTTACATCTCAACCACATGAATTTACTATCTTACACCCCTCTTACATCTCAACCACATGCAAAAATGTGCTCAATCCTCACCCATTAGCATTGAGACAAGTGTCCCAATCTCATTGGCTCTCGTTTAGTCCCACTTTCCTCCATCTCTCCATTCTTCAATCCTTCAACCTATAAATAGAAGCCACTTCTACTTGAAATCCATCTACAATCTTATGCATTTGCATTATAGGCACATTTCATCATGCACTTTATCATGCATCTTTGCTTGTTCATCATTTTAGAAGCTTATCAAGGGTGTGGGAAAGGGCATCCTTTTCACATCAAAGGAGCGCCACTCCCACTATGGGATAGACTAGTGATAGATGACAAAGATCCATATTCTAAAGAGGTTGATCAACTGACGACAACAAACCTCCAACTAGAGGAATCTGCAATCACAAGTAATAGTAAATATGTTATTGAGTTGACAGTGGCATTGGTGTTTGTGGGAGGAAGCAATACGTTGAAAGAAATTGTGCCACCCTTAAATGCACTACGCAAGTATAGTTTTGGAGGTGGATGAGATGCGTCCAACAAATGTGATGGCCTGGTCCTTGGATCTCACAAAAAAATGCCAAGAAAAGAAAACTTGTGTGCCTCAAATTGGGGTTATATTCCCTTGACTCACACTCCAAGCTCTTTAGATTGAAGCTTCACCTTTCACATTTGAAAATGCGTTGAATATTGCATGGGATTGTATACAAGCACTCTAAAACCAATACAAATTTCTTCAAACAAGAAGTGAATCGATTCAAGATATCAACACCATGTCATTTTTTTTTTCTACCAAATACATGCTTGGATCATGACTTTGAGTCCTCTTATGGCTATTTTGTTGTCTTAAATCTTGCATTTCTTCTACTTTCTCCACATCAATATTGTTTTCTTAATATTACTAGTTGAACTATTGCTGGTAATTACTTGATTACTAGTAGAGAATATAAGTGTCACTTCTATTTTTTTCCCTAGATCTGATACTATGGAAACCACAACCTGTGAAGGTGATTTCAAGGGTGAAATCTAAAATCTCCCAAAGTGTCTCATTGTGGATTTGTTGGTATTGTTAATTCATGCTTTATTATATCTTTGTTCACTAACAATAAAATCTTTATTGGATTTTTGCAGGTTAAGTCAATGAGAATCGAAATGTTATCATTCATCTAGATGGGGGGGATTTAGCTGTATATGTTGGGATTTTAATGATACAATTTGGCCATCATCCTTTACATCTGAAAAAAAGGGAACTAATTGAATTTAAATAAAGTTGTTGATCTATGATTGATTTTGTTTTACTAACTTAAAGTTGTTGGGTGAAGATTGCTAGGGTGGAGTCTATTGATTAACTTTGATCAATTTTTCATGCTTAACTATAAATTTGATCTACTTCGCATCAAGGCGGATAAATCCAAACATATTTGAATTCAAACATTAGGCATTGAACTTGAAAAAAAAAGAATTTTTAAATGCTTATTATAATAGCTTGAAGCATCCATTTCTTGCTTTCATTTTCTATTTTAAGACAACTCACTTCATCTTTTGGGCTTAAAATTAACAAAAAACTCAAGCTTTGTCAAAGTTGGATTAAAATTGAACATTAGAAACTCACTAGACTTTGATTTTGGGCTAAAATTCAACATGAAAAACTCATATTTAAGCTTGGTGCTCTAAAAAGAATTCATCTTTATTTTGGTCTTAAAAAAAACTTGTGCTTTCATTGTTTTTTGTATTTTTTCAAAATTTGTGTCATTCGAATGCATATGCACTCCTCTCGCGCCTTTCGATGATCTTGAGAATCAAAATCATTCTAGTGACATTAATTGTTTAAAATTACCCACACATTTAAAATTTGGATCTAAAATTGAACAATCATGCGAGTGTGAAGGAAAGGCATTGTGTGTGTTCCCTCCTAGTGCAATCTAGGCGGTTGAACTACAAATTTAATTCTTCACTATTGTTTATCTTTAGAGGGCTTGCCTTGGTGGGAAAAAGTACCCATCCCAAGGGAATGATCTAAGTGGTAACGAGCTAATGCCAAGTTATTTCAAACCGCTATATAAATTTGTGATTGCAAGGAAAGTTTGCAATTAATGGGAAATAGTACACATGATAGCTCTCCCCTAGTATCTTTATGATGAGTAAAGCCCTTGTTCTAAGGGTTGAAAGACCTCTTGATAGATTTTATCATTGTGCCCCCTGAACCGGATGTCCTTACTACAACCCTTTGTTTAAGAGGCCAAAAATCCTTAATACTTGGTGCAAGAACAGTCATTCTAAAGCTACCTCACATTTGTACTATTCAAAGTAGAAACAAAATAAATCCTCAAGGTCTTTGGATCTTTAGTATTTTGATATTTGGTGGTCACGAGAAGTGTGTGCCATGGAGGGGAGCCAGTGTCACCAAATCTCTAACTATTCGCTTTGTCTCAATGTTTGGAGAAATCCAAGTGAGAATCCAACAAGTATAACCATTTCTATCCTAGGGTTGTCAATTTGTGAGTTAGTCAAATACTTTGCTTGGATCTAAAACTTTGAAACAAACATTTAACAAGCCATCAAAATTTCAAACCCTTTGGAAGAACAAATATCCTTGAAGAGTCGAAATGTTATTGCTTGTCCCTAGGGATTTTATCCTTAGAGGCTTCTAAATATTTGGGTCCATATCTCAATTTTTTCTCTCCAAAGTCAACCTAGGAAACTATGCCTTTGATTCTTTGATTTTCACATAATGGACCTTGTGGAATGAAAAGGAGTTGAGACATAGAAATTCAGTTTGAAAGTTAAGCAAGAAGTGTTGATGTGATAAAAAGAATCCATTTAATCAAGATAAAAGACAATTGGACCCCACATATGTGTTTGATCTCATGATTTCCTACAAAGTCAAAATCCCGAAACCAAGGTCCATTAATCATCATAAGATTAATCTTAGTCCAAAGGCTCTCAAGAAACATCTTTTAACACTTTACGAGACCAAAGATAGATTGGTATATAAC
Source organism: Sequoia sempervirens (assembly GCA_007258455.2). Lineage (NCBI taxonomy): Eukaryota > Viridiplantae > Streptophyta > Pinopsida > Cupressales > Cupressaceae > Sequoia > Sequoia sempervirens. The sequence continues at coordinate 157,336,547 of VDFB02000017.1, read as the reverse complement.
TTTTACAAATGTGCTTCAAGAAATAATCCAAACTTGTATTCCTCTATTATTGTCAAAATCCGGGTCTTTTCCAATGTTTTGAATTTATCACATAGAGTTGAAATTTTTAGAGGTATCTACGTGTTCTTCAATACCTTGGTCTTGTAAACAAAGTCTCTCTAGGTTCATCTAGGATCAAAATCACCCCTTTCATTTGTCACCATCACCAATCAAATCGAATCTCACAAACAACTTTTAGAACCTTGGAAAAATCATTCATGCTATACTTTTGGTAAATCCTTCAATCAAAATCACCTTGTTTGGCTAAGTGTGTGTGGATGAATCCTTCCTCATACATTTAGTTAAATTATCAACCTTGTGGATAAGTTTATTCCAAGATAACATCTAGCATCTTGGGATCTATGAATCCATTATCCAAATCAAAATCCAAAAAAAAAGATCCTAAAGTCTTGTATTCCTCCAAAGTTCTTAAAAGTTAAAACATTCATATTATTCATCCTTTATTTGTCACATCATCCTCATTTGATCCTTAACCTCCTAGATTTTCTTTTTTGTACCTAAAGTTTAGACCAACCTAAGGATTTAGAGGTATACCTCCCATATTCCTAAAATTTGATCCCAATTTTTATGGTCCAAACAAGATCACAACACAAGAAGATCATGGAGAAAAACAAAGAAACATCCACTTCAAGCGATTTGAGCCAAACTGCATCAAAATTCAACCTTATGGAATCTACCATCCCTTCATTCAACCCCCCTCAACAATCAAAAGATCTTCAATAAGGAGGTTTTCAAGTGGAGGATGTCACCAAGAACTTCGAAGGGATGACCCAAGATGAAATTGAACTTGTCCAAAATCCTGAAACACACAAGATTGTCAACACAATCATGAGGCTCAATCCCACACAATACATGTTGGCATTAGCAAAGAAGGGGCTAAAATCCCTTTCGATTTTTATGTGAGCACTATTGTTGAACAATCTATTGGGAATATTCCACCCACATCATTCACACCAATGTCATTCCCAAGCATCATCCAACCCATCATACAACCAACATTTTCTCATGCTCCAAGTCAACCCATGATCACCAAGGGGAGTTCATTACTCTAATCTCTTCAAACACATCCACTTGTCAACACTCAAAATATAGAGGCTAACACAATCTTGGGTATGCCCAACACCATCCCACAAGATCCAAAAAATCCATATGTACCACTCATCTTCCATGATACCAACAATCCCTCCACATTTTCTGCGATACCGACATACTCTCTTGACACACAAGTCTCTCTTCCCATGATATCACAAGGACAAGTAGATTCATTTGGACAAGTAGGGACTTTTAACGCATCATATTCACTTTTGTAAGGGAAAACACCACCAATATTTTCATCATTTCCTCTCTTAACATCAACATCCATACCAATCCAAGGTTTAGGGTAACCCCCTTTACCCAACATACCAATCCAAAACCAATCAAATCAAATCAATCCTCTAGTCACAAGTCAAATCAGCATGTCAATTGTACCAAATACTCCAAGCATGCCACTGATATCGCAACACCAAGTGGCACAAATCCAAACATCTCAACCAATCATCACTCCATCTACAACACCTCAAACTCTCCAAAACGTGGTCTCCTAAGGACCTAGCACATCAATCATACCAACTCCCACACAACCTCTTGTCATCACTAAACAAGCACCTCCACAACCACCCCAACAATCTCTCATCACACCATCTCACACCATTCCACCAAATCCCCCACCTCCACCACCAAATCCAAACATATTAAACCGATACAACATCACATTGTAAACAACCCAACAAGCATATCAAAAGGAACTTCAACAATTCCAAGCTCAACAAGCCACATAACAAGCACATGCACAACAAGCCGCACAACAAGCTACCCAAGTACAAGTGCAAGCTTTACTACAACAACAACAAGCCACACAACAAGCACAATAGGCTGCCCAAGTACAAGTGCAAGCTTTACTACAAAAACAACAAGCCACACAATAGGCTGCCCAAGTACAAGTGCAAGCTTTACTACAACAACAACAAGCTGCACAAGCCACACAAGCCGCACAAGCTGCACAAGCTGCTCAACAAGCTCAAGCTCAAGCACAAGCTCAATACCAAGTGTAACAAGCCCAATCCCAAGCCTTGTTACAACAACAGGACTATCAGCAAGCCTTGTAACAACACACACAACAACAAGCACTGATAGCTCAACAACAACAGGACCAACAAGCGTTGTTGGCACAACAACAACTATAGGTATACCGACAAACATTTCTTGCATAGAAAAGCTTACAACCACCTCTTGTGAATGCACAACCAAATACGCAAGTCATCCCACCTGTCACCCAAGAAACCATACCATCCCAAAACATATACATCCCACCACCTGATCCACAAAATGATTTGTTCGCACAAATTAAACTACTCTCACAATAAGTGTTAGACATACAATCAAGAAAGAGAATGAAATCACAAGGGAATTTGTGCCCCTATCCATTTGACAAAAGAATTGTGATGGTTCCATTCCTGTAAGGATTTGAGATACAAAAAATTGACAAATACCATGGGACTAACACTCCTAAAGATCACATCAGCGAACTCCATGTACAGTATATGGAAGTTTCATATGACGATTCTTATCTAATGTGAATCTTCCCTCAAAGTTTGGTTGGTCCAACAATGCAATGGTTCTCTCGCCTTCCCCCTGGAATTAAAAAGTTTCAAGAAATTGTGGACATATTCACACATAATTATTCATTTAACATAGGCATAGAAGTGAGCTTGGAGGAATTATCCAACCTAAAATAAAATAAGGGAGAAAAATTTGCAGCTTTCTTGCAATGATGGTGAGCCAAGGCCAATAAAGGCAAATGGTTTATGCCTGAAGAACAAAAAATTGGGACTACCATCTCCAACCTTGAAGGGACCTTGTCCTTTCACTTGAAAATTCAATGCATAACAACCTATGACCAATTTATTCCCAAAGCGCTCAACATTGAAAGAGCCCTTATAGCACAAGGGGGCACACCCACATACCAAGACAATCGACCATCAACAAGTTACAATGAAAAATCTCGCACGTGAGAAAAGAAAAAAAATGTCACCAATGATGGTGTCGTTGATGCCAAATTTTTTATCATTACCCCAAGGTAGAATACACAAAAAAAATGTACCAACAACCACAAATCAACCGATCATCACAACAACAACCTAATAATCAAATTGTCAACAACCTAAATGCTCAAGGGGGACCACCTCCAAGGAATAGATATCCCCCTAAACAAAAATACACACCACTTGGGGAACTAATCGAATATGTCATGAAATAACTAGTACAAGGGAATCTCATCAAAATCCCTGTTTATGAAAATTAACAAGAGCCTCAAGTTAAACCACCATGGTATAACGAGAATCACCTTTGTGACTTTCACAAAATAAAGGGACACACAACAACCAGTTGTATGAGACACAAGAATTTTATCCAAGATCTCATTGATGATAAGACCATAACCATTGAACAACTATCCAGGAATTAAGATCCTAAAATATACATGAATCTGATGCCAAATCATAATAAAGGAAACAACAATGGTAAAGGAAAAAGCTACAACAATGTGAACCATATTTATGATCATGTTGTTGCTTCTTTGGATGAATGGGTAAAAATTTTCAATATCAAAGGACCTAGAGCCGAGTGTGGAGTCACCACACATAGTGGTAGAATCTCCATTCCAGGATCTTCACCACCACCCAAAGCACCCGCCGTCAATTTGAAATTAATCCCTCATGGTTATAATGTCCTAGATCAACTGAAAAAGACTCCCACCTAGATCTTCATCATGGAGTTGCTAAACATATCACCTGTACATAGGGACATCCTAGAGAAGGCATTTGTTGCATCTTCCCTCCCCACAAATCTTGATGTTGACTAGTTCCAAGCTATGGTCAGACTTATCACTACACCACATCTCCTCACATTTTTTGAGTATGATCTCCTGACCCAACCATCTCATAATTGTGCACTCCACCTTGAATTCCAGGTCCACAAGAATAAATTCAAATGATTCTTGGTGGATGGAGGTGCAAGTTTGAATATTTGTACTCTAGAACTAATAAAGAATCTGGGATTTTTAGAAGATGTCATCGAAAATGGAAAAGGTATCACTATTATGGCTTATGATGATCAAGAATGGCTATCTCAAGGCATCATTCAACTCCCTATCCAAGTAGGGCCAACAATCATGGAAACCACTTGCCAAGTCCTTGACCTTGAACTACCATACAATATCCTCCTAGGGCCCTCATGGATCCATGGGATGCAAGTTGTCGCCTCCACTTTCCGCCAATGTGTTAAATTCCCTTATCAAAACCAAGAAGTCACAATCCATCGTGATCCTGAACCGTTCTATTATTGCAAAAATATGGAGTCCAAATATTATAAGATCCCCCATCCCCCAAGTCCCGAAGAATGATGAGGGACCCACATCTCCTTATATAGACCCATCCACTCTAGCCTCCACTTCTGAGACAAAGACACCCTCCATTCTAGGCATCCCTGATGTTAAGATTATTATCCAAGATCATGGATGTGGAGACTATAAAATGAAAAAGAGTTCCTTTGTGATAGGAGAGTTACCTCAATCTCCTCAATCTCATGGGAAGCCACAACTAATTGACACAACATCTTAGAACTTCAAAGCAGAACCTACCACCTTCAGAAAATGGGGAGACCTAAGCAAAGAGGTGGCAGATGTGAAAGATGTACCAAGCCTGTTGTATCAAGATAAAAGACCTGTACCTGATCTTCCCATGGAAGATGATAACAAAGGACTATAGTTAATGTGTGGATGGGGCTACAACAAAAATGAGAAGCTTGGGAAAAATGACAATGGCCTATTAGAACCTATTATTATTGAGAAGCGCATAAAGAATCTTGGCCTTAGATGTACCCCTATAAAGCTAACCATTCTTGGCAAAGGTATCCCTATTCAAAAAATCAAAGTTCCTCCTCAATTACCAGTATCCACAGGTCTACCTCTAGATAATTATACCTTCGATATAACTAACATGTATGAAAAGGAATCCATCTTTGATTTACCCATGTTATTTGAGGATTCCTCCCTTTTTATGATCACTACCATGTCTTTTGAGCTGAGTAACCGATCCATTGAACTAAAGCTTGCGTACCCCCAACTGATAGATTGTGACCAACAAGGACCACCGATCTTAGACACATTAAAAAATGTTGAGGCTCTCTTAGAATTCATGGGAATAAGGGATACTCTACCATATGGAGACCACACAAGAGGGTTTGATATTGAGCTAGAACACATGCCTACTATGGGGAAACAATTGAATCTCTTAGTCACAAAATAGAAAATCTAAGAGTAACGTCTAGGTCTCTAAGTGAAAACCACACTGTGGCACTTTCTGAGCCAAAAATAGTAAAAAGAAAGGACATATCCAATGGTAAGAAATTATTTGAGGTGCCAAAGGATGAGGGATTCAATCTTCCCCTTAGTTCCAACCATCAAGAAAAATCAACAGTACTGGTAGAAAAATGCAACCCAATCAATTTGGGAATTGAAGAGACACCACACATCACTTTCTATGCAGAGTCACTTTTGACCGAGGAACAAGAAATTCTAGCTACATTTCTAAAAGCAAGGAAAGTAAATTTTGCATGGACCTATGCTGACATGCCAAGTCTTGATCTAGAGGTAGTAGTCCATCATCTAAAAATCTATCCATAGGAAAAACCAATAAGATAGAAATTAAGAAAGATGCATCCATAGATCACATTGTTGGCCAAACTTGAGCTGCAAAAACTCCTTGACATTGGTTTCATATGACCCATTGACTATCCTGAATGGGTTTCCAATCTTGTACCTATTTCTAATCCCACTAAAGGCATATGTATCTGCACATACTTTAGGGACCTAAACAAAGCATTCCCTAAGGATGATTTCCCTCTTCCCAACATAGACATGATTGTAGATCTAATAGCAAGGCATGAGATGCTATCATTGATGGACGGGTTTTCAGGATACAATCAGATTATGATAGCAAAGGATGATCAACATAAGATGACCTTCACCTATCCATGGGGGACTTACTATTGGAACAGGATGCCATTTGGGTTAAAGAACATTGGAGCTACATACCAAAGGGCTATGAATTTGATTTTTCATGACATGATCCACAAATCCGTAGAAGACTATGTGGATGACATACTAACCAAATAAAGGAAGCGTCAGGACCACATAACATCACTAGGCTCTATTTTTGATAGACTGGAAGAATATAAAGTATGATTCAATCCTAAGAAATGTGTCTTTAGTGTGCAATCAGGAAAAATTCTAGGATATATTGTATCAATGAGGGGAATCAAGATAGACCTTGCAAAAGTAAAATCAATCCTTGAAATGGAAGCACCATAGACATTGAAGCAATTAAGGGGCTTGCAGGGAAGGCTCCAATCCATTCACAAATTCATAGCACAGTTAGCAGATAAAGTTGTCCCCTATTCTCACCTACTCCACAAGGGGGTAACATACAAGTAGGATGAGAAATGCAATTAGGCATTCAATAAAATTAAGGAATACTTGCTAACACCGCTAGTCCTCATGCCACCAATCTAGAACAAACCATTGATCTTGTACATATTAGCGACAACGACAACCCTTGGTGCTCTCCTAACACAACATGATGAAACAGGGAAAGAAAGAGCCATTTACTATATCAGAAAAACCTTGGTGGGACACGAGCTAAACTACACATTCATCAAGAAAGCTTATCTTGTAGTAGTGTTTGCCACACAAAAATTTGAACATTACATGCTTTCTCATCAAATAAAGCTCATCGCCAAAATAGATCCCCTCAAGTATCTACTTTCTAAAGCAACACTCATAGGGCGAATGACTAAGTGGGCCATGATCGTAACATAATATGACATTGAGTATGTATAATGGAAATCCATCAAGGGATAAGTAATTGAAGATCAATTGGCTGAAGCACCTATATATTTAGAGAACCCCCTAGTATTAGAGTTTCCATATGAGTCCATTTTCAATATCATTGTAGCAGATCATTGGAAGGTATACTTTGATGGGTCATATACTCAACATGGGTCAGGAGCAGGAGTCTTCTTCATCACACCACAAGGATATTACATCCTGAAGTCATATAAGCTATCTTTTCCATGCACCAATAATATTGTAGAGTACGAGGCTCTAGTAATAGGACTCCAAATTGTAGTATAGTGGAAAATAATGGTACTTAAGGTTTATGGAGACTCACAATTAATTATCAACTAGGTCAATGATGAATACCAAACAAAGGATGACAAGCTTACCCCATACAAGAAACTAGTGGAGGATCTCAAGGAATTCTTCATCAACATCACATTTGAGCAAATACTGAGGGTAAACAACAAAGAAGTTGATGTTATGGAAACAATTGGATTATTGTTGGATATCTCACAAAATGTCCCTAAGCATGAATTCCTGGTTGAGCAGCTTCTTGTACTAGCTTTTGAGGTACTGAATTTTGAGTTCATGTGCAAAATTGTTGGTCTCGGTGATCCTTGGTACTGTAACATATTCACCTACCTAAAAAATAGGAGTCCTCCCCACCGACATCACCCCAAACCTTAAGAGAACCTTTATCAAAAAGTAATCTCATTTCATCATCTTAGATGATACCCTCTACCATAGAAGTATTGAAGGAACCCTCCTGCAATGCCTTAACCTTGAGGAAGCTTTGAGTACTTTAACTAAGGTACACGATGGTATTTGTGGTTCACATTCTAGTGGTATGACCTTGGCCAAGAAATTGATGAGGATAGGGTATTGTTGGCCTACAATGGAGAAGGAAGCTCATGACTATGTCTAAAAATGTTTGCAATGTCAACATGGGGACCTTATCCATACACCAGCTTAGGAGCTCCAATCGATTATAACACCTTGGCCCTTTTCACAATGGGGGCTCGATCTTATCGGTAAAATATCACCCACCTCATCTAATGGACACAAGTTCATTATCGTTGTCACCAAATACTTCACAAAGTGGGTAGAAGCCATTCCCATGACCTACATCATAGGCAAGTGATTTCCTAATTCATCCTAAATTACCTCATTTTCCATTATGGTGTTCCTCAAGCCCTGATCTCTGATAATGGGTCACCTCTCAAAAACCAAGACATCCCTGAGTTATGCCAAAAATTCAATATCCAACATCACTTCTCCACCCCATATTACCCCCAAGTTAATGTCCAAGATGAGGCTACTAATAAAACCATCCTAAAAATCCTCAAGAAAAAAATCAATGAAGTTGGTTGCAACTGACATCTATAGTTGAATCCTACCTTATGGGCCTACTAAATGAGTATCTACATGCCTATATGTGCAACCCCTTTCTCCTTGGTCTACAAATAAGAAGCCATCCTTCCCATCGAGATCGAGCTCCCATCCTTAAGAATATCATTATAGAATCTCATTACTAATGAAGAATATCAGGTGTCATGGTTGAATGAGCTAGAACTATTGTATGAGTGGTGCATGGATGCTTTGAACCACCTATAAGTCTATTAGAACAGTCTCAAAAGGAGATATAATAAGAAGATCAAGAGTTAGTCATTTCAAGTTGGAGAGCTCGTGTTGAAAGAAAATTAGAAGAATGTACCAAATCCAGACAACAAGGGAAAATTTGAACCCAACTAGTTGGGACCCTTTGTCGTCCAACAAGTTACAAATCAGGAGCATATCAACTATCTACACCTGAAGGTGAGCCTCTACAAGATCCCACCAATAACTCCCATCTTAAAAAAAAATTGTGCCTAAGCTTGCAAGGTATAAATCCAAAAATACAAAAAATATAAAAATATAAAAATCCAAAAAAATCAGAAAAAGGATTGAAAACAATAAAAAAAATGTCCTCTAGTGAAAACCACTTTGGTGGAACTTTGGGCAAGTACCTTGGTGAAAACCTGGCAAACATGCGTCTTGGGTAAATAAGCACTTTCCATCCACCATGATCTCTTCGACTTGTTTTGCATCATTCACCCATCACCTTCCATTGTTCCTTCTATCACCCATCTGTGTCCACATCATGGCTTGATCCTGTGTTAGTATCATGTCCCATCCTAGAGCTACTTAGCACATTCCTAGGGTCAGTTTTTCCTACCTATATTGGAGTATTTTATTGCATCACGTTGGGGAAAAATTCCTATACCTACACCAGATCAAATTCATGTATATTCTTACAATCTTCCCTAAAATCAAAAAATCCAAAAACATTTGTAAAATTACAAAACCCAAAAATATCCAAAACATATCAAAATCCCCAAAGCAAGTTGTAATTATAAAAATTCAAAAATAGAGTTGTCATGTTGAACTACGAGGCTTCTGCATGTATAACGTAGGCAAGGTTGATCCTTGATCAACCCCCAAGGCCCCTAGGTTAGGTCCTTAGGTGTCCATCATAATAAACTGGTAGTCCACACATGTTCATATCTTCATTAATAAATGAGTCTATGTCGGTCAAACTATGTGGTCTCTGCATGTATAACGTAGGCAAGACTAATATTTGATTAGCCCCTGAGGCCCCTAGGATAGGTCCTTAGATTAGGTTCTTCGTCAAAATATCAAAAAACACAAAAACATTGGAAAATTTGAAAATCAAAATATTTTTAAAAAATCTCAAAAATCCCAAAATAGCCTCAAAACATTTCAAAATACCAAAAACATTCAAAAAAACCAAAATCAACCATCCTGTTTCACCTTCACCTGCAATAAACATCCACTCACAATAAACGGTCATCATCTTCAACCTTTGGAAAAACAATTGGAAACAAGTATAGAAAATTGAAAGTGTGAACTCAAACGTCAAGGTCTTAAGTCTAGGTCAGTAGATAAACAAGTTAGTCAACTCTTGGTGTCAATAGCTCATCATCTCGTTAGTCTCAAAATCATCTAATAACATCATGTCCTAGGATACATCCTTCCTATAATGGACATCAACATCAAGAGCTTGATTTGTCTTTGCTAACTTGACTAATTCTCTTGTGTGTTAACAAAGCATTGAGTCGTCATATCCTAAATAAATCATCTATGAGCTTAAACGTTGGCAAGTCTAATATTTGATCAGCCCTCGAAACACAAAACCACAAAAAAGTTAAATAACCTAAAAATCCAAAAAAAATAGCCTCATAATATTTCAAAAACATCAAAAGCATCCAAATTTTTGAAAAAATCCATCTGTCTCATTTCACTTCACCCACGATAATCATTCATGCATAATAAATCAATTGTCACCTTCATCCTTTGGCAAAACAAACAGAAACAACCACAACAATTAGCAAAAGCAAACTTCAAATGTAGAATCAAAATCAAAACAATAAAATTTTAAATGCAAAATCAAACTCTTGATCTTTTTAGCAAACATGTCAATCAAGCCTTATCTCAACATCCTTTCAAACAACCTATCAACTTGCCACCATCCACTAACATTTCCTAGGATGCATCCTTCCTACAATGGGGCATTATCTTTGGCAAAACACCTTGGATACTTATCCCAAGCAAAAAACATCCCTTTGGCCAGAGGTATGAAGAACATTAACTTGTTTGTGCTTGATCTTTTCTTTTGATTTATCTTATTGCACTCATTCCAATGACCTCTCGATGATGTCTAATCAAAATGATTTAGAGAAAGGAATGGGGCATTGATCATTATATCTTGTCTACCGTGCTTGTTGGATATTCTTGTGATATAACTTGGCGATACTTACTTTGGTAGGTGTGTATGGAGGGAGTTTTGGATAGCTTGTTGACTATTTCATTGATAGGTTATGCCTTTCTGTGTTTTGGGCTGATATGTTTGAAATTTTTGAAGTACATCCTAGTGAGGTTTTCGTATGTTAGGTGTGAACAAGAATACTCCTATCTATTTTTTGAGTCAAAGTCCATTGCACTAGATACCATGCCATCCTAGTTGTTTGTACCTTGATGCATCATATCTATGTGTGTTATCAAACATAAGGAAAGTTATGATCTTTACATCCCCAATCCTTGGATAAGCAATACATTATTATTATTCATCATCATATCTAATAAAGTCTCGACAACTCATAGACTTGTTGGACTTCTGCATCTTCTCGGAATCAAGGGTTGATCCCTCTCATTCTTTTATCCTCTTTCATGCTAACATGCTATCATGACATGCATCCATCCTGCATTCATAAAACATCAACATAGTCATGCTGCATACTCATACATATCATCATAATAGGAAACATCATCTATCTCACATGCATTACATTATCCTTTAAGTTGTTTAGGATACTATAGATTTGTTATTTTAAGCATCTTAATCCATCTCATTTGCATCATCATCATAATATAGATTTGTTAGTCTAATCATCTCATAACATAACCATCCATACATCCA
>VDFB02000017.1:157177659-157324973 GCA_007258455.2 Sequoia sempervirens | reverse complement strand
ATTTGACCATTACAATAATCTCACAGTAATAAATTTGACATTTATTTTGTTGTTATATTCTAGAGGCCATTAATTTGATGGTAATTTGATCGTCACATTTGAACATTTCCGCACAATAAATTTGACGCTCATTTGACCGTCTCAATGAATTATTGAAGTCTTTAAATTTGACGTTTATTTGATGGTCGTGAACCTTTACCAAGATTATAAATTTGAAATTTCATTTGATTCGAATGTATATGGATAATAAATTTGATGCCCATTTTAACTGTCACATGGTAGAATTTTATTATTGTGCAGTCTAATCCATAATTCATATTCTATTTCAATGTTTAGATTTTGTCTTTAGTGTTCATGCATTTCAATAGGATGGTTAGTCACCCTCTCTAAATTTTACTTGAACAAAAGGCTTCTTAACATCAAAGCTGCTTCTGAGAACTATCACAAACCATAGTTTACATTAATGGTGACTTCATTGGATATCAAGAAATATTTTCCATATCTTCTATATGAAATGAAATATTTTAATAACATTCACGAGGCCACAATAGTCTAAGGTACCAAGAACAACACAAGACCACCAACAAAAAGAAAAGACCCTAAACAGAATGAGATCTTCATTCGAGGTCAACCCTCTGACAGTGATTTTTTTAGTGTTGGATATTGGTTACTGTTGCATGGTGTGGATTTTTTTATCGAACCACTCATTCAACTGGGCACTCTTCTTCACTTTCTTGTGTTGGTACTCTCCATCTGCAAATGTACCAACTTGCACAAGAAATCAGTGTCTCACTCTTAGATGATGAGCTTAAATACAATGCAACGTTGGACTGCATACTCACATGTGGGAAGATCTTCAATGACTATATTTATCTAGTATAGATATTGATAAGGAGGTATTTTCTATGACTTTGTTTTCATGAGAGATGGGTTCTTGTGATATTTCTATCAAGATTCAACCGTATAGTTTTACGAGTCAAACTCATTGACCCATGTTCCATGAATAGTTTTTTAGAAGAACCCATCTCTCAATATTGCTATCAGGATTCAATCATGTAGTTTTATGAGTCAAACTCATTGACACATGTTCCATGAGTAGTGGTTCACAAGAACCCATCTCTATCTTTGATATGGGTTCTTGTGAACCACTACTCATGGAACATGGGTCAATGAGTTTGACACATAACTACACTATTGAATTTTGATAGCAATGTCACAATTTGACATGATGTGGAAAATACCTCCTACTTGTCATATAGGTTCTTGTGAACCACTATTCATGAAACATGGGTCAATGAGTTTGACTCAAAAAGTACATGGTTGAATCTTATAGCAATATCATAATAGTATAGATATCTTAAATAGATTTTTTTTAAATGTTGAAATATATAAATTTCAATTGAATAGAAAATAATATGTTTATTATTAAATATTATTATTTTGATGTGTAAATGATTCTCATATTTAAGATAAAAGATAAGAGTTCTTGTTAATACACTCATACCATTGCACTCCATTCCTTATTGTCATTGTAGAATGCCTTTCACATTAATAAAGATTTATTTAGAAAGTCAATAAATGCATGTGATTAAATTGTTATTGCCCTTGATTTAGGAAATATTTGTTGTGTTGGAATTAGGATGCCATTTAATTGCAATCCTAAACATTATTTATTTCATGTATCTCCTAAGTCCTTGGAAAGTGTTCCCCAACACTATGATTAGAAAGAGATTAATATTGAATGAAATAATCATGTTAATTGGCATTTATAATTAATTCTAAATGTTAGGAGCATGTGAGGGTGTCCAATATGAGTTCCTAAATAATAGGGGCACATGGGGCACCCACATGGAAGGTGGAACCCACCTTGAGTTAAGTTAACTGTTTGGAGTAAAAGATAACACTTTTGTAATGCATGTAAAGATCCTAGAAGTTAGGGATTGATGTTTACATGCACAAAGTTCAGTTCAGTTCAATTCAGTTCATTTCAGTTTAGAATTAGTTTAATTCAATTCAATTAAGTTTAGTTCAGTTATAGTTCATTTATCTTCAGTTAGTTTTAGTTGAATGCTAGTTGACTTCAGTTAACTTGGAATGCATGACTAATGACTTGAGTTGCATGACAGATAATAGGTGACTACCTTCAGTTAACGGGGGATGACCATTCTTTTATTAATGGTGGAGAGATATGTTTTAGTTAATAGAGAATGATTTGGACCCACCTTGGGCACCCAAGTTGGCTTCTTGGAGTTAACTCTTTTGCATACTAAGATATTTCAAAATGCTAAGTTAAGTGGGCCCACTCTTGGGAACCCACTTTGAGGATAAGCTTTGGAGATATCTACGGAATCAAGGTTCAGTCGTGACTTCAGTTTGGGATGCCCAAATGGATGAAGCACATGCTTTGGCATTGTTCTTCGTGGTAGAACTATACTTACAAAAGATAGGTGTACCTTTTGTGAGATAGGGATTGAGCTTTGTAATTGTAACTCTTTGGAGTTTAGAAAGTTAATTATTGCCTGTTTACCTCAAGCAAGTTGAAGAGAGTTAATTATTAGTTTTATTGTAGGTTGTGAAGAAGATCTGGTGAAAGAAAAATAAGCATTCTCAAGCAAGGATTGGAGTTATTGTAATCTACTTTAGAGATTAAATAATTTACATTGATTCTTGGTGGAGTTTTTTCCGAAAGGGTTTCTCCGCAGTATATGTTGTGTATATTCTAATATCTTATCTAATTCTTCTACAACCTTTTGTCTTCATTCTACAAATGGTAAAATGGATTAATTAGATAATCACCCACAAAGAATCTGTAACAAAGAATACATATTTAGATCAACAATCATAAAGTTTTGCAAAGTATTAATCTAAGAAAACACCTCAATTTTCAACATTTACTCTTAGATTCATTCTCTTTAGGCCTACCTCTTACAAACAAGGCATCTTGGGAGCCGGTTTTAGACTTCCTCCTCATCTCCTTTGATAGGAGAGTAGGAATTATATTGTCCATATTTGGATTTGCACCACTACCACTGATAGCAACAATTAGATTTTCCCAAGACTTTGGTAAAGAACAAAGTAACAAAATGCATTTATCTTCATCTTCTAGCTTTACATCTACAGATGCTAACTGACTGAGAATCAAATTAAAAGCATTTAAATGATGTGCAAAAAAATCACCATCTTTCATTTTAAAAGAATACAACTTCCTTTTTAGATACAACTTATTGGTAAGACTTTTAATTTGATAAATATCACCTATTGTCTTCCACAATCTATATGCAGTATTTCCATCTGAAACATTCAAGAGAACAACATTAGAAGACATAATCTTATGATTCCTCTTGCCTTCTTATCAAGCTTATCCCAATCCTCATCTGGCATAGTTGTAGGTGTCTTTGTCTGATTATTAATAGCTAACCATTGATCTCTTTCTTCAAGAATATCTTCCATTTTTAGTTTCCATTGAACCTTTCAATATCTAAATGAGAATTCATTGTAACAAACTTATTTTCCAAAATCAGCAATAACAAAAAATAATAAAAGATCCCACTAAGCCAATAAATCCTTCAATATTTTAAGAGAAAGGCATCCCAATACTCTACCCAACCTCAACTTCGATACCAAATGTTGAAAATTGAGGTGTTTTCTTAAATAATACATTGATTCTTGGTGGATTTTTTTCTCGAAAGGGTTTCTCCATGGTATATGTTGTGTATATTCTAATATCTTGTCTAATTCTTCTACAAACTTATGTATTCATTCTAAAAATGTTAAAATGGATTAATCAAATAATCACCCACAAAGAATACATATTTAGATCAGCAATCATAAAGTTTTACAAGGTATTAAGCTAAGAAAACACCTCAATTTTCAACATGTTGTTGCAAGCTTTTGGATTCAATTGTATATGTTTTTGTGTTGACGTTTTGGATTACACTTAGTGATCCATCATCATGAAGAGGAAGGAAAGCAACATTGGAAGATGATAATGATGGTGAGATTGCATATTTTTCTCAAACATGGATGTACATATGAACCTTGTTCAAAAATGTTTTTTTAGTTTTCCTCTTTTTATTTATGTTATAGCTAGTTATATTGTTCTCTATTTTTTATAAGTAAGAATATAATTTTTTATTTGAATATAGTAAAGATTGTCTTGATTTTAAATTCTAGTTAGAGTTGTATCATAGCGTGGTTCATCCAACCATTTAATTTTTTTTACTTTATCAATGTTTTATTTTTTTATTTACTACCTACTACAATGAATGCAGTAAAATGGGTATATTGGTGTTGTTGTTTCCTATCTTAGTTTTTAAGCAGATAAATTAAAGATATATAGATAAATTAAAATCTTAATCGAAATATATATATATATATATATAATTTGGTATAGAAATTTTGAAAATACATTTATCTTCAATAATGTGCAATGTAATACATTTGATGGGGATATCTAATCTATAGAATCAATAATTGTTGAGAAAAATGAAGTCTAGAAATATAAGAATTTTAAAGCCTTGACGTTTATAAGGGGTCCACTTAATTGAGATGTATTTTGACATATACAAGGCTATAAATTGGCTCATGATGCACTTCAAAAGTTAAGAGATTTGTATGGTTCACATTCAAAACTATTGTGCATTCAAGTGCAATTAAAATTGTTCAACATAGATTTGGAAAATGGTAATGTCATCAATTTGGATTCTAAAATTTGAGTGATATTTAATAAGATGTTGATGTTGATGGTGGAAAAGTTTATATCTATCTTAGAGTCTTTATAAAGACACTCCTTTCAACTCATTCAACCTATTTTGAGTCTACAAGCAAGTAATCAATTGAACATGAAAACTTTTGATCAATTGGAGAAAGATTGATGTCACTAGTGAAAATATTTATCTTGCCTAGTATAAAAACAAGCCTTCTAATAAGAAATGTTCTTCTAGAGGTGATTGAAGTGATTAAGGAAGAAGTAGAATGTTATGCCCTTAACCTATTTACTATATTGAAATATGTGATAACCTACTAAAGTTACATATCATAAGTCCCTAAGTATGATAATTATAGGTTAAGATAGTTTCATTAAGATTAGAGTACTAATATTACTTAATAATTTCTATATATAAGAGGTAGTCAATAGTAGTTAAGCATCATATTATAAATTTTATTCTTATTGGAAACTTTTAGAGGTTTGTCCCCTTGAAGTGGGCTAATATTATCAAGTGTTTGTAGCATATTTCCTATATATTATTCTTTGTGTAATAAATTCCATTACAAGTGGTATCTAAGGATGATTCTAGCATCCAAAATACGACAAATGAGTCATTTTTTAATTTAGGATTTTAAATTGTGAAGGATGTATTTCTTTTGATTTGGTGAAATTTTCATAATGTGTAAGGTCAACCAATGACATATTGAAGTTGTTACAGTTTGAATTTGAGATCATTTGAAATAGTTTTGGAGTTATTGTGAAATTATATTTTTTAGTAAATTCACTCTCAATGTCACAAATCGACAAATTTCTCAAAATATTTTTAAAAGCATGATATCTCAACCTAGGTAAGTTGTAATATTTTTTTAGCTAAGTATCTAGATCTATTTTGTATAATTTATTATAAAATTATTTTGGTTGGATACAAGATGAGGGAATCAACAAGAGGCAAGGGATGAAATCTAGTCACTCTTGGAAAGGCACCAAACAATGACCCTATAGGCATTAAATATACTAAAGGAAGAAACCATCAATATGAAGGAAGAAATCTTGTTAGATATTACAAAGTAGATGAAAAGGATCACTAAGAAATATCTTAAGGCGATGTTTTAACAAAGAGATTCTCACCAAGGTTATAGAGATTTTTCATTAGACACATTCACACCACGAGACTTGAGAAGAAAATGTGTCTCCTAAGGGACATGATGCTTTTGTGTTTGACTTAGATTTAAAGTGGAACTATCACCCAAATACTACTATGGCTAGCTCTAAGTACTTCATTCCAAATATGGATATGTACAAGTTTAATCAAAATGATCCAACCAATTGCTATGCTAAACTGAGTAGTCCTTTGATCTTCATCATTTTCTATGTAATAGAAAGTGGCAATAAAATTAATTCATTTGGTATTGATGACTATACAATGAGAAGAAAAGAAGGGATGTCTTGTCACATGCTTCGTTTTTCAAGAACAACCCATGAACTATGAAAATAGTCTTATGAATATAACTACTTCAACTAGATCACCAAATTAAAGCAAGCATGTACAATCAATGAATATAATCAACAACTATAAACCTTGTCTTTAAGAGTGGAGCATGTTACAAAAGAAAATTGAATGAATTATATTTATAGCCCCTAAAGGATCACATCAAAATGAGGTACATATATTTAATCCAACATATGTATCTCAAAAAATGACTATGGAAAGGTAGTTAGAGGGGGGTAAATTGTCCAAGAGAAGATAGGGGTTAATAAGAGAGAGAAACTCTCTATCACAATAATTCCCTCAACATCTCTAGAACTTTATGTTATGATTGTTGATTGTGGTACAATCAATTATGTAGGGAAGTGTCATAGTATTAAACTCATCATGGAAGACCATCATTTAGATTGCCCCATATGTTTTATATTTCCATGGGTGGAGTAGATATTATTTTAAGAATCTAATGGCTTACTACCTTAGGAACAAAAGAGATAAATTTCTAGGAGTTGTTATTTTATTTTCATTTAGAAGATATGATGTTTGAATTGTAGGGAATGCATTCAAGGTCGTTATAGATGTAAATATCTCACCAAATATAAAATATGCTAAGAAAGGGTATGGTATAATTTTGACATGATTATTTTCATTAGAAGCCCAATAGGAAAAGAGTCCTACACCACTAGATCTATAAGAATATATTTAAATAGGAACTTAATACTTTTTGGGGATATGCCAAATGGTTTTCCTCCTAAAAGGGACCATGATCTTTCCATTTAGTTACAACCAAGGAGTGAACCACAACATCAAACCTTACACTTATATCCATATGTACAAAAAAATAAATTTGAGAAGATCATACATGAGATGTTGCTAGCATGCATTATCCGCCATAGTTAGAGTGCTTATTCATCTCTAATAATGATAGTATATAATAATTATGGCCCATTTGACACATGTCAATACTACGAAGAATACATGTACACCATTAAAGATAAGTTTCCTATTTTAGTTATTGATGATTTGTTAGATTAATTAAATTATTGAGCCATGTTCTTTATAAAACTTGACCTTTGGTCAAATTATCACCAAATTAGAATTAAGGAAGAAGATATTCCCAAGAAAATAATTAAGACTCTTGAGGACCACCATGAGTTTCTGGTAATGTGGTTTGGTCTTATTGACACTTCTACTTTTCAAAGTTTGGTTAATTCCATCTTTAAGCTATTTTTAGGAAGTTTTGTATTGGGCCATTTAATGATACATTAATTTATAGAAAAACATGCGAGGAACATTTGTACCATATTGATTAAGCATTATAAATTCTCAAATATTTTATTTATGTTAAACCTTCTACATTTTATTTTGGACTCAAAAAGGTATATTACTTGGGTCACATTGTATCTTATGAAGGAGTTAAGGTTGATCCCATAAAAAACAAGGCTATGGTGGATTTTCCAATTCTTCAGTCTATTAAGTACTCGAGAGGTTTTATAGGAGTCATTGGATATTATAGAAGATTTTATAACGAATTGGGTCTACATAGAAGCACTATTAAAAAGTTGCACTTTCAAGTGGAATGAGACAACTAATATTACATTTGAGATTCTAAAATCAGCTGTGTGTCACTCTAGTTCTATCTACTCTATAGTTTACCAAGGATATAATTATAAAATGTGATGCTTTGAGGAATGGTATAGGAGAAATACTAATTTAAGAAGGTAGGTCCATTACTTTTGGAATTCATCAATTAAAAGGTAAGAATAAACTCAAACATATTTATGAGAAGGAAATGATAGCTATTCTTTACATAATTAAATAATGGAGATCATATCTAATGGGTAGAAAATTTGAAGAAAAAATAGATCATGATAGCCTAAAATATTTCTTAGAACAATTATTGTCCTCTAAAGAACAACAAAAATTAGTCACTAAGATATTGGGATCTAATTTTGAGACCATCTAAAAGAAAGGAAAGAAGAATGTAGTATTTTATACTCTATCTATAAATGATAATAGCTATATAAGGATAAGGGATTATTGTGTATCATTTTAATGTTACAAGTAGATTGGGTCAAAAAGGGGAGATTAGAGTGGAGAAAAGATGTTAAATTGAATCTCATTCTATCAAAGCCCATGTTGTAACATTTGGAGCTTTGGAGTGTATATTTTTCTTGTTGTGTATGAGCATGTGTAGTTCCTTGGTGTGGTTGCGTGTGCTATGGGTAGTAGTTAGCATGTTTTTTTTTGTTGATATATTTCCTTGCATATATAGTTCCTTGGTGTAGTTGTATGTTCTATAGGTAGCATGTTTGTTTCTTGATATATACCAAGTTGCATGTGTATATTTGAGGAATGCATATTTTTTAGGGTTAGTTGAACCCTTGATTTTATTGAGAAGTTGATTTTGTGTGAATTACCTTCTTTTTGTTCTAACTACTTGCTATGCCTGAATGTTGGATGACCCTTTTGGGGTCTTGATTGTGTTTTCATATCTACTTGGGATAGTGTGAATATGAAAACCCTTGGATTTTGATTAACATTATGCAATATTATGTGAGTGATGCATTTGATAGTGAAACTTATTATGTTCTATTCATGTGTCTTATATGTGGAATAAAATTGTGATGTGGTAATACTTGTTTAAATGAACTTTGTGTTGTGTACCCTTTTGTGTATGTCATGTTGCAATAGTAGCATACCATACTGCCCATTTTATCATAATTGGAAAATATTATTTCCTTTCTTTTGTGTGGTGACTTGTAATGTTTTTCTAAAGTGAATCATGCATTGGTATTTACTTGAGTGCATGTCATATGTGTGAATTGATTATACAATTGCATGAAATAAATGTTGAATTATGTAGAATATATCATTTGGATAAATGATTTAAGTCCCCAAATTGTCTTTTTATAGGATTCTTGTGGGAATGTGGGTGTTTTATTTCATTGTTTTAATTTAAAGTTAGAGAAAAGGAGTGCAATTGGGTCATATGTGTGGCAATTATCATGAATGTTTATTGGAGATAATGAATACACTAGTAAATTTTACATTAGTTGACCCTAAAATTGTGTTATCCCCTATTGTATAGTGTGCATATTTAATTGTGAAAGGAATCATGAAAAATAAAAGCATTATGTTGGTGTGGATTAGAGTCCCCAACTATATTATTGATCCTAGTGAAGCATATCAATGTTATTTTGATATAGTATAAAGTAGAGGTGTGTTTTGTGTTAAATGCGTGTCCCATGTAATTAGTGGCTTCTTGCATGGTTAAATTTTTGTTACACCCCAAATTTTTATTTGCAAATTACTTTTAACTTTTATGTTAAAAATGTGTTTTTGACATTAATGAATGATTATATGTCAGTTGATATTTTGATGAAATTATAATACAATGCAATGTGTTTTGATTGTAATGATTATTATTTTTAATCAATGATTATGACATCATGGCTAATGATGGACTAACTGTGTTGATAACTTTCTAAGTTGGATGCAAGATCAAATTTTACCCTCCTAGATGGAGAGGGAGTGTAATGTCCCTCCATTTTGGCCTTGTTCTCCGGGTAAGTAGTTATCTGTTATGTCTTGTATTTTGTTGGTTATGATATCATTAAATTTGTGAAGAACTTAATAGATTATAAATTTTATAATATGACAACTATTCTAGTGACAAGGCTTGTAAATAAGTGAGCATTTAGATAACCATGGGAAAATTACTTAACACGGATGATGTTGATTCTCTAATAGTTGAATTATATTGAGTACATCTAGAATAATGTAGAGAAGCATTAGAGTTTATTTAGTTTTATATCATGCAGTTTGTTAAATCAAATAAAATGGACCGAGTAAAGCAATTAGTGATTTTCACTTAATAGAATAATAATATGATTGACTGTGTTTAGAGGTTGTGTAAGTTGAATTATAACTAGTGATGCCTATTGAGATAATATGCTTCATAGTTCACATTGTTTTAGGGAAACTAGACCAATTAGGAAGTTGTAGGATTAGTTTAAATCTAAAGGAGATTAGAGTAAGAAGAAATATTTTATATGTTTTATTATTAATGTTTAAGTTATTTAATTATGTGAAGAAAATTGTTCTTATATAAAAAGAAATATTCTAGAAAAGGGTAGAGCATCATTTAATTAAATAGTTGAATTAGTTTGTCTTTTAATAGTTAATGATTGTCCTTTGTAATCATTTAATAGTTGATTTGATAATCTTTGTAAATTGTGGTTTTCAACATGTCCTTCACTTGAACTAAAAGTTTGTTGGGTAATTAGTCGATGGGTATCATGTAAGGAGAATATTGAGGGTTCCCTGAAATGCTCCATTGGTTGATTTGTTGTCAGTAAATGCGATTGATTTTGTATTGAATTGATCATGTTAGCTCTAATTAAGTTTGAAGATTTTGTTATGAGGTTGTTACTTTTACTCTGCACTTGTTATTTTGCGATTGTGAAATTTATAGTCATTTTGTGGTCCCATGATTTGAATCTTCCTTTGTATTAATTTTGATTGAGGAGATTTTATGCAATGACTTTCTTGTAAGTATTTTGCAGTCGTTGGGAACCTGAAAGTTTGAATTACCTTTAGTAGGAGTTTGTGGATATTTGGTGTTTTAGGCTTCCAGAGGAAATGGTAAAACTTGATTTATGTTGATATTCCATGGTTGGACCTTTGTGATTCATTGATCCTATTTCTGATTTTTGGTTTTTGTGGGTGGTACCTCCTTTGTTCTTGTTCCAGAGATATGGAATGGTTTTGCAAGATGGTTCTTTCTTTGCATGTTGTGTGATATGTACTCCTTGATTTTTATGTGAGATGAGGTACACCCCTTACATGTTTCTGGTTTGGGTGCCCATAGGGAGAGTGGCTCTTCATGGGGGTCGACGCACAAAGGGGTTGTTAGGGTAACCCATGGAAGAGTTTCTTAATCAAGTGATAATGTAATTAATTAACTAGTGGGTTGGGTAGATAAACACTAAACAAGATTAATTGTGAGCCTCACCCATACCATTAGTGCTTTCACAGGCTAAGGATGGGATAAGAAGACCTAGTTGTTAAGATCACTGCCTTGTCTTCACGAAATGCAAGTGGTCATGAGTCACCCTATGGAGCGGTCGCCTTGAGATAGGCAGCCTGGATAACCATAGATGGAGGCGGTACCTTGTGATAGGCTACCTAGAAAATCCATGTAAGGCCATGCGATGACACTCTCCTACAATACCCATTTATTTTCTCTTGTTTGGTTGCCTCTAGGAGTGTTGATTGACTTGTTGATGTTGTTGAGGCAATTGATTCTTGGTGTTTGTTGTTGAAGCCTCCCAGTTCTATTTTTTAGTGTCGCACACATGCCTCATGGAAACTTGATTGATGTTAATGGAAGGTGCCCTTGATATTTATTGTTGGTTGATATTGTAATATCATTTGAAGGCTTTGGATCCTATTGTTGCTGGCACCTCTTATGGTTACTTAATGTTGATTTATAATATTGGCATTTGGTTTTGTTGGACTTTTCATTATTTTGTTGTGGCTATGTGATGGTAATGTTATGGGTTGTTACCTTATGTCATTGTTATCCTTGTTGTGGAGTATGGTTTCTTTTGGGTTCATTTGACTATTTTGGTTGAGGAATGGGGATCTTTCTTGTCAACTTCTAGCATGGGGGGTGGACTTTCGAGTCCACGTGGTCGGGTGGAATGTGCTATGCACCCCATTGGGGCCCCAGCCAAGGTTCGAGATATGCAGATTTTGTTGCTTGCAGTGTCTCCAGAATTGTACCCAAGTCAAAGCCAATCTTGTTACTTAGTATTCACCTTTTCATTTATGTTATGCTATCTTATTGTATTGTTTCCATTCATGTTTGGTAACACTTATGTATTACTATCACTCTTGTACAATGTAACTTTTATTATCATTGTAATGAATGTAATCTTTGAGCTTAATTTATGATCTATGGTGGATGCTTATCATGCTTGAAATGTATATTGATGCTTGGTACTATTATGAGTTTTCGTTTCATAGTGTGCAGTTCTTAATGGTGTTGTATCTATGGAAATATGTATAATTGTGTCCATAGATGAGATAGATGGTTTTATGTATGTTATGATGTGGATGTTTGAATTTCGTCTAGTAATTCTAAATAATGGCTAAGTGGAATACTTGTAGTTAGTTATACATAGTCTTGGTATGGGTTTATGTTAGTAATGCTATCACGTGTACCCCTGAGGACGTGGTATATGATGTATTTTTCTCACTGCAATGTATGTGTTAGTTATTCATGTCCATTCTATGTTATATTTCCCTTTATAAAAAAAATAATTATTGTGCTTTTATTGTAAGTCTTTGGTTGTTCTTTGGGGTTCGCGCGGCAAGGCATCACAGGGAGAGTATCACCAAACAAAAGAGTATAGACATGGATAAACAAATGGGTTAATGCTAGTTGAGTCAAACACACACACTCGAGTAGGATTTTATATCAAATTTGGGCAAGTAATCCCAATATTGGCATTGATTTTATTTGGTGTCATGACTAGTGTAGTCAAGTCATAAGAATAGGTTAAATCATATTTGGTCTTTTGCCTAGTCTTTCGTAATAAAAAGGTGTTATGTTGTTTCAATATCATCTTTTTGATTTATTGATTGATATAGAATTTCATTTTATTATTATTTAAATGAATTTAAAATGTATATACATACATATAAATATATATATACGTAAATAAATATAAATATATATACACACATATAAATATATAATATAATTTATTGTTAAGCATTAATTTTCATGGCTTGTTAAAAAAGCATGTGATTGTTATGGCAGTTGAACATGTCAATCGATGCATGGTTAAGGGAGTTAAATATATTAATTAAACAATATTAACCTCATGTAGAGGCTAAAAACCTCCATTGTAGACTATATTCTTGCCTTTTAAATGTGATATCAATGCCTTTGAATGAGGGCATAATAGAAGGGTGTTAGTTTTAATTGTTTGGACATGCCTATAAATTTCAGTTTTACTATTATTAGAAGGTTGTTATGAAAGAGGCATTGAATGATTTTAGAGTGAATGACCATTCTTATTTTCATTATTCTCATCAACGTTGGAGAAAAATAAGAACAACAGTCACATGTCTTGAAGATGAGTGCTTTTGTTGATAGGGGTGAATATATATGAATGATGCAAATAGTTCTTGAGGAATTTTTGTTTTGAGAATATGGATTATTGTTAGCCATGGCCTATATTGAAGGAAATAGACAAGGAAGAGTAGAGTTTCCAGATGACAAGCAAGCTATGGTTACTTGGAGAAGCTAGAATGGAGTATTTTAGTTGTGCATTGAACATTTGGAAGTGAAAAAGTACAGTATTATTACAGGCATGAACACAAAATCTATTTTCATTCTTTTATTTATGGTAATATATAGTTGAAGTTTTAGATTTGAATATTTTTGAAGGATTAGAGATAAAATAGTCTAATTTTTATAGACCTGTACATGAAATTATTTAAATTCTCTATTTAGGACTGTATAAGATAGTAAAGAAGAGTTTTATTACCCTATTGTTTGTAAGTTGAATTTTTGACATGGAGATTGCACCTGGATGCCAAGTTTAAATGCTCAACAATCTCATGAAACATGGAAACATTTTTGAGCCTATGGATTGCTCATAATGAAGATGAATCTCCAAATAAAGGGTTGGTTCCCTATGAATGCTCCTAGAGACTACTAATTTTGATAGGAAAAGGGATAGAAAGATTACTTGTAAATTGAAAACTACCCTAGGAAGTGGTGCACCAATTATTCTTAATCCTACTTGTCCTAAACTCACAATCAGTTCCAAACATGAAGCCTTGTTTATTCACAACTTAGATTGACATGTTTTGTAAAAGTGTTTCATGTGAAAGGTTTCAATATTTGAAGTTTGTTTGAAAGAAAACAATTTTTTTTCTCATAACTCACATTCAGCAAATGAGATACACAATCATAGACCTACACTATAACATATTTTACTTGTACCAAACGTTGAAGGAATAAGATAAAAATGAAGGGTTTCAAGTAAACTACAATATTCTTATTGAAAACAAAAGGAATTGTTGCCAAAATGACAAAGATATAACATGTTAAAAATTGTTGCTCAATATAAAACTATAAAAAATGAGTTACAAAATATTCTTCTCTCTGCAATGCACTAGAGAGAAAAAAGGAAAGAACTAAGGAAAAAGAATAAATTCTTTTCAATATATACAATAGGTAACTCCAAGGTGCCAAGAGGTGGAACTAGCAGCTAACTGAAAGTGAAAATATCTCCTAATATCCCTCCCATGAGCAAAGATGAAAACCCATGAAAAGGGGGCCCACAACTGATGTAAACTGGGCTCAAACAATTGCAAACTCAATTTGCATGATAGTTGACCCAAAAAGGCTCCTAAAAAGACTCCACCAACTGAAAATGAGACTCAAAATCCATGTTGAACTCCACATTTAACTCTACATGAGGACTTTAAAAGCACTTCAATTATCTTTACCTCTTGATTTTGCATGCTTTTTAGGATAAAGGTAACATTTAGGCAATCATTAAAGTAACTACTTTAATGTATGTGATGATAATGCCTCCCTCATTGCATTTTAATTACGTACATTAAGGTAATTTATAGACATTACCTTAATGATTGTTTACATTTTTATCTATATTGTTGAATCATGCAAAATTGAGGGGAATAAACCTAAGTTGACACTTTTGATAATCATACAAGGCATTACTTGCAATCTAATGTTTAAATAAAAATGAAAAAGTACCCTTGTTAGTGATTAGGATTAGCAGAAATTTATTGTAGTACCTTTCACCTTAGATGTAACAACTATTTCAGCTTTACCAAATTGAGCTATAGGTGAAATTTTGGTAACATGAATAAAATATTTTATTTACTCAAGAAAATAAATAAGCAAACCGATATATATGTATATACATATATGGATATATATGTGTGTGTGTGTGTATAAGCATGCAAAGAATATTATGTAATATATTTATAAATTTGCATGATAAGCTTAAAGCTTACATTGATGTTTTGACTGAAATAAATTAGATTAATATTCAAAGTCGTTAAAAAAGTTTAAACACCATAATTATGTGTTTATTCTTGCAAAATAATTTGGCAATATATTGTACATTTATCTACATTATAAAATGTGTTCTTGTTCAAAAAATGAATCTAGGAAAACATAGAAAAATCAAAATTATTTATGAAGAATTTATTTTGATAAAAGGTTTAAACACTATAATTATATGTTTATTCTTGCAAAAGAATTTGGAAATATATTGTACATTTATCTACATTATAAAATGTGTTCTTTTTCAAAGAATGAAGATGAAAACATAGAAAAATCAGAATTATTTATGAAGAATTTATTTTGATATTAGTGAATAAAACTTTTATTTTACTTGTGTTATGAGTTGACAAGAACTCATGAGATAGACAAGGTGTCTTGAGTTAGTGTCATTATTCAAAAATACTATAACTTGTAAAATAATTTTAAAAGTATTGTGTATGAAAATAGGAGAGCATTTCACTCTTGGAAATAAATGCAAAAACTTATGAACTAGTAGCAGTAACCAGGATCCAAGATATTGTGAGTACACAATATGGATGTTCATTATCAGGAATATCATTTCCATGACCTTAGTTGTTTACTAACCATAGAAAGTTATACATTTTTATCTTAAATCCTTATGAAAATTTAGGTTAATAGTCAAACAAGTCAACCATGTGTTAAATATTAGGTGAAAAGTCATTTCCAAGTTGAGTTAGAGGTGTGTGAACTCATGACTACATTTCCTATGGAAGTGTTTATTTTATTTTAAAACTTTGGCCAAATTAATGAAAAAGTCTCTACTTGCATTAGTCGGTTCACAATGTTCCAGATTACATAATCCAAACATATTGGTCATAATTAGTTAGAAGTTGTTTAAAGTTGCATGGTCAATTGGTTATGTAGGACACATCACTAGAATTTGAATGGGATGTATTCATTGGTTTCCTTTGTTTATACTCTTCATGAAGGGTAGGGCCACTTCCAAATGGAAAGTGTACGGGGGAGTGTCAGTCTATTGTTGGAGGTAAAGCACTCAGGTGATGCTCTCCCTCTTGCAAACGACTTTGTTGAGAGTTGTGAATGCAATTCATCTATGTATTGTAAAAGAGATGATTATCTTATTTTTCAAATTATAATTATTGCATTACAAATTCAAAGTTGTAGTATTCATTTTGTCATGGATCATGTTAAATGAATGTCATATGAAAGTTAAAAAAAATTACTATCATAGTTTTAGCATGTAGTAATTACTTTTTAGTTAATTCATTAAGTAATTCATGTTTAGAAAGTTGAGTATGTTACAATTTTAATCATTCCTAGTGTGGGTGTACATGTTGAATTAGCTTAGCTCATGAGCTTGACTATGTTCTAGCTTAGTCTTGGATAATTAAAATATTGTTAGTATGTGACTATATGTGCCATTGCATTATAATTATAATTCCATTTCCCTTGAATTTGATACTTTAGTGAAGTGTCATTCATGTGTAGAAAGAAAAATTCATGTGGATTCCATAGAAAACCTTGTAATTATCTCATTACCAAATGATGTGATTGTGTTATGATGAATTTATAATTGCTTAAAAACATGGATTATACTTAGAATGCTTAAATGAAAAATTATGATCGTATGTTGTGTGACATGATTAAAGTCTTAGAAGACTCTCACTTGGTGTGTTGGAGCATGTTCTTTATCCACCATGGATGTTGATTTCCAAGTGTACTGTATCTTTTTCTCCCTCAACTATGGCTACAATTAGTCACATAATGCATATAATATGTATCTTCCAAACTTCATATTTTCTTTCAGTTATTGGTGAATTCTCTAATTTTCATAATGATTGACATTGATTTATTAATTCTTCTTATGTATAGTTTAGTCACCAATTTTATTTTCTATTTATCTTATGACCCTTGGTCATACTGGCTTTACTATTAAAATTGAGCTTATTTTTATGTCTTATTGTTAGATTTGGTAGTTCTTCCTCAAAATTATTTGATTATTGTGGTGGCGATACTAGAACTTTAATTGCTGATGTAACTTTTGAATGTTATTTTATATCATATCATTGATGGGAATTTGATGAGTTTTACAAGGGAGTAGATTGTAGGGAATGTACCAATTCTTTATGGTTGTGTTAGTTATAACTTTGTTAAGTTTGAAATTCCTTATTCTTGGTGGATGTAAGTGGATACTTTGTGAAGTTTTATAAAAAATTGAATTGTATTGTATGCATATAGATATTTTGTTGTGAATAGAATGTGACTTGGTATGAATGTCATATATGTTTGATAGTGAATGATGTGTATGTGAATCTTTTTAGGAGATACAAGGTTACTATATTTATCTTTCTTGCTTGTATTGGTTTGAATTGGTCTAATAGTTGTGTCTCTTAGTGCTTTAGCATTAGTTGAGTGTTAAGTGATGAGTTTTAAATATAGAGACCATGTTATTGTGTAACATGAATGTACACATCATATCATTTAGATGTGATTTCTATAGCTACATGGATGTTTTGAAATAGTGTAGAGTATTATGGTGCATTAGTAAGTTCTTGGACACATATTATCTATATATAGTTCTTGTTGTGTTACCAGTTGGGAGAATTTGGTAGTTGCAAGATTTTTTCCTTGGTAGTCTAGATGTTTTCCTAGATTATAGTTCTTGTATGAAGAATTTGTTATCTTATGTATTCCTTTTTATGAATACTTGGTGTTTGATCCCTATAGTTGTTCTATTTTAACTTGTTGATCATGGTTTCATGATCATTTTGGGTTGTTTAACCTTTGGGCTGGTCATAGTGTTACACCCTATTGTGCGTTTACCTATTTACTATTACTATGATTGGTTAAAATATTAAATATATGAATGTGTTTGCAATTTTGATTAGAAATCATGTGCTTGTACTTTATTTCATTGTATCATTGGGAAAGAAAAGAATGAATTTTAATTTGATTAATGTTATACTGAAATATAGAAAGAATGTTGATTGAATTTGATAAATCATATGATGCAAATGATGGTATTGTGAACATCTAACTACTATTGCAAATGTGTTAAGTTGAATGCAGATACAAGGATCAAGCCTCCAGAAGAGATGGGGAGTATCACTCAAGACAGGCATTTGGTTTGGTAAGCTTTAACGAGGCCTAAACTAAACTCTCACACACTCACATATAGAATGGTTAAGTCAAGTCATAGTTTCAAAAATTGGTAATTCAGTCCTTAGTATTGTCTGTTCATGTGTTAGATAGGTTGTGATCTCAATTGAGAGTGTTTTGATTTGTGTTAAGTGCTTGGTATGTATAATCTCTTTCTTATTTATGTAATCGATTAGAAATATATATATATGTATAGAATGTGTGTGTGTATATATATATATATATACATATTCATGTCAATGATAAGCCCATGTACATGAGTTAATACAAACATGAGTATATGTAGGTAGACACACCTATGCATGCTCATGGATGAATTTCTCATGGGCATGAGGGTATCAAATGGACAAATAGACATGTATATATATGGATATATACATTGAATATATATGTAACTATCAAAAAGTTGGTAGGAATATGTGATTGATTGTATAAGTAAATGTATATATGTGATATATGCATATATATATATACACATATGGACATACATGTATGTATTGACGTAATGGTAAATCCATACACGTATATCAATATATGTAAATATATGTACATAATTATATAAGTATATATACATATAATATTATTATTATAAATGATAACATGGAAATATGCATTCGAATATCAAGTGATTTATTATTGATTGATGTTAATGAATATATATACATAACATATACATATAAATAATAATAAGTATATATATATACTTATATATACAAATTTATATAAATGAGTTTATACGCCTTGTAAAGTGCTTGAATGAAAGCATTATAGTGCTATTGTTTGCATAGTGCATATATGTGTATAACACCCGCACCAAGGAATAAAGAATCCAACGCATAAAGCATAGCAAGTAAACATAGTTGTAATATGAATATATCATAGCAAGTGAATAATATGTATGAACATGAGAAAAGAGACTTCCACAAATGGTTAAGTCAATATGCATGCATTAAATGTAGTTGACACCTTTTTTAAGTGTTGAGTACAAAAAAAGACCAAGTCATGAGCTTTAAATGCAGAAATAAGAATAAGACTTATTCTTCTATGTGATGATAGCAACCAAGTTAATAGGGAATGAGGAGTTTTGGTGGCACCAACTTATGAATTGCTTAAACCAAATAGAATTTTGTTGTTATAAGTCAATTGGTTGTTTGATACTTACATGTGCTAAAATGAACTGGTCAAACTAGAGTTGGCTCAATAAGAGGTCGATATGTTGTTTTATTAGTTGAGTATTTACTTGAATCACTATCACCTTTTTACTGAAAGTGTTAAGTCAAATTATATTGTTGAGTGGTGTTGATTTTCTTAGCATACTTGTAGGCATATTTGTCTCATGTTTTTGTGTAAATAGATGAGCTATTCTCCTCATTTGTACACCCAACTCATTTTCATTCTATTGCACTTTATCTTCTTTTTTTGTTGAGAGTTTTCATTGTGAGGAGAGTTTATTGTGAGGATTGTGTTTGAGAGATATTTTATTGGGGGATTGGAAGAATTGTTTTTGAATGGATTAAGCTAGGAATCAGCTTGTTCAATTGGATTAGCGCATTACAGGAATGTTGAATCTGTCCTTTATTTCTAAGAATGCTTTGGAAAGATTAAATGCAATTGTTTGATTCTGTGGTGATACTTTGATTTACTAGATTAGGGAAGAATTGTGTTTATTTATTTTCAAACTAGAAGGAACTATAGTATGTTCCATTTTCATGTGAAGCTTTGTTTGAAGTGATTGTACATACTCTGTGTGAAGGAGTGATCACATTCATTAGTATTATATACTAGGAAATGAAGCTACTTGATTAGCTATGAAGTATTTGATTCAAGTTGTTTATGAAACCCAAACTATAGGTAGTTCATAGTTTCCCATGAGATTAGTTAATCTTACGTTGGGAATAGCTTAAGTGTAGGAATACACTTAGTAGATAAGATTAAAGCACAAGTGGAATAGGTTGTTCCTATGGTTAATGATCACCTCATGAAGGGATTACCTATGCATAGTGTACAAATGATCTTGAGACAAATAGAGCTAGGGAAGTGTATGTGATCTAGGATGACTTTTTAGATGAAACTTTGGCCAAAGTAGTGTAATTTGCCACTAGTTACATTGTCAATTTCACTATGTACCTTTTATGCATACTAGTTCATGATTGAAATACAAGTTAGGTTGTATAAAAGTTCTAGTCATGTAGGTCACAATATTGAGTTCATATAGGCCACAGTTATGAGGTTATCAAACCAACTTATTCATTGAATGGTAGGGCCATCTTGCCATATGTGGAATATATGTGGGGGACCATATAAGAGTTTGTGGTTGGTGGAAAATTGCTTGAGTGATGCTTCCCCTCTTCAGTTGGAATCCAAGGTTTGAAGGAATCTTCCTGGATCATTGTACATCTATTGTCAAAGGAAGCTTAGAAGAGCTATACATGTTTAGTTGTAATCCATATTTGGAAAGTTGTAAATGTTTATATTATGAATGAAATCAATGTTTAGAAATATTTGTGTGTTATATATGCTCATTAAATATCTCTTTGGAAGAAAATAATTTATTGCATTGGGAAATGTACCTAGTTTATTCACTTAAAGGTAAAACTTAGAGAATTTATCTTTGTAGAAAAATTGGCATGTTACACATGGTATCTAATCTACTAGGGTTAACTTTAGAACCTATGTTCTCACCATAATTTTCATCCAACATTGACTAATGTTTGTAAATTCTTGTGTCAAGATGGTGCATCTCAAGTTAACTATAAGAAATTCAATAATCGAGAATGAGTGCTATTTAAAAGCCAAGAAGAAAAAAGAGGCCATTGTTCGTATGATAGAGGGAACCAACTACAAAAATGTTGTCTGGTTTAGTGATACTGAGATAATCAGTCACACTCTTTCTCGAGTTATTCAAGTAAAGAGAAGGATGAGAGAGGAAGCTAACTTCAACTAATTACCTCCAATCTCACTAGAAAAATTTGACTCTTTGTCACTTTCTAGGGATATGCCCTCGAAATGTAGCATCATTCTAGCATTAATATTTAGGGACCCTAGATTTATTTCTCTATTGGAAGTGATTTTAATCTCCTTAAGTAATGAATCTGAAGGATATGTTCCCCATAACTATGTGTCAAAAGATAAATCCAAAGGTTACTGCCCCTTTTGAGATAGAGAAGAGCAAATGAGAGATGAACTAAAATATGAGGGACTATATACCCTGTTGAGTTATGTATCTAAGAGTGAGTTTGAGGGATACTCTCCTCTCAACTATTTAAATATTCAATCTATGTAAATGGAAAGGATATTGCTAGATCCTTATAAATAAATAAAAGTTGCATGTATATCAAAGCTTGTGTTCAAACTTATGTGAAATTTTTTGTATGTGTGAATGAATGCTTATTTAAATGCTTTCCATAAGTTGTGTGAACATAATAGAATCTAATAAAGATGATCCTTCATGTGTAACCATTTTTCTTACAAAGGATGGTGAGAACAAGTACTAATCCTAGAGGGAGCCAAGAAGTCATACAAGGTCTTGATGGTGTTGAAGCCAAACTGAATCAAATATTGGCTATCATTCATGAGACCAATGCAAGGTTGGGAAATCTTGAGAAAGAAGTAAGGGAGAAATATATAATGGAACAAGAGGTTCCAAATAATGAAGAAGTCCCTATCAATGAAAATGAGGGAGAGAATTCTCACGATCATACTTAGACTCGTGAACATGAGGAAGAGAATTTGCACTCTTAGTCTGAAGGATCTAGTAGGAAGTGTTTGGAAACTAAACTTTCTAGGGACATGAGAAAAATAACCCCACCTAAATTTGAAGGGATTACTAGTGGGGAAGAAGCTAAGGCTTGGCTAATACAAATTGAAAATAGTTTGAAATAAGAAACTACTCTAAAGTTACCAAGTCTATTTGGGGAGCCTATCAGTTAGCAAGAGAAGCCTCTAACTAGTGGACAAACAGGAAAATGGAATTCAAAATCAGTTCTTTGAAACTAACTTGGGATGCATTTGTGGATATATTCCAGAAAAGGTGGTTACCCCAACTCTTTTTCAACCAAAAGATTACTAATTTCCAAAATATTAAGCAAGGGGACATGACAGTCAATGAGTATTGGGAAAAGTTTACTTGTCTGTTGAGGTACATTCCAATGTACCAAAAAGATGAGTGTTTCCATATCAATAAATTTATTATGGGGATAAATGGATAGAGAGCAGGAGAGGTGGATGTGCATGGACCATCTTCCATGGATCTAGTCTATGAAAATGTCGTGAAGCAAGAGCAAAAGCTTAAAGCCATATCCATCTATAGGGAGAATAGAAATTGTGATAAGTTTCAAGGAACTCAAGGTAACTAGACTCCAAAGAAGTATAATGGAGTGGAAGATTCTTATAAGCAAGGAGATAGGGGATCCCAAAGAAATTGGAGTGAATCAAGGAAGCATCATAGGGGGAATAACAATAACAACAACCCCAACAATACTGGAAGAAATGCTAGTAGTTATGATGGGTCCATGGGGAGGAAAGGACCAACAACTGGATGCTACATGTGTGTTGGGAATCATTACTCCACCTACTATCCCAACAAGTCTTTAGGGACACAACCACATGGAAAACCTCTTCCACCCTAGTAGGTTGCTTTTCAATAGAAGATCCATGCTGCCTTGGATAATCGTCAAGAAGAGTACCAAATTACTCCAGTGGAAACTCCAAGTATTTTATTTGGTATTACCCATTTCTATACTTATTGATACTAGAGCAATCAAAAAAATTATTTCACCTAGAATAGAATATCAAATATCTAGGAAAGTTGGATACATGGAAAAATATTGGGTCGTTGAATATGCAAACCAAACAAGAGCAATGGTGGAACAATTCTTATTTGAAGCTAAGGTTGAACTTCCTTGTTTTTCAACTGAGGTGAACCTATACATAGCTGCCTTAGGATCATATGATGTCATCCTAGGAATGAACTAGCTTTGGAAGCATAGAGCCAAAGTAGATTGTCATGCCAAAATTGTAGATTGCTTAGATGATCTAGGAAACTGGGTGACATTGCAAGGGACACCTAAGGAAATCAAGTTGTGCCAAATATTTCACATGAAACTACATAGGGCCAAGAAGAAAGGATGCAAGTTCTATGTAGTAAAGATGGAAAATATTGAGGAATATGAGGAATTTATTTCTCAAGTCAACCAAGAGGTAGAGGAAGGTGAAATGATGGAAACTAGAGAGACGGATATGGAAAAATATCCTACCCTTCAAAATTTGTGGATGTATTTCCAAAGGAGCTACCTAGATTACTATCCAAGAGGATATTTTATTTCTCTATTGATCTTGTACCAGGATTAGAACTTATTTCCAAAGTTCCTTACCAGATGACAACAACAGAGTTAATGAAGCTTAAGGCACAGTTAGAAGAGTTGATATCCAAAGGATTGATAAGACCCAGTGTTTCACCCTAGGGAGCACCAATTTTATTTGTAAAGAAGGATGGTACACTGTACCTATGCATAGATTATTGAATGCTTAATAAAGCTATGATAAAGAACAAGTATCCATTGCCACACATTGATGATCTCTTCCATCAAATGCGAGGAGCGGCTATGATTTCAAAAATTGATCTACGATCAGGATACCACCAACTAAGGATCAAAGATGAAGACATCATCAAAACTACTTTTAGGACCAAATATGGGCATTATGATTTTACAATCCTACCATTCAGACTTACTAATACGCTTGTTGCATTCATGAACCTAATGAACAATGCATTTAGGGATTGCCTAGATAAGTTTTTCTTGGTTTTCTTGGATGACATTCTAATTTATTTTAGGAATGGGGAGGACCATTGCAAGCATTTAGAGATATTTCTTTAGTGGTTAAGAGAACATCAGTTATATGGGAAGCTTTCTAAGTGTACGTTATTTCAAAAGAAAGTGCAGTACCTAGGTCACATGATCTCGACTAATAGAATTTTAGTAGATCTAGCCAAGATAAAAGTAGTGATAGATTGCCCAGTACCTAAGAATGTACCCAAAGTCAGGAGTTTTATGGGTCTAGCAAGATACTATCAGAACTTTGTGGAAAAAATTTCTAGTATAGCCTTTCTTATTACTTCATTGCAAAGGAAAGGGAAAAAGTTTGAGTGGATGAAAAAATGCCAAGTAGTATTTGATCTACTCAAGGAGAAGTTGACAATTGCTCCAATTTTGAAGGTACTAGATCCTAAAGGAAACTTCACTATTGTCATAGATGCATTAGGTGAAGGCTTAAGAGGAGTCTTGATGAAAGAAGGGAAATTTATAGCTTATGAATCAAGAAATTTGAAGCCCTATGAGAAAAATTATGCATCACATGATTTAGAGATAGCAAAAATAGTTCATGCATTGCAAATGTGGAGGAACTATTTGTTAGGGAGGCCTTTTGAGTTAAAAACCAATCATCAGGGTTTGAAGTATCTATTCACTCAACCCAATCTAAATACACAATAAAGAATATTGTTGGAGTTGATATCATATTATGACTTCAATATCAACTACATTAAAGGGAAATAAAATTAGATTGTTGATGCCTTGAGTCATAGATGACATATTGCCTCAATAGTCACAATTCAAACTGAATTTAAAGGCCAAGTGTTACAAAAGTGCAAGGATGATGAGTACTATGAGCAAGTTAAGCAAGCACTCACGAAAGATCTGTAAGATGCAAGGTATGAGGGATATCACTTTGAACCTAATGGATTGCTAAGGTTTAAAGGAACAATATATGTGCCCAACTTTGAAGAGTTATAGGATCTTGTATGGAAAGAAGTTTAGGAAGCATCATACTCTAGACATCCTTGAGTGACAAAAATGATGGTTGATGTGAAGCCATAAAATTT
The DNA here is from genome assembly GCA_007258455.2 of Sequoia sempervirens. Classification (NCBI taxonomy): domain Eukaryota; kingdom Viridiplantae; phylum Streptophyta; class Pinopsida; order Cupressales; family Cupressaceae; genus Sequoia; species Sequoia sempervirens. The sequence continues at coordinate 157,299,640 of VDFB02000017.1, read as the reverse complement.
TTGGAAAGGGATGAAGAGAGATGTTGCAATATTTATGGCTAGATGCCTAGAATTCCAAAGAGTGAAGGCTAAACATCATCACCTTGCAAGACTATTGTATCCACGTGATGTTTCTGAAAGTAAGTGGCAAATCATTAATATGGACTTTGTGCAAGGATTATCCATGTCAAGGAATAAGCACAATTCCATTCTAGTGGTGGTGGACAAGCTTACAAAGGTTACATGTTTCATTCCTGGGAATTCAATGGATGGAGCTCCCAATATAGCTCACAAATTCATTCAAGAGGTGTTTAGGTTGCATGGTATTCCTGAGAAGATTATCTCGCATAGGGATGCATGTGCAACTTATAGGTTTTGGAAAACCTTATTCTCATCACTTGGAACTCAACTAAATATAAGTTCAGCATATCATCTAGAAACGGATGGTAAAACAGAAAGAGTAAACCAATTATTAGAAGACCTAATACAAATGTATTGCATGGATCAACAATACAAGTGGGAAGATTATTTTCCTTTGGTGGAATTTGTATACAATAATTCCTATCATTATGTAATTAAGATGGCTCCTTTCAAAGCATTGTATGGATGGAAGTTTTGAACCCCTATAATTTGGGATAGAATTGAGGATAGGGTGAGTCTTGGGCTCAACATATCAAAAATGGAGGAAAAATTTAGGGTTGTCAAGCAAAGGCTAGTTGAAGCTAATGATAGGAAAAAAAGCTATGTTGATTATAAATGGGTACCTAGGAACTTTGTTGTAGGAGAGAAGGTGTTGTTTAAGGGTAAAGCCTCATGAAAGTTCCATCAAGTTTGGAAAGTCATCCAAACTAGTCCCATGTTATGTCGATCCTTTTGAGGTCCTCAAGGAAGTAAATCTTGTTGCTTATCAAATTGTGGTACCACCAGCTCTTGCTCGAATGCATGTCTTTCATGTTTCATGCCTAAAGAAGTATATATCAGGTGATAATCATGTAACTGATTGGAATTATTTATAGTTACATGACCCCAAATTGGTTACAATCAAGCCTCTCAAAGTGCTCAGAACACCTAAGATTCACTTGTGTAATAGGGAGGTTCTACAGTGCAAAATCCAATGGGACCACTATGCAGAAGATTCTGCCACTTGGGAAGACTATGCAAAAATTGAGCAAAAGTTTCCACATGTTTTACATGCTTTTGTTAATACTAACAATGTTGTGTTTTTTTTTTTTATTCGATGTTGCTACATAAAATCATCAAGGGCGTTGATTCACAAGGGGGGGACATGTTACATCCTATTGTGTGTTTTACCTATTTACTATTACCATGATTGGTTAAAATATTAAATATATGAATCTATTTTTCATTTTTGATTAGAAATCATGTGCTTGTACTTTATTTCATAGCATCAATGGAAAAGAAAAGAATGAATGTTAATTTGATTAATTTTATATTGAAATGTAGAAAGAATGTTGATTGAATTTGATGAATTATATGATGTAAATGATGGTATAGTGAAAATCTAACTACTATTGAAAATGTGTTAAGTTGAACGCAAATATAGGGATCAAGCCTCTGGAAGAGAGGCGGAGTATCACTCAGTAGAAGGATTTGGTTTGTAACCCTTAATGAGGCCTAAATTGAACTCTCACACACTCACATATAGAATGGTTAAGTCAAGTCGTAGTTTTAGAAATTGGTAAGTCAATCCTTAGTATTGTTTGTTCGTTTGTTAGATATGTGGTGATCTCAATTGAGAGTGTTTAGATTTACGTTAAGTGCTTGGTATGTGTGATCTCTTTCTTATTTAAGTAATCGATTAGAAATATATATATATAATGTATATATATGTATACATATGCATGTCAATGATAAGCCTGTGTACATGATTTAATATGAGCATGAGTATACGTAGGTAGAGGTACCTATGCATGCTCATGGATAGATTGCTCACAGGCATGAGGGTATTGAATGGATAAATATAAATGTATATATATGGATATATACATCGAATATATATGTGACTATCAAAAATTTGGCAGGAATATGTGATTGATTGTATAAGTAAATGTATATATGTGATATATCCATATATACATATATATACACATATGGACATACATGTATGCATTGATGCAATGGGATGTCCATACACGTATATCGATAAATGTATATATATGTACATAAGTATATAATTATATATACATATAATATTATTATTATAAATGATAGTGTAGTGTAGAAAAATGTCATCGCTCACATTTTCACACTTAATCTAGGAATAATGAATGATAAATTGGACTTAATATCACCTTGATCTAGTTTTGTGATGTGTTTTACACATCCACATTAGGTTTTGGGCCCTTTTAAAGCTAAATAAACCTAACTTTTCCTTAATTGAGTGTTGTAAAGTGTATTTATTCACATCTTCACATTAAATTTAGGAGGCTTGTAAATTAAATGGACCTATTCTGGTGTTGTAATATGTTGAACACTTTCACATTGGATTTAGGACCCTTTTTTGCTAAATAAACCTAATTTTTTCTTAATTTTTAATGTTATAAAGTATATTTATTTATAATTTCACATTGGATTTTGGGCCCTCATGCATTTATGACCTTAATATCATCATTAATAGGCCCCTAAGACCCTATATTTTGCATCGTGGGGAATATTTTAACTAGGATCCTGACATAGACATCAAATAAACTAAATTTCTTAACATCCCAACATTTTTCCACCTAAAAGGGTGGTGTGGGACCCATATGCCACCTTGGGAATATGAGTCCCGCCCAAGTGGGACCCATATTCCAAGTGTGGTGTATGAGTCCCATTTGGCCCCTTTTTAGGGTTTTGAGTGAGAAATTTGGGTTTTAAATTCAAATTTTATTAATGTCAGCCTCTGGGGTCTAATAAACAAGATATTAGATAGATTACCTATATAAATGAGGTCTCAAATCATTATTTTAGGAAGCATTCATGATATCAAGTCAAGCACTCAAGAGTTAAGCATTCCAAGACTTTACAAGATCATCAAGAGAGCATTCAAGATCATTTCTAAGGCATTCAAGGGGAAAATTCTTCATCAATTGTTGCAGCAATCCAAGATCCATCATCATGTCGAGGATTATCAAGCATCAAGCATGTTGTTGAGCTAGTTTTGTGATGTAGCATTGAAGATCCAAGATTAAGCATTTTTCTACACTTAGTTCAAGGTCTAGATCTACATCCTTCATAGCCACTTTATTTTAAATTGTATATTTACAAGACATCACTCAAGGTATCATTATCCATTTTTCATGTTTCATGTCCTTATTTTATTATCTCATCATTTGGTTTAATTACCTAAAAGGGGTTTGACCAAGGCAAAACCATATTCACTAACAATCAACAAGTTTTTCTCCTCTTTACATGTGTGATTGCGGATATAGGTGTCTTGGAGCATGAAGGATCTTTGAATATTAGGTTACAAGCTCAAAGGAAGTTGTTGGAGTTGTCTCCTCACTTGCAAGGTCATGAAAAGTCTTCTATAGGTCTGAAATTAGGGTTTCAGATCTAGAAACAAAGTGTGGTAGAAAGAGAAGAGATCAGAGAGAAAAATCATATCTTAATCCTCCGAAAAATTGCACTGGGGTTAATATGCCACCTTGGGCATATGACTCCTAGTACATCCAATTTTCAAGGTTTTAGGAGATTCAGAATAAGCATTGTTAGATTCTAGTTTTGGTATAGAAGACCCAGCCTGTGACTAAATTTCCCAGACTGGCATATGAGTCCCACTCAGCCTTAAAATCAACATTTCTAACATTTCAAGACTTCATTCAAGCCTCTTCAAGTTTCCAGGTGCATGCTTCTAATTTTACAACTTTTTGTATTGATTTACTTGCATATCTAGGTCACTTAATTGAGCTTTGCACATCATTAGGTTTTTTCATTAGATCTTGCATTTCATTAGTTTGTACAAGCACTAGCTTGGTGGTGAACCCTTCATTAGTCTATAATTAGACCCTAGGACAACCCTATTGCAAGATCTCTCTCTCCAACTTCATCCTTGGATTGAGATCTCTAGGGTTTCCTTAAATGAGAGGTTTTGAAGTTTGTTATTCTATCTCCCAAGCATAGAAGCAAAAAAAATTCAACCTTTCATTTTGGTGAACTCGCATTTAGAACATCATAATTCTAAATTTGATTGCATTACCATCCTAGATCTTTCTTTCATTAACGTTGCATTAGGTTTTTCACTAGTTAATTTGCATCTAGGGTTTCAAAATCTTGCATTAGTCTAAGTGCATATAGATTGCATTTTTGCATCTTTCATCACAAAAAATCATATGAAGTCTACATTTTCATTTAGTTTGGACATCATCCAAACTAGAAAGCATAGAAACACTTGAAATTTCTTAAAAATTTGTGAAAAAACCCTAACTGGGACTCATATGCCCCCCTAGGTGATTTAGTCCTAGTCTAGATTTTAAACTACTTTGTACAACATTAAAAACCTCATTTATGTGCTTCCTAAGCTTGTTGGTAACATATAGTATCAATATGAAAAGTTTCAATAACTTATGTTTTATGTATCTAGGTCAAATAATCCATGTAGTGTACTCATCTTTTTTAAAAGCATTTCAAAAATTCATTTCACTATTAAAAATCTTCAGATATGTGGGACATTTGTTTACATTTTTGAAGAATTGCATAAATTAGATAGTTTAATTTTGCATGTTAGTATTTTTCCTTTTAAGAGATGTGGTTTTGATATGATTGAGAATGGATTGTATAAGTACATTATCCCCTCTTATGAGTTCAATTTAGAGTACAACAATGAGGTCATTAAGAAACATGCTAGTCATCCTTCTACTATCTTTCATAGTTATGGGAACATCTTAGAGAAAGCGGAACAAACCATTGACACAATCCTTGATATTACATTACCTATTTCAAACCCTATTATCTCTCCCATTTGTGAGGATGATATGATACAAGAAGATACAAGCATAGACAATCATGAAAACCATAATTATTCTTCTCCCGGTACCTCTCCTACTATTGACAAAGGTATCTTGGTGAAAGAAGATACAATCATTGAGGATCATGAAATTCTTGATTGTCTCTCTCCTCCTCCATCTTGGAAAGATATTATGACACAAGAAGATGAGATCATAGACACATTTCTAAACATCACCTTACCTAGTCTCCATTCATCCCTTGCTTGTGAGAATGTTTTAGTGAAAGAGGATTAAATCATAAATAACCATCACAATCAAATTTTTCATTCTCCTAATATCCCTTGATACGAAGAGAATAGGTTGGTATTAGAAGATACATTTATTGAGAGTCATGAGAATCTTGTTCCTCCCTTCCCTAATGCTCCTACCATTAGGAAAGATCTATTTGGTAAGCATGAAAATCATATTTTTCCTTCTCTTCATGCCTCCCCTACTTGTGATGAATCAACTTTACAAAATCTAACCATGGAATGCGATGAACATTTTACAAGCTCTTCTACTAGGGTAGATAGTATGACACGAGAATGAAACCTTGGAGGAAAATGATAAAGTCATGGAAAATCAAATTGAGCCTTCTCTTAATATCCCCACTATTGATAAGGAAGATATTCTAAGCTCCCTTACATGCGATGAATTAATTTTAAAAGAACCAACCTTTAAATGTCATGAACATCTAGCTTGTAGTTCTCCTAAAAACTCCCCTCCTAGGGAAGATATCATGATGCAAGAAAAGGATAACATTGACAATAATGATATATTTCCCTTAGATTAATATGATGAAGTAACATTAGACTCTCCTTCACTAAGGGAAGTTAATATTATTCAACCTCAAAATCATCCTTTACCCACCTTCACACAAACCTAAAACTCAAGAAAAACTCAAACTTATCCTTTACACACCTAAGAATATTGTTTTGCAGCAATCAATTCATAATACCGTTGCTCATACATATAACACTAGAAATAATCCATAACCAAGAAAAACAACTTCAACATCCCTCCCATTGCCAAAGCCTATCTTACCAGGTCCTCCTTGTTTTCCTCCACAAAATGGAAAGGAGTATGATCTTGTTGAACAACTGAAAGAATACTCCTACTAAGATATCTATATGGGACCTTATTCAAGCCTCCCCTCATTATCACAACATTATTCAAAGTGCTTTACAACAAGTTTCTATCCCTTTTAATGGACAACCAAATGACATAATAGTCATGATTCAAGGAATAAATGCTAACATTGTTTTCCACCAAAGCGAGCTCCCTAATAGCTATACATAATCGCTTGGGGATAAAAATAACCCTTATTGATAATGGCTATGCCCTTAACATGTGTAGTGTAACCCTTTTGGATAAACTTGGCATGGATAAATCAAAAGTTCAACCTAATTCTTTATCTATTCAGGGGGTTGAAAATGTAGGAAAACAACCATTTGGAGTGATTACATTACCTATTTCAGTTGGAAAGGCCACATTACAAACCTGACTCATGTTATGCTTCATGATCTTTCATACAACCGCCTTTTAGGAAGACCATGGATTCATGAGATGCACGTGGTTCCCTCTACCCTTCATCATATCATGAAATATGTATATAGAAACAAAGTATATACAATTAAATTTGACCCTGAACCAAACAGTTTCTTGAACATTGATAAAGATAAGGAAAATCCTTTGGAAACATTAGCACCAACTACACAAGTGGAACCTATGCAATAGAAAGGAACAGAAAAATATATTGAGGAAGTCACGAAGCTATTAGAAGATGATTGGGGTTCCTTAGAATTTGAACCAACATTCATGGGAGAATACAAGATCATAAACAAAGACTTTGAAAAGGGAAAAGAAAAAGCAGTAATGTCAACACCAAATTCAACAAAAAATTTGGAAGCATCCACCTCAACCACATTAGATGAAAGAGCTAATTATACAACAAAATTTGACAAAAATGACTATCAACAACCATCAAATCCCAAAGAAATGAAAAAATTTATGGAAGAGGTTATGAACTTATGAAGCAACTTGGATATAGTGGAAAATGATGTGGTGCTAGATAACAAGGTATTTTTGTCCCTATAGAGCTTCACATGCAAGAAAAGACTAGTGGTCTTGGTAATTGTCCTTCAAAAGAAACAAACAAGCCTTCACTCAATATCAACACTCTTAAAAAATATTCTTCTAAGCCAACCTTAACAGTAGTGCATCCTGAACTAATAGACACCAATGGTCTTGATTGTTATCCTTTGCAAAAAATGAAACAAACAAATAAATATTCGCTTAATGTCAATTTCATCATGCAAAACATTTATGATTCAAATCTAATATATTTTACACACTTCTATAAAAGAGGGTACAAAATCTCACTATCTAAAGATTCTTGTGTAAGTATGACACCTAAGGCTAAGCAAGAGATATCTTTGTCATAAAATAAAGAAACATTTTCTACTTGGGATCAAGAAGGTATCTTGTTGAGATTCCTCCAAGATCATTTGATATCCCTTCCTCCAAGAACATGAAAGAAATTTTATTAAAAGACTTCATTTTTTGCATATCATAGAGTTTGTGGTCTTTCTACTAACAAATGTAAGGCTTTGACTAATTGAATTCAACATCTTAAGGATTGTGGTGCTCTTCCTTATGTTGGGGCATCTAGTTCCTCTTTTCATTTCAGCTCATCCTTGTCTTGCACTAAGTGGGGGCAAGGGGATTAGGTAGCCTTGTCCTCATATGTCACGTGTTGTCTCTTTTGGCTAAGTTGACCACCGTTCATGTATATATAAGAGCAATCTTGGGATGTGGACAACATTCCTTAAGTTGGATCGCATGTGATGTACTGAGTTATACATTTTGGGGGCAACCCCTTCCCCTATTCATGATGTAGCTTATTGGAAACATATGAATTGGCATAGGGAATTCTGAATAATCTCTCATATCTTCTTCTACTTTAAAAAAATTGCTCACAACAATGGTGTTAGAAACCGCTTTAAAGTTAGGGAATACATTGACACTCATGTTTTACTATACGATTTTCTTTATTCTTACAATGCGCCCTCTTCTTGGTGGTGTCATTAGGTTTGATTTCGTCCAAGAGTGTTGTGTTTCTTTGACTTGTCCTCTCTTGGATACATTAGGCACAATGTTCCCTAACAAGAGACCTTGCATGAATTAAGCAAAATCCCTTGGAACATACCTCACACTATTTTACATTTACAACAACTGTTATATGGCCACCTTGCATAACACACTTTACATGCATGTGGAGCCATCTTGTTTGTTCATGATTTTCAATCATACAAATATTTTCTTGCCTCGTGAATCTCGAAGTTCATTGTTGTGTGGCACCTTATCAAAGTTATCAGGAGGTATAACTTTGGTATAGTTTGATGGGAAGTTGATTTGATGCATTACTTTCCCTTAGCCACTCGCGTATGTTTTGAGCGCATACCGGTCATGTGTGTATGTGTCTCACTCTCTTGGATTACTCACCCAACAAATAGCATGAAGTTGCATTTCCTTAGAGTGAGCATGCATCTTTGGAAAAATAGCTTAGATCTAATCCACATCACATTGGACAAATGCTCAAAGCTTGATCTACCTCTTGTTAATTTTGTTTGTTATTGTTTTTGTTTCTTAGTTATTGGCATTGTATGTTTGTGTATCTTGTTTTTTTGCAAATCATACACCTTGTGCATGTCCTTTTGTGCCTATGTTAGTTTGATGCAGGATCTTGGATCCTAGGGGCTTGACCACTCCCTTGATCTTTTTCATCCTAGACCATCTACATTGGTACAATTGGACCCCTCTTGAATGTCTACTTTAGTGTGAGTTTGAAGCAAGTTCCTCCTCTCACTAAAGTGGAGGCTAAATGTAGTGTAGAAAATGTCGTTGTTCACATTTTCACACTTAATCTAGGAATAATTAATGATAAATTAGACTCAATATCACCTTGATCTAGTGTTATGATGTATTTTACACATCCACATTAGGTTTTGGGCCCTTTTAAAGTTAAATAAACCTAACTTTTCCTTAATTTAGTGTTGTAAAGTGTATTTATTCACACCTTCACATTAAATTTAGGAGTCTTGTAAATTAAATGGACCTAATCTAGTGTTTTAATGTGTTGAACACTTTCACATTAGATTTAGGGCTCATTTTAGCTAAATAAACCTAATTTTTACTTAATTTAATGTTGTAAAGTATATTTATTTACACTTTCACATTGGATTTTGGGCCCCCTTGCATTTATGACCTTAATATTGTGGTCATCGAAAAATTAACCCTTCTACTTTTCTAACTCATTTGGGCCCTCCTTTTGGCTTTGGCTTAAATATTGCCTTGATTTAGTGTTGTGATGTGGATAACACATTCACATTAGGTCTTGGGCCCTTGTGAATTGATGGAATTTCAATGGTGCCTTGCAAAAGTGTTGTGAAGCGTTGTAACACACTTTCAAACTTTTCTAGGGTTTTATCAAGTAGCTAAGCATAATCAATATAATTCTTTCCTTATTTGGAGTGTTGTAAAGTGTTGTAACACACTTTCACATTTCTCTAGGATTATCATTAATAATTGGGCTTTCTTATGCTTTAATTGGCCCCATTTTGCATCCATAGGACTTATTTACGTATATTTTTTAGAATATCCTCGACAAAAGGCATTTAAAACATCAAAATCCTAGTAACCCACCTCAAATTCCTAAGGTGGGACTCATTCGCCTTTATGGGCGAATGAGTACCCTTAGTCAGGATCCATTCACCTAGGGTGGCGAATGAGTCCCCTTTAGCTTAAAATTCAAATTTTATTTAAATTTACAGCAAGTTTTTATTCTCCAAGATCTGAGGTTGGCCTGTAGTGTTGTAATTTTAGGAATTATTCCATAATTGAGTATAAATACAAGGTTATTTCTCTCATTTTCATCCCCAAGCATTCAAGTATTCATACCTAGCATTCAAGAGTTCACAAGAGCATTCAAGAGCATTCTTCAAGTGCCTTTCATCATGTCAAAGATTACTTGCATCATGTTGTTTTAGAGCTAACAATTGTGGTGTAGGGTTTTGTGTTTCAAGCAAGCACTACATTCAAAATCTATCAACATCAAGCAAGATTCCAAGTCTACATCCATTGGAGCCATTATTTACATGATTGCAACATCTTATTGCAAGGGTTTGGCGAGTTGCAACATTGTATTTTTTCATTCATCATTCTCTTTCCATATTTCATTCTATTTCAAGGTTTAATTACCAACAAGGGGTTTGACCAAGGAAAATCCATATTCACTAACCCCACAACATTTTTCCCCCTTGTGTGTGATTTGCAGGGCTAGGTTGCAGATTTACCAAGAAGCAAAGGTGGAGAAAGTTTTTCAAGTTGTTAAAGTTGTCATCACACCTGGGAGAAACTTGGAGAAGGTCTAGAGGTGGAACTTTGCATATTCAAACTTGAAAATCAGTCAAACAGAGCAAAGCAGGCCGAGAGGCACGAGATCCAATCCAAAATTTCCCAAAAAGCAGAAGTAGAATAATTCACCACTATTGGAAAATGAGTCCCATTGTACAATCCTAAAGAATATTTTTGTAGATCTAGATACCCTTTTGGTAGATACTTGCCCTGACACATTTTTCGTGAAATTGGATTGATTCGCCTAGATTGGCGTATGAGTCCCAAACAACATTAACAATAGATTTTTCATGATTCTAGACTACCATTCTACCTCCTTTAGTTTCTTAGGTGTACATTTCTAGTTTCATAGTTTTCTATTGCATTTTTTTTATCTTTCTAAGTCATTTAGCATTTGCTTACATATCACATGGTGTTTTCCAACATTTTCTTTTTCATGTTTATTCTTGGTGGTGAACCCTCTTTCCTAATTTAAAATCATATCCTATGATATCTTATTGTTAGATCTTTTCCATCCTTTATTGGGTGAAGATCTCTATGTAGAATAGTCTGGATAACTAAGAGGGGGGTTGAATCAATTATTATAAAATAATTTTCTTGACTTTAATTAATCTAGAGCAAACTTAAATCAATCAAAAAATAATCTAACAGATATGAACATGAAAGAACACAACAACACCGTGCACAATCAATACCAGAATTTACGTGGAAACCCAAGAAGGGAAAAACCATGGAGAATGCTAATTCTCAATTATAAAACACCAGTTAAGGTGATTTTTACAAAGGGCTCACTGCCAAGTTGCTCATTACAAGTAAGGCTCATTGTCAGTGGGCTCACTGCCTGGCTATTATAGCCAAAGATAAAAAACCTCACTACCAAAAGAGAAAGGCTCACTTCCAAGAGAGAAAGGCTCACTACCAACAGAAAATGACTCACTAGTAGAAGAATGACTAAAGGGAATCCATCACTTTAATAACTATCACCAACAATGATATAGGATAGAATCTCACTATATGTTGCCTCTGGTCTTGTACTTTTGCATACTTCACAATGTCTATATTTTCACATTCATCACACTTTCTTTCATCAAATATAATCAACTTTACTTATACCATTCCATGCTTCCATAAACTCCTAAGTTGGCCAAACACAATGTCTTCATAATCTCCTAAGTCAGCCAAACAGAATTTGAATTAGGTCACCACAAAACATTCCCATAGTAGATAGGAATGAAACATGGACCAATCAAAACCTCCTCACTCAAATCAACACGCTACCATAATATCCAAAAATAGAATATATACATTACTATGCAAATATTATTTTAGGGCACATTAGCCAATTTCCATATTGGTCTGGACCCATAAGAGTGTATCTCATTATGTTACAAAATGAATGGGACTAGGACAAGCACAACCAAATATAGATCATCATAGCACAACATTCAAAGTACACCAATCTGAATCAATCAACCAAGATATGTTGACATCAATGACAACAATCAACGAGATCACATTCCAACAATTTCCCCCTTTGTCATTGATGGCAACATCCATCAACAACAAACCAAACAACTCAAATATCAACATCTTCTTGTATTTTCTTCTTCTCCCCCTTTGACATCAAAGACAAAGGGAAAAAACTCCTGTTGAAAAACTTACTCTGCTCCCCCTACGAGGACGCCTCCTAGGATTGATCTAGATAAGAGTGAACATGTAATGTCTTGGACCAATGCACACCCTGGTGCATATTATTGTATATTAGGAGGGAGTAGAACCCCTAACTTTTTCCAGAGATACTCAAAAGTATCTTTGCTCAACATTTTTGTGAAAATATCTACAATATGCTCTTTTGTAGGTACATATTCAAGTCTTACCTCATTTTCCAATACCTCCTCCCTCAAGAAGTGATATTTAATTGATATATGTTTCATTCTAGAGTGTTGTACCAAATTTATGGAAATGTTTATTACACTAGTATTATCACACATAATTGAGATTGGTTCATCAAATGATATACCAATGTCCTTCAGTGTTTGTTTCATTCACAATAGCTAAGTGCAATATGAGGATGTTGCAATGTATTCAACTTTAGCAGTAGATAGAGATACAAAATCTTGTTTCTTACTTGACCAAGCAACCAACTGGGAGCCAAGGAAATAAGCTCCATCACTTGTGCTCTACATGTTATCAACACATCTGGCCAAATCAACATCAGTATAAGTTTTCAAAGTGAAATCTGAGTCCTTTGGATACCATAATCCCATATCTTCTATACCCTTCAAATATCTAAAGATCCTTTTTACTGCAACAACATGTGATTCCTAAAAACTAGTTTCCCTCTTCTCTCTCCTCTCTATCTACATTTGAACAACTTGCGTGCATGGTGGATTCTACGTTGGGGGTACCCCACGATTCCCCATTGTCCCCTCTTGACCCAATCCTTGCTTAGTTGCATGTAGACTTGTGTCCCTCGGGAGCCACTCTTGGCGTGCCTGATTCTATGGTTCTTGTGATTCCAAGTCAGTCTAGATCACCTGTGATTTTGTCTGGTGTGGAAGTGTCGACGGTCGAGGTCCTTCCTGAGGTTAAAGGTTGGAAGGATGTGTTGACTAATGGTATTTAGAGTACTAAGGACCCCTCCCCTCGCCCTGATGAGGAAGTCATTGTCTTATGCACTAATTTTTCTATCTCTGATTTAGTCAGTGATAGGATTCTTTCCTCAATGGAAAACATGGTTGTGGTTCATTTCCTATTCTTTCGACCTTTGGTCCAATGGTCTAGAGATGGGCTGCTACTAAATGGCACCTCAAAGGAAGTGTGTAAATTTGTGCAATGATGGGCAGGCTCATCCTTTTCAAGTTCACGACTTTGAATGATTTGGTTATGGTCCTCTCTCTGAGCCTTGGGTGTATGGGAAGCATAGTCTAGCCTTATGTCATTGGAAGATGGGTTTTGACCCTACCATGGATCTTAATAAATCAGTGACGATTTGGGCTTTCCTACCTAGGTTTCCTCTGGAGTATTGGGATGAATCCATTTTCAAAAGCATTGGGGATTCCTTGGGCCAATTTATTACTTTAGATTCCATTACCTGGTCCAAATCCAGGTTAAGTTTTTCCCGCTTTTGTATTAATATTGGTGTGCATAAGATGCTCCCTAACTCTATGAAGCTATGCTCTAAGTTTGGTACTTGGGTTCAACTAGTTTATTATGAGAATGTTGTGGTTTACGGTCAAAAATGTGCTAAACCTGTCCACCTTATCTTTGACTGCAAATCTTCTTTTAAATGAGTTCCTAACCTGGGAGAATTTGTTGTTGAAGATCACTACCCCTTCGAAAATGACATTCTGAAGATTGTTGATTCCCTAGCCAAGTTTTCCTCACCAGTCTTGGATGACCCCCAATCTCTGGGGTTCCTCCTAGTGGGGTGGATATTTCATGTGTAGATTTGGAATTGGTTCTTGTTGCTCATGTGTTGGCTGAGAATTTGACCATTGGTAGGGACTTGGAAGTTGGTGCTATATCCCCTGGCCAAGCTCTTTGGGGGGATGCAATTGTTGGAGGCTCCCTAAAGAATGTTGAGTTTGACCTTTCTACTAGGACTAGTGTGACCATGGGTGAAGAAGGAAAAATTTTGGAGGAAGTGGTTACCAAGGTTAAAGAGGAGATAGTTATTAACTCGATGGTTTTTAACCAAGAGAAAACATTGGAAGAGGAGATTTGGTTAACCCCCAAGAAAAAATGGAAAAAGAAGAAGGCAGATATGGGTGGCGACTCAAAACCAAGAAGGCCAGCCAGCGACAAACTAGGAAGAGAGAGACAATGAATGAGATAGCCATTGGTAAACAGAGGACATTAGAAGTGTCCTCAAATAAGGGTAAAAAATGAAGGTCATGTCCTGGAATGTGCCACGGCTGAATAGCTCTCATAAATAGTTTTTGTTGAAGAACTATGTTTTAGAACATAAGATTGATGTTTTACTTTTACAAGAAACCAAAATGAATAAAGCATTTTTTGGTAATATTGCTAAGTATATATGGTCGGGTTCCCTTTAATCATATAGTGATGCTGAGGGGGCATCTGGTGGTCTTGTTGTGTTATGGAATCCCTCTAGGATCAATGGTTCTAAACTATTTTATTGTCAAAGTCTCATTGGTTGGTGGCAAGGGATTTCAACTCCCCCTTATATCCTTTGGAGAAAAGTGGTGGTCTAGTGGATTATTCTAACAACATGGCTAATCTGGTGAACTTCCTCGATACTACTGGCCTAATTGACATTGACCTTTTGGGTCAAGCCTATACCTGGACCAACAGGAATCTTGGGGAGGGTTTGATCCAAGTTAGATTAGATAGATACCTTTGCTCCAACAACTAGATGGTCATACTCAGTGCTAATCTACTTTCCCTACCTAGGACAATTTCTAACCACAACCCTTTGTTGTTGGTCATGAATAACCATTCTATTGTTGGACCTTTCCCCTTTCAGTTCAAGATAATGTGGAATTCCCATCCTAATTTCAAGAATAAAATTGTTGAATGGTGGAATATTCCTATTCGTGGATCCCCCATGTTTAGGATATTTTATAAACTTAAACATTTCAAATGCATGGTGAAAGGATGGAACAAAAGAGTTTTTGGGGATGTCTTTTAGAAAAAAAGAGCTATGGAGGATAAGTTGAAAACTAGCCAAAAGAAGATGAAGGAAGGGGATGTCAAATTACCAACCTACAATTAGGAAAGAGAGAGCCAAAGGGAGTGGGAGAAAATTTTAAGGAAAGAGTAAATTTTCTAGAAATAGAAATCTAGAGTTCAATGGCTGCAAGAAGAGGACATAAATACCTCGTTTTTTTCATGTTTCTACTCTAAAACACAAGAAAAAGAATCAGATAACTAAGTTGCTTAATGAGCAGGGGGTTGTGGTCAACACACCCACCCAAATCAATCTCTTGGTGGCGGACTATTTCCAGAAGGCTTATTTGGCCCCTACTAAGGCTCCTAATTCAGCTTTGGACAATTTTTTGTTGGAACCTCTCCCGACCATCATTACCCAGAATGAAAACCTTAGCATCCTTAGTGTTGTCACTCCTGAGGAAGTCTAGATGGCTACTTTCAGCATGGGGGCCTACAAGGCACCTAGCCCGAATGGTTTCACCCGACCTTCTTTCAGATTTTTTGGGAGATTGTTGGTGGGGACCTTGTCTTGGCTACTCATGATTTCTTCAAATCTGGTAAGCTTCTCAAACAATTGAACCACACTTCTATTGCCTTAATTCCAAAGATTGTTGATCCTTAGTCTATGACTGATTTTAGGCCCATCATCCTATGCAATACCTTTTATAAAATCCTCTCTAAAATCTTGGTGAACCGTCTCAAACCCCTCCTAGACAAAATTATCAGCCCCATTCAAAAAGGATTTGTGCCTAGTTTTCATATTCTGGATGCTACTATAACTACTCATGAATTACTCCATTCTATGGATAGATGCAATAATGCTAGTCTAGCCCTCAAATTGGATATTTCAAAATCATATGATAAGATGGTTTGGGACTTTATCCCTAAAGTCTTAGCTAAGTTTGTTTTTGACCAATTTACGGTCAAACTCCTAATGGAATGCATATCTATGGTAAAGTACTTTATTCTCGTTAATGGGACTCCTTTTGGCTTTTTTAATGTTGGGAGAGGCATAAGACAAGGGGATCCCCTCTCAACCTATTTATTTATCATTGATTGTAGATGTCTTGAGTAGAAACATATCTAATCTGTTGTCAGAAGGGTCAATTAAAGGTATTAAGGTTGCCTCTTCTTTGGAACCTACAGTTATCCAACAATTTGTGGATGATACCATTCTCTTTGGGAAAGCCTCTGTCATTGAAGCCAGGAAATGGAAAAATTGTCTCAATAACCATGTTGCATGTTTTGGGTAGTGTATTAACTATAATAAAAGTATGATTTATTTCTTCAACAACACTCCTACCCTTCAAGCTCAGGGGACTGCTATTTTGGGTTGTATGAGTGGCTCTCTCCCTTTAGTGTACCTTGGTTTACCCCTTACTATTAAGGAAGTCACTCCTAACTTCTAGAATTTGGTCCTTGAAAGGATCCAAAGGAAGTTGTTAGGATGGAAAGGTTCCATCCTCAGTCATGCTAGCAAATTGCAGCTTCTTTTTGCAACTCTTCAAGGAATCCCTATTTACTTCCTTTCCATTTTCAAGATCCATAGATATATTGTTGAGAAGTTTGAAAAAATTCAAAGGAACTTCCTATGGTCAGGGACCGAGGAAAACAAGAAGTTTGCTCTGGTCAAATAGGACAAAGTTTATAAACCTAAACATTGTGGTGGGATGGGGATAAGGAATAACCTTTCTACCAAGAAGGCTTTGATTGCCAAGGTGGGTTGGGACCAACTGAGAAATGGGAAATATTGGTGCAAGATCATAAACACTAAGTATCTTCACAATAGACCTTTGATTATTTGTCTCTCTGATGATCATCCTTCGAGTTCCTTGGCTTGGAATAACATTAGTAGTTTGTAGGGGTTGCTTAGGACAAGGATGAAATGGAAGATAGGAAATGGTAACAATATCATATTCTGGGAGGACCCTTGGTTATTTGACACCCCTCTGACACACTCTAACTATAGGAATATAATGAGGTTGGCACAACGTTTCTTTGGAGTTTACATTAGAGATTACCTCCTTGGCCTACAAGGGGCTAGGAGGTGGAATGACCTGGTTCTTTACTGCCCTTTGTCTCCTGAGTTGGGTCTCTTGGACAAGTCCCTGTAAGAACTTCTCTCCCTTACCAGAATATTCTCAACCAACATGGTGGATAAATTCTTCTGGACTCATGATAAGCAAGGTGATCTTTCAGTTAAAATGGCTTACAATTTGTTGTTGGACCAAGGTGTGGTCCTTGATCTCTAGAAGCAGGTTTGGAACAAACACATGATCCTAAAAATAAACTTTTTCTGGTGGATTGTTTACCATAACAAGATTCTTACTTAGGACAATTTGAGGAAAATGGGATTCCAGATCGCTAACAAGTGCCTGTTATGTAGTGCAATGAAGAATTTGTGGACCACTTACTGCTACACTACCCATTTTCTATTGGTGTGTGGGAGCTGGCTTTGGAGTGATTGGGCACTCAGTGGACTATGTGTAAGGACATTAAATCCTTTATCTTGAGCTAGTTTAGACCTTTCATTCACCCCTTACCTCATGAGATCTGGAATCAGGTCCCCCCATTATCTGCTAGTGCTTGTGGAAAGAGAGGAACAATAGGATATTCAAGAATATTGAGATAAGCCTGAAGGAGATGTTTGGTATAGGGTCTAGGCTCATCATGAAAAATATTTCATTTTTCACAGGGAAAATCCTAGATAAAGGCCTGGCTGAGTGGGAAATTAATATGGCTAAAGCTTGGCATCAAAAACTTGATCCCAATTCCTTTGACAACACTATATCCCAGGCTAAATGGGACACTATCTGGAAACCTCCAAACTGTGGCTGGTATAAACTTAATTTTGATGGGGTCGCCAAAGGCAACCTAGGCAAGGAAAGCATAGGAGATGTTATCAAAGACCACAAAGGTAATTTTGTGGCTAGTTACTTGGGGGGATTGGTATCCAATCTTCTATGATTGTGGAAACAAGATCGTTGCTAAAGGGAATTCAGTTAGATGTCACTATGGGGATTGAGAAACTACATATAGAAGGAGATTTTAAGTTTATCATCATTGTTGTTAATCTTGGCAGATTACTGGGATGAAGTACTAAAGAAATTTTATTAGACAATTTTTTTTTTGTCTGAGTTGAATTTGAAGATTGCTACCCACATTTACCAGGAGGGTAATCAAGTGGATGATGCTTTGGCTAACCTTGGAACCCATTGGAAAGTTTCTAAGTGCTGGAAAAATTTGGGGAATCTACCACTAGGTTTTCAAGGTTTAATCCTTAAGGATCAAGGCCCATATATAATCCATGATAATAACTAATTATGTGATTTCTTTGGCCTTATGGGGGGTCCACATTCTTGTCCTCTGGGCTATGTGGATGGGTTTGAATGTTGGGGTGTCTTACAAGTGGAAATTTTTGAATAATGGGGTGGAGTTTGTTTTTAAAAAGGCTATTATGAGGATTTATGGCGAGTACTATATGATTATGGCCAAGTTGGTTTGTGCCTTACGTAATCTCTTTTTGGGGTTTGAGTTAAGCACTTGTATATCCTTGCAAATTTTTTATTTCAAATTTGATGCGATAAATAATTACGAGGTGAAGCTTTTGATTGGTCCTATCTTTTATGCTAATTTGATTCCTTGCTAAAGGGAAGGATCTTAGGTTTATCTAAATTTGGCCCTGCAGCCATCTTGCATAGGTACTTGTGCAAAAGCAACATGGAAGGAAAACCTTCCATTTCCATCATTTCCTACTTACCTGGCCACAAGTGTTTGAAGATTTACATTAATGAGACCACCAAGATTTCCTTTACGGATTTAACTCCTCAAGTGTGTGTTTTGTACATGGCCTTGATTTCCCAAGGTTGCATTTTTTGGCTTAAAAACTTAAGTGTGCAGATGACCTATCACTTAACCAACATTTCTAACCTTTTTCTCTCACAAGTTTACTAGTTTTTCCATGTGTAGAGTGGTGACATGGGTGGCGATAGGGTGAGAATGGAGCCTAACAGTTGTGGGGAATTTCACAAGGACCCTCTAGTTTGGAATATTTACATTGAAGGTGGGTTGGCGCCTCTAATGGAAATTTTGGTGGGTCATGACCCAAGTTTATTTGTGCGGTTTATGAATTCCTAGAAATAAAGAAGGGTTACCATGGGTGGTATCTCCTTCAAAGTGAATGAGGAGGTGATTGCTCAAGCGATGGGGTTGTTGTGTACATGAAAGAAGTACCCAAGGCATATTAAGGCCCAAGACAACAAAAGCCTGAATGCCTTCTTTGTGGGTGATGAAAAGCTTGTTCGTAACTAGTAGGGGTTTGAAAGAGAATCTCTCCCACAGCGTTGAGATCAGGTCTACCTCGCTCTCATGAAGTACGTTACCTCAGAAGGTAGATACAAAACCTACTATTTCTATCACTTTCCTCTTTTGAATCAACTCCACCACAAAATTCTATTAAGCTTCCCTTTTTTCTTACTTAAGGATTTGGAAAGTTCTATTGAAAAGTGCATTGAGTCTACTAGCCAAAACCTGAAGGATCCTCCTCCCCTGCCACTACACCAAGGCCTCATTTTGAGGTTCTCCCACTTTCATCTTGTGTTATGCCTGCCCAAACCTATTTTTGTTGTCTGTGTTGAGGAAATTGAACCCCCGATTCATACCAATATCTCCTCGGCTGAGTCCAAGGGACCCATAAGAAAAACCCTCTGATTATCATTGAAACTCATAAGCCTAAACCAGCCACCAATAATTTTAAAAGGAGTGCAGGGATTGCCTAGTCTAGTGTTGTGGATAGTCTTTGTGAGCTTAATTCTACCCCTACCAAGTCTATCAGCAAACCTACCACTAAAAAGAAAGTGAAGGATGAGGGGAAGGGTTTGATGGATCCACCGGCCATGGACAACAAATGAAAAAATGTGGTGGGAAGGGATTCCAAGGGGGATACTATGGTCGCTACTACGATTGAGACTAGTGTCAAAAATCCCAACATCAGGAGGTCTGGTAGGCTAGAAAAAAATAACAAAAAAGTGCAGATTAATGAAATGGATTCTGATGAGGAGCGGTCTGACAACAAAGGTATTAGGGATGTGGAGGAGTATAGGGATGGTGAGGAGGATTATGTTGAAGGGCCCCACAACATTTCATACTTTAGTAAAATGCATAAGGATAACTCGGCTTCCCAATCCTCTGACCCTCTAGATGTGGAGTGTGTTAATATTGTGAAGAATGTGGATAAAGGGGAGGATCTTGGTGTGCTGCAAGAAAGGATGGGGAAGATGGAGAAGAAATTTAGTGCCTTGACTAGTTTCACTATCAAGTTAGTCCACTGTGTTACCAACACCCTCTTTGTTGTGATGAAGGATGAGATGTATAAGAAGACTACTAAAGAATTCCTTGAATGGGTTGGGGATGATGTTATCAATCTCCTCTCTTAGAATTGGGAGAATTCTAGTTAATCTATTGTTGTTGTGTGATGTGTCTATTGGTTGTTGGTTCATTGTGTCTATGTTTTTTTGGCTAGTTGTTTTAGTTTTTTGGAATTGATCTTTTTTGGCCCTTGTGGCTCACTATGTAAAGGGTACAACACCCTATAAATGCTACTTATCGTATCAAAAAGAACATGTGATTCCTTTGGTTCTTGCTAAAATCTAGCTGCTAAACAAACTACATAATGTCCAGTCTAGTAGCAGTCAAATATAACAATCCTCCAATCATTGACCTATGCATACTTGCATCAGATTTAGGTGAATCATCTTCTTTTTTCAATTTGCATCTAATAATAATAGGTGTACAAACTGGTTTGGAGTTCTCCAACCCAAACTTCTTTAATAATTCTTTGGTATACTTGGACTGAGAAATGAAAATCCGTTTGTTGTTTTGATTTACTTGTAGTCCAAGGAAGAAATTTAACTCACCTATCATAGACATTTTGAATTCCTTCTACATTTCATCTACAAATTTTTTGCACATATCATCATTTCCTCCAAAGATTATGTCATCAACATAAACCACAATAATCAACATTTGATCTGAGTGAATTCTATAGTATAAATTACTATCAACACATCCCTTCTAAAATCCTTGTTCAATCAAGTACTTGTCTAATCTACCATACCAGGCTCTAGGTGCCTGCTTCAACCTGTATAAAGCTTTCTTCAACCTACAAACAACATTTGGGTCACTTCCAGACTTGAATCCTTCTAGTTGCTCAATGTAGACTTCTTCCTTTAGTTCTCCATTCAAGAATGCAGATTTTACATCCACTTGATAGACTTTGAAATACTTAAAAGTTGCAAAAGCTACGAATATCCAAATTGCTTCCATCCAGGAAATAGGGGCATATGTTTCTTCAAATTCAATATCTTTGACTTGAGTGTAACACTTTCAAACCAATATTGCCTTGTTTCTCATTACCTTTCCATTTTTGTCTAGCTTGTTCCAGAATGCCCACTTTATTCCAATTACATTTTTGTTTGTCGGTCTCAGCACAAGTTCCCAAGTCTAATTTTTCTTTATCTAATCAATATCTTCTTTCATTTCCTTCACCCAATTTTGATCATTGCATGCTTCTTCCACAATCTTTAGCTCTGTCTTCGAGAGTAGACACAATAATACTTGCTCTTGAGCCACTTTGCTTCTTATGATGATTCCCTTATTTTTATCTCCAATAATCTAGTTTTCAAAGTGGTTTTTTTGTACATACTTTGGGGTTTTAGTTGTAGTTTTTAGAGCCTCCTCTGTCTCTTCTTCTTTCTTATCCTTTTTTTCTTTGTCATCATTTGATTCATATTCAATATGCTTGTTAGGATTTCTCTGAATATCTTCATCTACTTTCACATTCGCACTTTCAACTATCTTGTTTAGTCTCTTGTTCTAACACTAGTACGCTTTGCTTCTTTTAGAGTAACCCAAAAATATTCCTTCATCTGCCCTGTTGTCAAACTTTCCAAGATTTTCCTCATCTCTCTAGATGTAGCATTTACTTCTAAAATTTTTGAAGTACTTTATTGTGGGAGCTCTTCCATGCCATAGCTCATATGATGTATTTCCATATTTCTTCTAGAACAGTACTTTGTTAAGAGTGTAAATTGTTGTGTGTATTGCTTCTCTCTAGTACACTTGTGGTAAACCTACTTCATTGATCAGTGTTCTAGCTACTTCTTGAACTGTCTGGTTCATTCTTTCCACTACACCATTCTGTTGAGGTGTTCAAGGGGAAAATAGTTGTCTTTTAATGCCATGTTTTTCATAGAATTTATTGAATTCATTAGAATTAAATTCTCCTCCTCTATCAGATCTTAAACACTTGATTCTTTTGCCAACTTTATTCTCAACTCTGGCCTTCAAAATATTGATTTTTTCTAAAGCTTTTGATTTTTCTCTTAAGAATGCAACCCAAGTTAATCTGGAATAATCATCAATTAAAAGCATGAAATATCTCTCACCTTGTAAGCTTCTAATTTTTTTCAGACCGCATAGGTCAATGTGTACAAGGTCCAACAAACTAGTAGATGATTCTCCTTTTCTTCAAAAAATTTCTCTGGTTTGCTTTCCTTCTTGACATCCTTTGTAGATAATGTTGTCTAGTTTGGTCAGTCTTGGAAAATATTTGACTTCCCTTGTTGAACTTATCCTTACCAAATTGTTGAAGTTGATGTGACACATCCACCGGTGCCAGAGCCAACTATCATTGGATTGAGAAAGTAAGCATCTCTTTGTAGCTCCTTCCAGTTGATACATATTCTTGCTTGTTCTTTTTCAAACTGCAACAACAGTTTCAGATCTCTTTCAGATATCTCACTCAGAAGATTATGATATAAGCCCTTCACATAGTAAACATTTTTAGTGTTATGCTTTCCATCAAATGTAATAGAACCAATTCCAACAATCTATGTTTTTTTATCATCTCCAAATCTAACAGAACCTCCATCATATTTCTCAAGATTCACAAACTTACTTTTATCACCGCTCATGTGATTTGAACATCCACTATCAATCAACCATTAATCTCTATTTCTTTTAGCAAATAATGCAGCTTCAGTGTTATCATTAGATTTCAGACAAATATTAGAGATATCAAATCTAGGTTCATCCTTTTCCACCAAAAACGAACAATCCTCATGATTTGATTCTTCATCTAAGATGCCGACATTCTCATTAACATAGTAGGCCTTCTTATTGTTCTTTTTAAACTTTTTCCTTGTTCCTTTTTCTAAACACTTATTTTCTAAATGACCAATCTTTCCACATCTAAAGCATTTAAGAGGCAACATACCTTTGTACTTGTCGGTACCTTTCTCCAATTTCCTTGTGAATTTTTCTTCCAACTCATCTGAACTTTCATCATATGGATCTTCTTCTATCTTTATGGATTTGAAGGTTGTTTCATATTTCTCCTTTTCTTTTCCAAATTTCCTCATCTCAAATGTGGTCAAGGTGCCAAATAGTTGCTCTCTGGTGAATTTCTTTAGATCATAAACTTCCTCAATAACTAAGATATTGTCACTGTAGCTCTTCAATAGGGTCATCAAAATATTTTCCATAACATCTTCATCTGTCAGAGTGCCTCCTTGATTTTTGACTTCATTTACTGCACTGTCAACTCTCTAAAAGTAGCTTTCTATATCCTCACCTTCTTCCATCCTCAAGTTTTCATATATGTGCTTAGTTGACAACTTCTTTGATAATTTGACTCCATCATTTCCTTCATAGATTTCTTTTAACTTTTCCCAAACTTGATAAGCGATGCCTAATGAAATAAATTTTTTTAACTCAGTCTTAGACAAAGCACTAAAGATTACATACCTTTCCTTTTCATTCTCTTTATAGGCTGAAATCTCATCTGTAGAACTAGGACCAACTACCGGTTCAACATATTTTTTTTGAACTACTTTCCAAGTCTTGTAGCCTAGAGAGATCAGATAACCTCTCATCTATAGTTTCCAAAAATTGTAGTCAGATCCATCAAACATAGGAATTGTCAATTTATGTGCTATCGGATCTACCCAAGCGGTTAAGCTCTTGTTCGAGGAACCAAAGCTCTAATACCAATTATAGAATAGTCCAGATAACTAAGAGGGGGTTGAATCAGTTATTATAAAACAATTTTCTTGACTTTAATTAATGCGGAGAAAACTTAAATCAATTAGAAAATAATCTAACAGGTATGAACATGAAAGCACACAACAACACCATGCACAATCAACACCAAAATTTACATAGAAACCCAAGGGAAAAACTACAGAGAATGTTAATTCTCAATTATAAAAACACCGATTAAGGTGATTTTTACAAAGGTCTCACTTCCAAGTTGCTCATTGTAGGTAAGGCTCACTACCGGTGGCCTCACCGTCTGGTTATTACAGCCAAAGAAAAAAAGGCTCACTACCAAAAGAAAAAGACTCACTACCAAGAGAGAAAGGCTCACTGCCAATAGAAAATGGCTCACTACCAAAAGAATGATGAAAGGGAATCCACTACTGAAATAACTGACCAAGATTGGCATCAAATAGAATCTCACTATCTACTACGTCCAGTCATGTACTTTTGCATACCTCACAATGTTTGTATTTTTTTATTCATCACACTTGATTTCATCGAATAGAATCAACTTTTACTTCTACTATTCCATGCTTCCATAAACTCCTAAGTTGGCCAAACACAATGTCTTCATAATCTCCTAAGTCGGCCAAACATAATTTGCATTAGGTCACCACAAAACATTCCCATGGCTGAGAGGAATGAAATGTGGACCAATCAAAACCTCCTCACTCAGATCAACATGCTACCATGTTATCCAGAAATAGAATATACACATTACAATGCAAATAATATTTTGGGGTACATTAGTCAATTTCCAGATCGGTCAGGACCCATTAGAGTATCTCATTATGTTGCAAAATGAATGGGACCAGAACAAGCACGACCAAAGATAGATCATCACAGCACAACATTTGGATTATTCCAATATGAATCACCAAAGCATTTGAATCAATCAACCAAGATATGTTGACATCAATAACAACCATTAATGACAACTATCAACAGCATCACATTCCAACACTCTAAGGTGTCCTTGAGTGTGGAAGGTGTGAAATTGGATCTCTCTCTTTGTACCTCTTTTGGTCAAAGTGTAGACACATCCACATTTCCATCAACCACAAATATCATCATTAATAGGCCCCTAATACCCTATATTGTGCATCTCGAGGCATATTTTAACCAAAATCCTAACATACACATCAAATAAACTCAATTTCTTAACACCCCAACACTTTTACCACCTAAAAATTCCTTTGGGACCCATATGCTACCCTAGGCATATGAGTCCCACCCAAGTGGGACCCATACACCATGTGTGGTGTATGAGTCCCATTTATCCCCTTTTAAGGGTTTTGAATGAGAAATGTGGGTTTTAAATTCAAATTTTATGAATTTCAACCTTTGGGATCTAATAAACAAGATATTAGATGGATTGCCTATATAAGTGAGGTCTCAAATCATTATTTCATGAAGCATCATGATATCAAGTCAAGCATGATATCAAGTCAAGCACTCAAATGTTAAGAATTCCAAGACTTTACAAGATCATCAAGAGAGCTTTCAAGATCATTTCTAAGGCATTCAAGGGTAGAATTCTTCATCAATTGTTGCAGAAATTCAAGATCCATCATCATGTTAAATATTATCAAGTATCAAACATTTTGTTGAGCTAGTGTTGTGATGTGGCATTGAAGATCCGAGATTAAGCATTGTTCTACACTTATTTCAAGGTCTAGATCTACATCCTTCATGACCACTTTATGTTAAATTTTAGATTTACAAGACATCATTCAAGGTATCATTATCCATGTTTCATGTTCGTTGTTTCATGTTTCATGTCCTTATTTCATTATCTCATCATTTGGTTTAATTACCTAAAAGGGGTTTGACCAAGGCAAACCCCTATTCACTAACAATCAACAAGTTTTTCTCATCTTTACATCTATGATTGAAAATCTAGGTGTCTTGGAGCATGAAGGATCTTTGAAGATTAGGTTACAAGATCAAAGGAAGATTTTGTAGTTGTGTCCTTACTTGCAAGGTCACGGAAAGTCTCCTACAGGTCTGAAATCAGGGTTTTAGAATGGGAAACAAAGTGTGGAAAAAAGAGAAGAGGTTGGAGAGAAAAATTAGATCTTATCCTCTAAAAAAGAACACTAGGACTTACACACCACCTTGGACATATGAGTCCTAGTACAACCAATTTTTAGGGTTTCAGTAGATTCAGAATAAGCATTGTCAGATTCCATTTTTGGCACAGAAAACCCTGTATGGGACTAAATCACCCAGACTGGCATATGAGTCCCACTCAACCTTAAAATCAATATTTCCAACATTTCAAGACCTCATTCAGGCCTCTTCAAGTTTCCAAGTGCATGCTTTTGATTTTACAACTTTTTATACTAATTTACTTGCATTTTTCGGTCACTTAATTGAGCTTTGCACAACATTAGGTTTTTTCATTAGATCTTGCATTTCATTAATCTTTCTAAGCCCTAGCTTGGTGGTAAACCCTTCATTAGTCTATAATCAAACCCTAGGACAACCCTATTGCAAGATCTCTCTCTCCTACTTCATCCTTCGATTGAGATCTCTAGGGTTTCCTTGAATGAGAGTTTTTGAAGTTTGTTATTTTATTTCCCAAGCATAGAAGCAACAAAAATTCAACCTTTCAGATAGCATGGAAATATGCATTTGAATATCAAGTGATTTATTATTAATTGATGTTAATGAATATACATATATATATACATATACATATTTATATATAATAATAACTATGTATATGCATATATACAAATATATATAAATGAGTTTATATGCTTTATAAAGTGCTTGAATGAAAGCATTATAGTGTTGTTGTTTACATAGTGCATATATGTATATAATACCCACACCAAGGAATAAAGAATCCAACGCATAAAGCGTAGCAAGTAAACATAGTTGTAATATGAATGTATCACAACAAGTGAATAATACATATGAACATGAGAAAAGAGACTTCCACGCAAGTTATTAAGTTAATATGCATGCATTAAATGTAGTTGACACCTTTGTTAAGTGTTGAGTGAAAAAAAAAGATCAAGTCATGAGCTTTAAATGCAAAAATAAGAATAAGACTTATTCTTCTATGTAATGACAACGACCAAGTTAATAGGGAATGAGGTGTTTTGGTGACACCAACTTATGAATTTCTTAAACCAAATAGAAGTATGTTGTTGTAAGTCAATTTGATGTTTGATAAACATGTGATAAAATGAACTGGTCAAACTAGAGCTAGCTCAATAAGAGGTCAATCTATTGTTTTATTAGTTGAGTATTTACTTGAATTGCTGCCACCTTTTTATTGAAAGTGATGAATTGAATTATATTGCCTATTGGTGTCAATTTTCTTAGCATACCTATAGGAATTTTTTTCTTATGTTTTTGTATAAATAGATGAGTTATTCTCCTCATTTGGACTCTCAACTCATTTTCATTCTACTACACTTTATCTTCTTTGTTTTGCTAAGAGTTTTCATTGTGAGGAGAGTTTATTGGCGGATTGGAAGAATTATTTTTGAAGGGATTAAGCTAGGAATCATCTTGTTCAATTGGATTAGCACATAATAGACATGTTGAATCTGTCCTTTATTTATGAGAATACTTTGGAAAGATTGAATGCAATTGTTTGATTGTGTGGTAATACTTTGATTTACTAGATTAGGGAAGAATTATGTTTATTTCTTTTGAAACTGGAAGGAGCTATATTATGTTCCATTTTCATGTGAAGATTTGTTTGAAGTGATTGTACATACTATGTATTAAGGAGTGATTGCATTCATTAGTATTATATACTAGGAAATGAAGCTGCTTGATTAGTTATGAAGTATTTGATTCAAGTTGTTTATGAAACTCGAACTATAGGTAGTTCATAGTTTCCTATGATATTAGTTAATCTTACGTTGGGAATATCTTAGTTCATAGGTTGTTCTTGTGGTTAAATATTACCTCATGAAATGTTGTTGTGGTATATATGCTCATTAAATTTCTCTTTGGAAGAAAAAATTTTATTGCATTGGGAAATGTACCTAGTTTATTCAGTTAAAGGTAAAACCTAGAGAATTTATCTTTGTAGAACAATTGGCATGTTACACATAGTGGAAAATAAATGTTGTGTAGAATGGAGTTATTATCCCATATTTAGTGTTTAGTTACCTCCTTGGATGTATTACTTATGATTTTTTGGTTATGGAACCTCCCTTGTTGAGATAACTTATGATTTTAGGAGGATGTTTCCTAGACTCTTCCATTTGAAAACATGAAAATAGTTTTAACTATTATAGTTCACAACTTGTCCTTTCAAATTGTTCATATTTGGTGTGTATATCAACAATTTCTATCATTGGAGGAAATATATTCACACTCTTGGTGACTCCAAGTTCAAATCTACTGGCTCAAGTAGACTAAGTGTTGGTATGTTTAATTTATAAAGGAAACAAACCTAACTTGCTTTCATTTCCAAGAATTTCTAAGTAGATTTCTAGCTTTATGAATGTTTTAACATGTCAAAGTCATGGATAATATGTCTTTCCATCTCCATTTAATCAAAGTGTTTCCCATATGCATTCCTATCATCCATATCAAACTAAACATATTGTCAGTTTCATCCCAAATAACCCTCTAACAACATGTTATCAAAATACTCATAATTTGTGCTATCCTCCCACCCCTACTCAAACCTCTTAGTAGCCTTCATGCATTATTTTAATCATCCTCAAGGAGTAACTTTTATGCCAAATCAGCATTACTACTTTCCTAGTCAGCCCCAAAATGCTAACAATATGGATATTAGTGACATCAAAAGCATATTTCTAGAATTCAATAAGAAATTGGATGATATCAATATATAGTAATAATTTAATTTACAGTAAGAGGAGTTGGCTTACCAAGCCTACCAACACCAACAAGAGATAGATACATAGAGGAAGCAATATGAGGAGTCTCTTGCAAAAGATATTGATGTCAAACAAGAACAAATGAAGCTATTGCTTTCCCAAGTAAAAAGGTTGGAAGCCTAATCAAACTCTTACATTTTGGATTGGCCTATGAAAGAGGAAGTTTACAAGTTCAAATTCCAATATTTAAGCAAGGTAAGCCTCCTAAGTCTTCAAATCAGTCTCTTGAATTTGAAATTCCAAATTTTAGGAGTCTTCACCCTTTGCAAAACCTTGAACCCAAGCAAGATCGAGATAGTATTCTTCAAGAGAATCCCCCTCAAGAAATTATAACTCTTCAAGTGACTTGATAAAACCTCTTGGACCCCATACCAAATCAACATTCTTTTCCTAAAACTATTTACCTTTGCAAACGTGGACCCATTATTTGGCAAGATAGTTGGTTTAGTGAGAAAAAGAAAGAGGTTTCTAAGGTAAAAGAAGAACTTGTAGTTGATGAACTTTCATGTGGCATAGAAAAGGAAAAATAAAACTTGCTACATGAGGATAATGAGCATGATCAATTGAAATAGTAAATTGAAAAGAAAGTAAGAGGTGTTGAACATGAAGTTTTGGCTTCTGTATTTGATGATCTCCCATTTTTGTTGAATATGAGGAAAATATATCAATGATTATGTCAATAGATCAATTGGGACAGTAAGATAACAAGCAAGAAGGGGCTGGTGAAGAAGAAGAGTTTACTATTTGGTTTGATGATCTTCCTTGTTTTGTTGACAAGGATAAAAATAACATAACAATTTCAATGTCAAGCTAAGTTTTAGAGTAGTTGAAGGATACAAATGACCATGATAAGGTGTTGGTCTATGAGGAGGAAAATGAGGATAACCTTGTTTTACAAAATGGATAATTTGACACACACAAGGCTGCTAGCAAGTCAAGATGAACGTGATATTAAATCAAAACTCTTGCCTCAAGAAGATGACTTTGATGTTTATAGGAATCCTCAAGATACCTTACATGAAGTCAAAATCAATCTTCTCATATAGGAAATTAAAGAAGAGGTTGAAGAAGACCTAATTTTGGATGAATTAGAAGTTTTTTCTCAAATTTAGATGTCAAACCAATTATTTTATAAAGAAAAATTATGAGCAGTAGGAACATATTGTAAAAATTTATTTTCTTCCACCAAATGAGTCACATGAAGAAAAATATTCCAATTAGCAAGGTTCAATAAAGAAGACATTCCTAAGTAAGAAATCAACAATGAGGGTTCAAAATTTTTTCTTTCATGAGGATGTCCTATCAAACATCTAGCCAAGATGGAGACTAATAAGACATCACAAGTTATGCTTTCACTTAAGCATGAAATTGTAACTAAAGAAGAAGCTAAATTTGAAGTTGTAGCTAAAGAGGAGCACATTCAACTTACCCATCAACTTTAAAATAAAACATGCATAACTAGTATGAAGGGGTAAGTTAGTGGTATGAAGAGGTAAGTGAGTTTTTTTCTTTTTCTTCAAGAGGTATTTCAGCAGCTAATTAAATATCTCTTCTTTATCCATCCCCTTTTGGCTTCCCACAAACATGTGAAGTATTGTAGGTTGTTGAGGAAAGGCAGTTATTTCAAGGAACCAATTAATATTTTTTTTTACATTTTGTCACTTGGTTGGTGTAGGTTAAGATAGGCTTTCATGATAATAAGTTTTATTGCATAATTTTTTAGGTGTTTTTTCTTCCAAGTGATGATGCAAAGTTTTTTTTCTATTAGGGGACTATAATTTTTGGCTTTATTTAGGTGTTAGTTTGTTGTTATGAGATGTTACCAACAAGTTTTAAAGTTTGGTTTTCAGTTTCTTTCAAGTCTCCTTGACTCATATTCCCAATTTCCATACGCAAGGCTACTAGTCTTAATATTTTTAGCAAGCAAAACATCCACAGAGGTCACCAAAAGCATTAGCCTATTTTTGCCTCTAGGCTTAATAGTCACTAATAAAGTCTTAGGTCAAGTCTTGGTTTATCAAAAATTTGAGGACCTCTCTCCAAGGTAACAACATAATAAAGTTTCCTCATTTACATTATGATTCTATAGGTTGTGCTTATGAATTTTTAAAATTTATGTATCATTCAATAAAGTTTTAAAGCACCTTAGTATTATCAAAAATACCTTAACTTAGTTAAAATTCATGTTGAAT
Organism: Sequoia sempervirens; assembly: GCA_007258455.2. Taxonomy (NCBI): domain Eukaryota; kingdom Viridiplantae; phylum Streptophyta; class Pinopsida; order Cupressales; family Cupressaceae; genus Sequoia; species Sequoia sempervirens. The sequence goes on along the minus strand of VDFB02000017.1, from coordinate 157,268,416 downwards.
TCTTTGGAAGGAAGTCTTATAATGAGAGAGTTTGAGTTTTAGTGGAATAGGTTGATTCCTTTAGGGTTTCCATCACTTTTAGGACTTTTTGTATAACATTTTGTAAGCTTTATATGGTTGCTAGGGTTGTTGACCATTTCCATGAACACCTTGTTGCAAAGTAGATTGGATGTGATAGTGTATTTATTTTGAAGGAGTTTGAAATGGTTATAGGGTCCCTAAATTTCATCATATTCTTTCCATGCGATATTATGCATATCAGTCTAATAAAGAGGGTGGGTATGTCATATTGAAACCCATTGCATATCATTGTTGTCATAAAATATGTGCATAGTTTTTATGGATACATTTTTGGTGATAAATTTTTATTATTTTTTATGGAGAAGTGCATCTACTATAGTTTTCATGGGTATTGCATAGTGAAGAAGCAATTAAATACACTATGAAAATTATTTTAATGGTTTATGTAGACACCCCAATTCTGACATCATAACCCTAATTAATTAAAATTATAAATTTTAATTAATTATCTCAATGTCCTTCTTAATCAATTAAATATTATATTATATAATTAATTATTCCATGTTCTTCTTGTAATTAATTAAATATCCTATTATTTAATTAATTATATCACTCTATATCCTAAGGTTTTTTCCAATTAATTAAATATTGAACTATTTAATTAATCCTACCTTTATCCTTATTCCTCTAAAAATCCCACAATCTTGCTTAAGTTAATTAATCTTTGATTAATTAACATTATCCATTCCCTAAACATAATTAACCCATCCTCCAAGATTTAACTCCACTCAAGTTAATAAACTCTTGGTTTATTAACTCAACTCATCCTCATTAAATCAATTAATCATTGATTAATTTATCTAACTCTCATCCTTAATCCTCATTAGCATTATTTCCTAATTTTAAATTCCTACACCTCCCCTAAACTTGCCACCAAGTGACAAGTTTCCTAAGCCTACTCTCTCACCCCCTCTCACACATGTGTAAGATCTCACCTACCACCACTAACCTCTTAAACAAATCACTTTCTTACACACTCTCTTCCCAAGGTATGCTCGTACATGTGTGAGCACGCCTCATCCTCACCTCCTCTCCACATTGTGATACATATCACAATGCTAATACCTCTCTCCATCACTCAATCCTAGCCATTGATAAAGTCAATGCATCTAAGCGCTTCGTTCCTCCTATCTCATTTCTATAAATTCAAGTATCCTCTCCCATTTCTCACATCTTGAGTTGACCTTAGCCATACTATGTTGGAATAGTGGGTGAGAAATCCACATTGCTATCAAGATTGAGAGAAAATCAGCAAAGAGTTGGTTGAATATTTGAGAGCTCAATCCATGGAGAGGTTGTGAAGGTATAGCTTTGGTTTATGCTTGCATTTCTCTTTGTTTTTGCTTGTTTTACCTTCATATGTTGTTTTACCTCTCGCAGTTTATTATTGCTTTGAAAAGAGATATATTGTTGATAGGGGATTTCTAAAATGTTTTGAGTTATTCATATAGGCCAAAAAGTAAGTAAAATGAATTAGTGTTATGTAATATTGTTTAAATTTTGATGGATAAATGATTATCATTTTATAGAAAGCCTATACAAGGGGGTTGTTGTAATAAGAAATAATGTTGGTGCATTGTATTTTTCTAGTGCTTTATTGTTAAATACCAAATGGTGAATCCAAGGTATGCAATACCATAAGGAATGTACAAAACCCTCTCTTAAAACCCTATCAAGTGTCAATACAACTATCAAAACTAATAAATCCCTTGTCAATGCCAACTATTATATGGCTATCTTGAAAGGCGAAGGTGTGCTCTGCTAAGCATTATCAAATAACCAAATGTTGAGGACCCTTAACAAATCCCTTTTAATAGATGAATAAAATACTAAATTACCCTATAGATTTGCTAAGATATCAACAATTTTGGATCACTATTATACCATGGTAGAAAATAACAAACCCTCCTAGAATTCCCAAAACCCTGTCTCTATTTTAGATGAACAAAATGAGATCTCTATCAAAATATAAAAGAGATTCATTATTGTTTTGCACAAAGGTTTATTATTATAGGAAATAAATGAAATCTTGATGACATTATTTGATAGGCCCAAGTGTAGATGATAGGTTCATGAAGGTTAAAAGGATGGTGATTGTCTATACGCTAGTAATATGGTCATAGTTTTATGCTTATGATATGTAGGGTTTTATTTTCATAAATTGAAATATGTGGTGGGTCTATGAGAAGTATAAATGAGAAAAGTTATAAACAACAATGGCAATTGATGGACACAAGGAGAAAAAATTGATAGTGGATAGGTTTTGAAGTTGACAAAAGGGGAAAATCATAAGATTTTTCTAAACATCAACAAAGATCAGAGACTTAATTGAAAATCTTGTGTAAGATAGATGGTAAAATTAGATGTAATAAGGGTCATAATATTTGTAATAATTTTAAAAATTTGAGTCCCTAAGTGAAATTAAGGAAAAATACCCTATCAAAAAGATAGTATAATGTCAATGGGACACAAGGAACAATGATTATTAAGACCTAATAGACCTTCAAGACAACAGAGGCCATTGATATGGCATTGATCTTCATATGATAGGGTCTTGAAGTCTACATAATAGTATAAAAGAGATAGTATAATGCATCACAGTCACCAAGTGTGATAGAATTTCAAAGCAACATAAGGCTCCCAATTAGTGTTTTACAAGGCCAAATGGAAAAAATGCTAAATAATAGTCCCAAAGTTAATTTACATGCTCAAAAAGAAGGAGATTACAAAGGACAGAGATCAAAACCATCATATGAGAATTGTCAAATGTTGTAAACTCTTGTCAAAACTTAGCACCTATCCATGAATGGTTAGTGAAGAAGTTATATCAATGAAGATCCAAAGTACCTGTGAGGAGGAAAATAATCATCAAAGACATTTTCACAATAGCAAGAAAACCTATGGTTGACATTTTATCTCACAGTGATAAATTTTTGTACACATTGGAGTTCATCGTGGGTAGATTTATATGAAAGAGATGTAATGGGAAGATTTCAATGACCTATAGGTTCATATAATGCATGATTTTTATCCATGACAATAGTCAATCATAAAGGGCTTCAGCAAGTTCTATTTGTATCAAATAAAGTGCACATTATCCTTTTGATTTAGTATCACATTTTCAAAATAAAATGGTGAATACAAGAGATGATAGGGTCATAGATGGTTTTCAAGTAATCATGGGTAAGTCTTTGAAACCTTATGATAACCCGTATTAAAAAACCCTCGTTAAATGTTTTGATGATGTCAAGCATGAAGGCCCTCCATAAGTTTTATTATGAGAAATGATGATGATATGTATATTGGTTTTTTGGTTTATATTATACTATCAACACTAGGGGTTGAATGTAAAACATGTCAAAGCCACTAGATGTTAATACCACCATATTATCAATACCACCATGGATAAGCATGACACAATCTCTTAAAATATGATACATAATTTACACAAAAGATCAACAATATGAAATTACATCCCAAAAGACCCAAAACTCATGCCTACACCCTAACCCTATCCAGGGATGAATGTGACCAAATTTTTTCATTAGATATTGTTATCAACAAAATCTCTATTCAGGGTTTATGTAATAAATGATGTGTTGTCACTTTTGTCTAATTTTTGTCTCATAGTTAGTGTCATGATTATTATTTTCTATGGTGAATGTTGGTATGGTATGCTCAATAAGGATGGGATCATAGTCAAGTCAAAGTCAATAATGGATAGTTAGTAAAATTATAGGGTGTTTGAAAGCTTATAAGAAACTAAAGAGGTTAGTTTACATGCACAATGGATAGAGTCACATATGAAATGATAGTCATTCTAAAGAACATGAAGACAATCAAATGTTTAGAATGGTATGAACATGAGACAAAGAATTATATGGGAAGTAGTTCATATATGATACTTCCAGGGTCAAGAGATTAACATAGTATACAAAAGGTAGTTTAAATGCATACATGGAAAGACTTGGAAAATGGTGAATAACAGAGCTCTCAAAGGTAGATCTCAATGTATAAAGGATATTATTATGGGTAAAAAATATTCCTTGTGTTGCTCCACCCATAGACACTAAAAAATATCCTAAGTCTGCAAGCATCATTTTTCTTGGTCATCATCCTCCAATAGTTAAATAATTTTAATTATTTGATTATTCTTAATCATATTCCTCTATTAATTAAATAATTTTTAATTATTTAATTAATTCACTTTCTAATCTTTATTCTATATTGATCAATTAAAATAAATTAATTGTGTCACTAATATTCCCCTTTCTTTAGTAATTAAATAAATTATTATTTATTTAATTATTTGCTTGTCATCTTTCATCTATGGTTAAATAATTATTATTTAATTATTTAACTATTCACTCCCTTTTTCAATTCTTCCATCATTAAATAATTGTCAAAATTATTTAATCATCCTCCATGTGTCTCTTGTATTAAATAATTAAATCAATTTAATAACTTAATGCCTTTTTTCATATTTCCTCTCATTTAATTAAAATGATTATGCAAATTGTTTTAATTAAATGTCCATTTCCTTTTTTTCTCAAATAAATAATTTAAATGAATTATTTATCCTCCACTTGGCCAAATATTCCTTTATCATGAATTAGTTTTTTTTAGTTTTTAATTCATCCATTATCCCTCCACTTGTTGATTAACCTTTGGTGTATCCGTTGACATCATAGTCATCCCTAGCCCACCACTTCTGGTGCATCAATCCTCCACCGTCGATCTTGGAATATTTCTAGAAGATCAATTTTGTTCATTCGTCCATTCTAATGGTTGTCTATAAAATAAGCCTTCCTCCTCCATTTTTTCCTTAACAACCATTATCTCCAACTTTCATGCTTTATTTTTTGTAGGTATTTGCACAAACTCTACTCCAAATCTAAGGGCACACTTGCAAAGGAAGCTTGAGGAGAGACAAGGGAAGTGAATCAACTGCAATGTGGGGAGTGTTTTCATTTTATTCCTCACTTTTGTTTGTATTCTCTTGTTTAGATTGGGTTTTAGCTTAGATTTGTGTTGTGGCTATCACTTAGTCTTTGCTAACTTGGTTTTCCCCCGTCTTACATTGGTGAACCCAACATGAAATAAGTTTTTTTTTGTAGAAATCATATGGATTTTGTGTGTTTTCTATAGGTTTTCAATATAGAATGATGCAACTAAGGAAAACAATGACGCAACTGCCAAGAAATGATGCATTTGATAAGAGAAATGACACATTTGTTTGAAGGGTATTCAGATTTAAAAACATGACGCATTTGTGAGAAACAAAGATGCATTCATGGGCTGAAATTTTTGAATTCAAAATCATGACATAACTATTTTGGTGTGATGCGACACAATGACGCATATGAGGCCCCGAATGATGCAACTACTTGTCTGGTATAAAATTTATAGTTTTATGTTTGCTTTAAGTTTTCCTTTTGGATTTTTTGAGTAGAGTAGGTTTTTGGTTGCTAACTTTCTATTTTTAGCATGTGGCTTTGGAGTGGAGCTCCCCAAAAAAAATGTTCCTTTAGAAACAAACAAAAAAATTGAGCTTTACTTTAGTTCAGTTTCAAGGAAATTTTCATTTTGTTTGTTTTCTACAACTTACATCAGGATCATAAAGGTCAAAAAGAACCTACATTTTTCACTCATAAGGCTTTAAAAAGAACAACAATCTATGTTCTTACACTTATGGGTATTAAAATGAATTTCCATTACACATGATGGGCATAAAATGAATCCAAGTGTCTTCAAATCATAAGCAAAGGGTAAAATCAATAAGAGTCTTTCATATTTGGTGATTTGCAACTGGCATAAAGTGTGTATGCTCTCCTCTCATGCCATATGGTGATCTTGAGTGATCAAAATTACCTCTTTGGAATTTGTATAATCACACCATTTGAGTGTGAGGCAAAGGCACAAAATATTCTCTCTCCTTGTGCTTCAAGCAATCTGGGATGATAAAAAATAAGTCTACTTCCTTGCTATTGTTTACCTTTTATTAGAGGGCCTGCCACCCTACTTTGAAAGGTGGGAATGACCCAAGTGGTAACAAAGCTAAGGCCAAGCTCTTCTAAGCCACTATAAAAAATGTGCTTCTTAATGAAAGTCAATTAGCAACGGGTGTAGACATGTCATACCGATAAGTGCCACCCTTGGTAGCCCCATGAGCTACGTGAAAATCCTTCCTTAGCGAAAGGACTGTGAGGCCTCTTGACTCACCATAGTCTTGAGCTAATCTTGTCACACGTACGGCCACTTTGAATGGATTCCCTTACTAAAAGCCAATTTGTGTTAGTTGCCAAAAACCCTTTTATACTCTTGTTGATCGTAGGAGGTCAGACTTCTAAAGGCACCCCACATCTTCACTAAGCATGTGTAGAGATAGGAATTCCTCCTTGGGGAAATGATACTTGGTGAGCCCGAGAAGTGAGTGTTGTGGAGGGGAGCTAGTGCCACCAAGTCTCTAGCTATTCGCCTTGTTCAAGTGGCTAGAGAAATCCAAGTGGGGATATCAACTAGTGGTTTCCTTGCCAACCATAGGGCTTGTGCATGGTTTTCTATGTGTGTTTTATTTTAAAATCAAACATTTTCACATCTAAAACTAGACCAAAAACAACTGCTTGAGACTGTATTTTATGTTTTCCGATCAAAATTCATCAAAATCAGCCAAAATCTATTCAAAAACTAGCTCAAAACCATCAAATTGTCAAAAACAACATTTTGTGAACCACAACTATGAAAAATAGAGCCACAACTAATATTTTGCACACAATTGATCACTAGAAAACTACAATTTTCCTCCTAAACTGCATTTACAAAAAATAGAGCTGCAACTGTTATTCTAAAATGCAACTGTACTCTAGAAACCCACAACCTGAAATGATGCATTTTCAAAAAATAGTGTCACAATTGTCTAATAACCAGAAAGTTTCAAAATCTTTGTCTAAAATCTGATCAACTCATTTTACAATGACCTTTGACTGCTAAACCATAGACTTGCAAGCTTTACTAGTTCATTCTAGCATTGCCATTTAGGGATACATTGCATTACAGGTTACCTTCCTCCATCCTTTGCATTACATAGATTAAACTTAGACCCTTATATTACATTTAGACCTTCAGATTTGGAACATAGGAAGACCATTAATCTTTTGGAAAATCCTTGGTTGCATATTCTATTTTTCATTGAACATCATCCTTCATTTTATCAATCTTTGTCATTATCACCTTGGTCAAATTTGAGTCTTAAGCTTGTGTCCTAGCCTTACTCAACCTTCCCAAAATTATCATCTTGATTATCACGAAGGTCAATGACACTTGGGATTGTTACCGTGGGATTACATTAGCTTGATTGTCATCCTTTGTTTGAAATTTTAGGATTCTTTTTGCATTAACTTGACCTCATTTAGATCCATATGATATCCTTTTGATCATAACTTTTATCATCATCTTGCTAATATTTTATCTTTAACCTAGATTGTACTTTCCACCTTTATCCCCAAAAATACAAAAAAATAGTTCATTTTCACTTTAGCCTTGGCATCATATCACTTTTCCTTAAATTATCAATTAATCAACCTTTCATATCCTTTTTCATCCATTAGTCTCATTATCCTTGCATCCTTATATTCAAGAAAATCCAAAAGCAAAGTTTAGCTTCATCACCATCTTGCATTATCCTCCAACTTGCAAAATTCTCACATGGTTGAAACACGGTCATGGACCAAAAGAAAGGACATGGATTTTTCAAGTGACCCTTTTCATGACACTACCCTTGGAATAAATTCAAATCATTATACACCACAAAGAGACAAAACCAACACATGGGAAAACCTAAGCCTAGAAGAATTCAACAAGAAATTGACTCCTCGAGAAATTGAAAAAGTTTAACAAGACCCAAGGGTTTTAAGCATGGTTGATCAACTCATTTTTGCTGACCCTAACCAATTATTCTATGCACTAGCTAAAAAGGGTTCTAAACTACCTCAAGGCTTTGACATCTCAACCATTGTAGAAGAGGAAACCAAAAATCCATTTTCATTTGGCATGCCCTCATCACAACAAATGAAAAACATACCCCTTGGGACAACTACACACGTGACTACCACCACCACACACATCCCAATCATCTCAACATTTAGAAACAAGGTAACCCATACTAGTACACAAGGATAAAATTTTACACTTGGAAGTTCCTCAAATTCCATGGGTAAAACCTTTACAAATCCCCTTTCCCAAAACACAAATCAAGGTTCTATGTCACAAGGTCCCACACCTTTTCTCCAAAATTCAAGCCAAGGTCCTATACCCACACTTCAAAACACAAATCAAGGTTCCTTATTCGAATTTCAAAGCACACCATCATTAGGTCAACATCCACCAAATAAATTTAGAAAGGTTCAAATTGTCTCATGAAGGTTCCCAAATCAAAATATTAATCAAGGGTCTATTCCATCACTCCAAAATGTTAATCAAGGATCTATTCCATTATTCCAAAACATGAATAAAGGGTCCATTCTATCATTCCAAAACTCTACTCAAGGAACCATTCCTTCATGTCAAAATACCAATCAAGGGCCTACACCCTTATTTAAAAATACCAATCAAGGGCCTACACTGTCATTCCAAAACATCAATCAAGGGCCTACACCCTCATGTCAAAACATCAACCAAGGACCTACATCTCCATTTCAAAATGCAAATCAAGGACCAAATTTTCAAAACCAAGGCACAAATCAAGGGTCTACATCTTAATTCCAAAACACCATACCAAATGTAAACATGACCTTTGGAACAAATTTAAATGTCAATTTCATCCCAAACCAAAACAACACACATCAATATGGAAACCAAGGTCCCACGTCACAAAGCATCAATCCTAATTCAAATCCAACATATGACCTTAATACCAATATCATGATACCAAGCCAAAATAATGCAACACCATCTCTTGTAGAGACATTGATACAACAAATGCAGGCCCTCCAACAACAAATTAAAAACATACAATTGGGAACCAACAAGAAGACCTATTATGTGGAAGATTTGTGCCCCTTTCCATTTGACAGAAACCTATGCATCCCACCCTTTCCCCCTCATTTCACAACATCACCTTTGCCTAAGTATAATGGGAAAGGGGATCTAATAGAACACATTCAAGAATTCAACATGTCATGTATGGAAGTCTCATATGATCCTACCTAATTTATGAGACTATTCCTACGAAGCCTCACAGGACCATCCTTAGATTGGTTTGCATATATCCCTCTAGGAATTAGAACACATGGTGAACGGGTTGAAAAATTCATCAATCATTTCGCCTTCAACATTAAAAATGGTGTCACCTTTGCAACATTGAGCACAAACAAACAAGAGGAAGGAGAATCACTTACCTAGTTTAACCAGAGATGGTGAGATTTGGTCAGCAAGTTCCCTTGTCACATTCCTAAAAAAATTGGTCACCATGTTTGTGGAAAACCTTAACGAATAATTGATGAGTCAAATTCAAATCCAATGTTGCACAACCTTTGAGGAGATCCTTGAGAAAGGTGTCCTTATTGAGAAATTTCTTATCACAAAAGGACTAGTCAAGGTACATACGAAAAAATCTGAAACCCAACAATGACAAGAGAAAATACTGGTCTAGAAACAAAAATGTCACAAATGATGGAGTTGTTGATGCCAAACTAATAAAAAAAGGTCCAACCATTCAACTTAAAGGTCTCACCTCATCAAATACATCTAATGCACCAAACACATAGACACAAGGTCAAAACCAAACACTAAATGCAATCCAAAATAATCAGTAACAAAGAGGTCCTCCTTGTCCTAAAAGAACATTCACTCAATTAGGTGAACCTATTGAATCAATCCTCAAACAAATTTTACAATCTAATTTCATCACACTATTGGACACCAAAAAATATGAGCCCTCATTGATCAAACCTGATTGGTGGAAAGAAGACAAATACTATGAATACCACTGTGGAAAAGGACACAAAACAGCTAGATGTTGGACACTCAAGGATATCATTTAGGACCTCATTGAAAATGGAACCATATTGGTAGGAGAATCACAAGGAAAAACCAATGTTGATCATACCATATTCAAGACTCCCTTGCAAGACCATGATAAAGGAAAAGCCTCTAGTTTAGGGAACAACAATAATTCCAATTATGTTGTCATTAAACACAATTACAACACTATCATCCCTAATGTGAGATCCTTTGATGATCGCATTGCCACTATTATCATAAACAAGACAAGTTCTGAATGTGTTGTTACCACCCTCTGAACAAAGATAACTATTCCAGGACCTCCTAATTCATAGCCAAATGGTTAGTACAATCTCCTGGATCAGTTGGGAAAAACCCCTACACAAATTTCCATCTTGGAACTCCTTTGCATATCCCCACAACATAGAGCCATCCTTGATAAAGCATTGCAGGAAGCATCTGTACCCACTAACCTAGATGTCAATGAATTTTAGGCCATGGTTGGATACCTAGCCATGCTGCATCATGTCACCTTCTTTGAGAAAGACTTGTCCACACCAAAATCTAATCATAATGGCCCCCTACATCTTGAATTATGCATCAATAAACACAAGATTAGATGAGTCCTAGTAGATGGTGGAGCAGTTTTGAATATTTTCTCACTAAAATTGGTGAAAGTATTGGGATACTCTAAGAATTGTATTGACCAAACCAAGAAAATTGTAATCAAAGCTTATGATCATGTTGAGCATTCATCTGAAGGAATAATTTCACTTCCTGTGAGAGTTGGCCCTACAATACAGAACATAGTATTTCATGTCTTGGATATGGATTTGCACTACAATCTTCTCCTTGGTTTCCCATGGATTCATTCATTGAGGTTCATTTCATCCACCTACCATCAATGCCTCAAATTCCCACACAATGGAACTAAAATTACTAATCTAGGTGACCCTGACCCTTTTCAGTATTGTTCAAACCTAAAAGGAGCTATTGAATGAAAAGTGCCCATCAATCAGGAGGCCTCACCTTCCACTTTATCCACCACTCCATCTAACTACATTGACCCATATTCCCTTGTCAAACCATCTACTCTATTCACCATGCCTTCCACACCAAAAATTCAAATCCAAGACAAAGGATGGAGAGAATACAATATGAAGAGTCTCTTTTCCATCAGAAAGTTACCTAAATCACCAAATTCCTATAGTAAACTGCATCTTGTGCAGCCTAAAATCATCATTCAGAATCCCCCTACCATCTTCACTAAATGGGGGGAACTTTCCAAAGAATCTCTAGATGACCATATTCTCACATGGTTGTACAAAGAAGAGGAGGACACTAAAACTAATAAATTTCTAATTAAACAGTATCCAAAAGGATTCCAAATAATGAAACAACACGAATATGATGGACATAGTGGCCTTGGCCTAAATAAACAAGGAATGTTGGAACCCTTACAACATCCTAAATTATTAAAGAATCAAGGGTTAGGATTTGTACCAGTAAAAGTGAATATCTAGGGTATTGGGTTACCTTCAAGTGAGTTTGTTGATGCCTCAAATGAGATCAAGACATACCAGGAATCTTGGTATTATAATGTTGATTCCAATGAATATGAATGGGGTTCCCTATCCACCACTACCTTCATGGACCTTGAAAAATTGTTTGGACAACTTAATGAGCCTTCCCTTGAAAACACATTCAATCAAATGCTTACCATTGGTTCCCTGCCAGACCCACCAAGTCCTAATCCAAGAGTTCCACTAAAAAGAGAAGAATGGATAAAACACTTTAGGGAAACCATTGATTCTACCTCCTGGGAACTTGATGACTCTACTTCTTTTTTTACCCTAGCTTCCTACATAATGACCCTTGACAATACCAATGATGGTGTACTCCTTTTCTACCCTCAACTCATAGATTGGGATCAACAAGAACCACCAATTTTGGACACTTTCGAGAATTACAAAGCAATCGTTGAGTTCATGGGACTTCATGAAGGAATAACAAGCAAGGATCATAAGGTTGGCTTTGTGATAGAGCTCAATTATGAAGCATACTTTGGTGAGGTTGTCTTGTCCTCTAGTTGCAAAAGTGAAAATAAAAATAATAATAGGTCTTCAAGTGAAAACCAAAAGGCACCTATTGACCATGAAAAATTAAAAATAAAGGATGTATCTAAGAGTGAAAACCTCTCTGAGGCACCTGGGGATGGAGGACTAGACTATCTCCATGTAGATTGAGAGAGATCATCATTTCTTATAGAACAAACAAAATAATTAAACATTGGTACACAAGATAATTTGACAATCATACAATTGGTAGCATCATTGACCATCAAGGAAAATCCTAAGTTTATAGCATTCTTTTCAAAAAGACAAGTCAATTTTGCATGGTCATATGCTGACATTCCTAGATTGTATCCCAAACTTGTTCTGCATCACCTGCCATTATTACCGAATGCTAAGCCATATAAATAGAAGTTAAGAAAAATGCACCCACAAATTGTACTCCTAGTTAAGGTGGAATTGGAGAAACTCCTAGATGTTGAATTCATTCACTCGATTGATTATGTAGATTGGATATCAAACCTTGTTCATGTCACCAAACCAAATGGTTAAATCAAAGTATGTACAGATTTCAGAGATCTCAACTTTGAAGCTTTTCCTAAAGATGATTTTCCTTTACCAAAAATTAACATCATACTAGACCTTACTGCGGGATATGAAATGCTATCACTTATGGACGGATTCTCAAGTTACAACCAAATAAGAATTGCTCCTAAAGATCAACCAAAGACAACCTTCACATGCGCTTGGGGAAATTTTTGTTGGAATGTCATGCCATTTGGGCTTTAAAATGTTGGAGCTACCTATCAGAGAGCCATGACTACAATTTTTTATGATTACATGCAAGTACTTATGGAGGATTATGTTGATGATCTTCTCTCAAAATCTCTAGAATGAAGTGGTCATCTAGCAATCTTGGACATGATTTTCACCCAACTTGAAAAGTACCAACTCAAATTGAATCCAAAGAAATGTGTTTTCAGGGTCCAATCAGGCAAACTCCTAGGATATATTGTCTCTCGCAGAGGAATATAAGTTGATCCCACTAAAGTAAAAGCTATCTTTGACATGCCACCACCAACCAACATTAGTTAGTTGAGAACATTACAAGGAAGACTACAATCAATCTGTAGGTTCATTGCTCAGCTAGCAGACAAGATCCATCCATTTCAACATCTATTATGAAAAGGAATTCCCTTCAATTGGATAGAGAAGTGTCAAGAATCATTTGATCAGATCAAGAATTGTCTATTGACTCCACCGGTTCTTATGCCTCTGATTGAAAAAAGACATTTGATACATACTATATGTGACAACAACTACATCGGCATTAGGGGCATTGTTAGCACAGAATGACAATGATGGAAAGGAATGAGAAATATATTATATTAGTTGCACCTTAGTCGGATATGAGTTGAAATATAGTCCTATTGAATGAGAATTTCTAGCAGTGGTATTTGTAGCATAGAAATTAAGACACTACATGCTAAATCACAAGACAAAATTGATTACAAAAATTGATCCTCTGAAATATCTACTCAGCAAAGAAACTCTGATAGGAAGACTAACTAATTTGATTATGATCCTAAGTGATTATGACATTAAGTACATTGACCAAAAAGCAATAAAAGGGAAAGTGATAGCTGATCAACTCACAAATGCACCAATAAAAGTAGATTATCCTCTGATTTCTGATTTCCTAGATGAATCAATCTTTGTAATAGAAACACCAACAAGATGAAATCTATATTTTGATGGATCGTACACAAGTCAAGGTTCATGAGCTGATATTATTTTCATCACACCTCAAGGAGATTTCATTCCCAAGTCATTTTGAATAACATTTCCATGCACAAACAACATAACTAAGTACGAATTCTTATTGACTAGTCTTTGAATGGAAATAAAATAGAAAATCAAGGATCTTTAGGTCTATGGTGATTCTCAATTAGTGATTAAGAAAGTTAATGATGATTATGACACCAAGGATGAGAAATTGATGCTCTACAAGTGCATGGTGGACAACTTCAGACTATACTTTGATAATATTTCCTTTAAGAAGATACCAAGAATCTAGAACAAAGCAAGGATGCAATGGCTACAATTGGATCTCTCTTGGACATCCCCAAAAATGCCTCACAATATGATTTTTTGGTAGAACAACTGTTGGTCCCTACATCTGATGTCCCTGAAACCAAACTTGTGTGTGAACTTGTTGGTCTTGAATCCCCTTGGTATAAAGACATCTACAGCTATCTGCATGACCAAAAGTTATTATCCTTCCTGACTTGTCCCTCAACCAACATAAAACCTTTATTCGACAAGAATCCAAATATTCCATCATCGGAGATACCCTTTATTGTTGTAGCCTAGATAGTACCCTCCTTTGATGTCTCAACTCAAATGAAGCACAAACAACCTTACAAGAGGTACACCACGGTATATGTGGATCTCACTCTATTGGTCTGACCTTACCCAAAAATCTCATGAGAACAGGATACTATTGGCCTACAATGGAATGTGATGCCTGTCACTTTGTGAAGAAATTTCATTAATGTCAGATTCATGGAGATCTTGTACATGCACCAGCTTAGGAATTGCAACCGCTTATGTCACCATGGCCATTTTCTCAATGGGGACTCAACCTCGTAGGAAAGATCCATCCCACCTTAGCTAATGGACATAATTTTATCCTTGTCGCTACTAAGTAATTTATAAAATAGATTGAAGCCATCCCATTGACCTACGAAACTGGAAAACAGATAGCCAAGTTCATCCTGAATTACATCATTTTTTGCTATGGTATCCTACAGTCTATCATTACATATAATGGTTTCCCTTTTAAGAACTAGGATTTCTGTGAGATTTGTAAAATTTTCCATATCCAACATCCCATATTACCCCCAAGATAATGGTCAAGCTGAGGCATCTAATAAGACTATCCTAAAAACCTTAAAGAAGACTGTCAATGGCATTGGTCATCACTAGCACCTACAACTAAATCCTACATTATGGGCCTACCATACCAATTTATGCACCCCTACAAGAGCCACATCATATTCCCTTGTCTATGGATCTGAAGCAATACTTCCTATAAAGGTCGAGTTACCATCCCTATGAGTCTCTATGCAAGGCTTGATTGATCAAGAAGAATATTGTGTATCTCATCTACATGAGCTAGAGTTATTGGATGAAAAGAGACAAAATGCTTTGACACATTTGCAAGCATATTAGAATCCCTTTGACGCAGCCACAATAAGAAAGTCTGACCTAGAAGCTTTGACATTGGTGACTTAGTCCTAAAAGAAAATTTGAAGAATCAAGCAAAACGAGAGAAACCCAAAAATTTTGAGCCTAATTGGTTGGGCCCTTATATCATCACAACATCATATGGATCTATCACTTATCAGCTCTCTACTCCTGAAGGAAAACCATTGCTTGAACCTATCAACAACATGCACCTTTGCAAGTACTACACTTGATTCTCAGAGTATCCCTCTAAAAAGTCAAAAATACAAAAAAGTTAAAAAAATCAAAAAATAGTCACCCTAATGAAAACTTGGAAAACAGGCATCTTGGTGACAACAAAAAAAGTAAAGAGAAATAATTCATCTGAAAGTGAAAACCACTTCGGTGGCACTTTGGATAAGTACCATGGTGAAAACTTGGAAAACAAGTACCATGTGTAGTCAATCTATGCTCCTCCTTCTACTATCACTCCATCTGGTCTTCCATCCTTCTACTCATCCATTCACACATGTCACTCATCCTAAAATAAAGCTTTGTCATCTTTCCCATGGCCTGCGAAACATTGGCATTTAGTCTCCTTTTCTTTAATGACCATCCTTTGTGTCCTTCAATCCCCTCACACATAATAAGTTGTTCCTATACCTAACCGGGGGAAATTATTTGACTTACATCTTCATGGGAAATAACACATGGTATCAGCCTTTTAAAATCTCAAAAATCCAAAAAAAAATTCAGAAAACATCAAAATAAAAAAAAATCAAAAAACATCAAAATTTTCAAAAAACAAAGTCTGAGTTAGTCTATGCTAGTAGGTTCGAACTACGTTGTCTTTTCACATTTTATACATAGGAAAGGCTCATCTTAAATGAGACCCCAAGACATTAGGTTAGTCCTTTTTAGGTTTTTGCAAATAATAAAATCATGACTCGATCTTTTTTCAAATAAAATAAATTCAAGTCATGTCGAACTACAAGGTCTTTGTGTGTACAACATAGGAAAGGCCATCGATTGATGATCCCTCAAGGCCACATAGGTCAGTCCTTTAGGGTTTGTCAAGTCTGATCTTGTTCTTGGTCTGCAAGCAATCATCATTTAAACCAAATCATGAATCAATAGGAAAACATAACCAACAAAATCATTCATCTTCAATCAGTCAATCATCTTATCGCTAACCAACTAATTTGGTCATTGATCTTGTATTGGAATGGGGCATTATGTCATTTGTCTCATTCGGTCCTATCTCTTGTCTTTTATCAAGATGTGTCCTTCTTGAGATTAGACTTTATCTTTGGTCACTTTGGTCATTCACCTTAAGCAAGATATGTCTTTCTTGCAATTAGGTGCTTTATCAACAATGGTCACTCGGTCAACTTTATCAAATGTATTATTTGCATCAAATAGGATATGTCTTTCTTGAAAATAGGTGTCATCACATCGATCAATCATATCAATCATACTTTATCAAATCAATCAATCTTTTCATCTTGATCAATCAATCTTTCCCTAATCGAGATGTGTCCTTCCTGAAACTAGGTGTAATCATTATTAATCAACCTTGTCAACCTTATCAATCAATCTTCATCAAATCAGTCAACCTTGTCATCTTAATCTTTCCTTAATTGGGATGTATCCTTCCTGAAACTAGGTGCAATCAATCAAATCAATTGGTCAACCTTTATAAACTTATCAATTAATCCTTGTCAACTTATCAATCAAGTTGGTCATCTTGGTCAACCTAATCAATCATATCAAACAATCTTATCATTGGCAAACATTACTCTCTTTGGAAAACACTTTGTTGGTCTAAATTTATCTTAACTTTTTTATTGGTTCTTGGTCATGTTACTAGTTACCTCAAGGATATCCTATGAAAAGAGATTTAGAGGGATGATGATGGATCATGACCCCTTTTATTTGCTTGTTGTTTGTGGTTTGTCTTGGGAAAAAAATTGGGATAATTGGGTCCTTAGTATGAGTTGGGACATTCCTTGTCTTTTGACTACTTGTCTCTCACAAATGGTCACCCTTCACACCTTGGTGTATGTCATACCATGGTGTTTGTGCTCCATTTGCAACAATTTTGATGCCTGGTGATGATAAATATGAAAGCATGAAATTTGGTCCCTTGTCATTTCTCGTCTAACTTTCCATACCATCTCCTTTTCCCTCTTTCACGCTAACATCCATATTTTCCATGCTAACATTTCTTTTGTTTGCATCTTTAAAAATTCTTGTGACACACAAAAACATCTTGCATACATAACTATGTCAGAAATCATTATCATCATAGATAGCATTAAGTCACATATATCTCCATAAGAAAATACAAAACATAAGAATCATCCATATCACATTTTAACATTTCATTACATTATATTTCACATTATGATCATAGTTCATTCTCATCCATCACATCGCATTGCATTACGATAGACTTTACATATCGCATTTCATACCCCATTGCATTAATTGCATTACATTATGATAGGTTTTACACATTGCATTTCACATCACATTACATTTCATATACATTGCATCACATTAATAATAACGTAACATATCACATTATACATCACATTTTGTATCCATATTAGACATTCTAAATCATCGCATTTTGCATTAACATTAAACTCTATAAATATTAAATTGCATCTGCATGTTACATCACATTCATAGCATTAGATCATTTCTCTTGCATTCATCATTCATACATATCATGATAATATAAACATCCATAATCATAAATACATCACATCATCATGTCATATTGCACCTATCAAATTAGGTCATCCATATTGTGTTTACCATCCATACATATCATAAGGGGCATAAACATTCATAACATGATCATAAAAGCATAATCATAAAGCATATTAAACCATCACATAACCATATAGAATGTATTAATAAACATCATAATCATAGTATGAACATCCATAACATAGCATAGCATCATCATGAACATAAAGCATAATCATATAACACTGCATATCATAAACCATTGCCAAAATCATATCATATATATCGCTCAATAATGTGTCATGGGTATAATGTCAAGATGTGTCATATCCAATAAAAATGGAGCTCGCAGGCTCAATAATCAAAACTGTAAGTGTTCATATAACATGATAAATAGAAGGAGGCCCTAACCTAAGCTACCCTACTCTCCTATCCCTAGGGAATCCTTGTCCTCTTTGCACTGTGACTCTCTGGACTTGCGCTCTGTGGTAGGAGGCCTATCATATGGTGTAGCTTGTCTGGCATCTATTGTCTCACCCTCAAACCTACTCTGCATACACCTACTCTATGTCCTGCTGCAAGTCCTACCTTTTGAGCCACTATCAATATCTAAAAAGGTGGGCTCCCTCCTCTCTAACGATACCACTCTCTCATACAAATCTCTATAGTACTAATTGGCTCTACTCGCTCTAGCATACTCCCATGCAACCTCCATAATAGATCCATTGCATGTAGTTGTAAAGTTAATCATTTTTCGAGCTATCTGTTGTCAACTACTCATAGCTAGGTCCCTCTCAACCTACAAGGAATCCCTCTTAGCCTTAAGGTTGTCTCTCTTTGCATTCATAGTCCTCAACTTTGCCTCTATAGGCTGCACATGTTCCTACAGGGAATCTATCCTCTGATTTGCACTGCCCTTATCTACTCGGCCCTCCTCTAACCCCACCTCCTCTATCCCCATGATAATCCTCTCATGGAGGACCCTCTATGCCTCAACCATCTCCTCCTCTCATGGAGGACCCTCTATGCCTCATCCATCTCCTCCTCTCCTGCAACCTCCTCCTTACCTACTCCTCCTATTCCCCCCTCTCCCCTACCTCAACCTCCATAGCCTCTGCCTCTGGATTTTCCACCTCTAGTGTGGGCATCTCTGCATGTTGCTCCCCCTCCTACATTGCCACCTCTTCCGCTACCCTCACCTCCATCTAATCCTCATCCATCTCCTCCTCCTCCCTAATTTTTGGTAGTTGTCACCCTCTATCCCTCCTCCCCCTCCATCGTTCTCCTCCTTTTCCATCTCCACAATCATCTCCCCATCCTCCTACATCTCCCTATCCACCTCCATCCCCCATCCTCCTACATCTCCCTATCCACCTCCATCCCCCATCCACCATTTCCTCTCCATCCACCCCTCTGACCCTTGTCCCCTCACCAACCTATCGGCCCCTTCCTTAGTGCTCTACTGACGCTGGCTGTTGTGGGTCTGTCAATAGTACTAGTCTGTGAATCAACCACAAAGCATCGCACTTTAGTGTAGTACCTACATCAGTGTCCCCTCCTCTCCACTCCCAATCTAATGTCTGAAAGGCATCTATCTCCTGCTCTACTATGGTAACAATAATTTGAGGTCCCCATGGATGCACCTCTTGGGAGGATCGTGCAAACTTTTCCATACCAACTGGAATACCCTGCCTCTTCCCAAACTATCATTTGACCCTCTCTGGGAGATACATCTAGATGATATTCTAGGTCTACCCTATGCCCTCGATGAGATATCTAGGTTGCCAACACCACAGCATGTAATCATCCTCATCGATCCACAAATCACAAGTTTGGTATGGCCTCCAAATAAAATTGACCAATGTGTCCAAACCATGCCTCCAGTAACCAATATCCCCCACATGTTTCTATGTTAGGCCCCCCTAATAAATATAAGAGTATGGAGCACCGGCATCCAACTATCGTACTACTAAAGATCGAAACACTACTATGTGCTTCCAAGCCCAAACTGTCAGTAATGTCACCCTATGGCTTAAACTCTATCCTCCCCTATAGGAAATATCATGCAACTGAAAGTAAAGCATGCCCCCCACATGTACACTATGCCAAAATGTACCATCGACCCGAGCATCTCCCCCCTTCCCACTGGGAAACCATGACTCTTGCAGTCAGGAATCATAACCCTTTCTATCTATGTGCACAAGATGCAATCATATCTATCATGTCACTCAGTAAGGGTCTCCTATCTAATCGCATACCTCTGTATCCCAAGCTTTACATCATCATCACAATCATAATACTCGTACAGTGCTTGCAATCCTCAAGTGGGGTTATAGTGTACTCGCTCACCGCAATTTGGAAGTTGTAATATCCTATACAGATCCTCTAGGGTGATTATCACCTCCCTTATCAGCAAATGAAAGTTGCTAGTCTCAGAGTTTCATCACTCCTCCAATGCTATCAACATGCCCCTATTTTCCCTAATGACATATTTAACAAACTCGAGTCTAGCAATGCTTGTCTCTCCTCG
The DNA here is from genome assembly GCA_007258455.2 of Sequoia sempervirens. Taxonomy (NCBI): domain Eukaryota; kingdom Viridiplantae; phylum Streptophyta; class Pinopsida; order Cupressales; family Cupressaceae; genus Sequoia; species Sequoia sempervirens. The sequence continues at coordinate 157,247,746 of VDFB02000017.1, read as the reverse complement.
TCGCCCAACTGGTCCTCAAGTTGAAAAACATCTAATTTCAACTCCCACAAATAAATAGGAGATAGACGCTCCTGAAATATTCAAGAAAACCACCATGTCAATCCAAGACCTTTAGTTGACCTATTGGACCTAAGTTGACCAAGTCCAAATTTCCTAATATGGGGAAAAATTTTAACCAGGCAATTACGTTGTAGTTTTGTCAAATGTGACATGCATATTATCCACTAGTTAAAAACTATGATTGTGTCACTCACCTATCACATGCATCATTTCGTACATCACTTGTGTTTCATCATGTCACTTGTGTCACTCTTGTCCACATATGCGGCTCAAAAGTCACTTGCATCACATCATTTTAGGCATCATGACATGAACACCCCTGCCCTAACCCTAGATCAATTGTGTCATGACGAGACGATTGCGGTGAACCACTTATCATTTGTGTCGAGCGTGCACAAAATTGCGTTGCAAAATTATGCAATGCAATTGCCTACTAAATTTTTCCCTACCTTAAAGCATGAAAAATGAAAAAACTAAAATTCAGGTTAGTAGTATGTATCGGAGCAAGTGCTCCCTCAAGAAAGTGGTACCTCTGGATGCGGTATGCACAATGGGTGGCCTCTGGAACAAGTGATATCTTTGTTGGAAAATCACTCAAAGCTCAAGTTTTCTAAAAGTAAGAATTCACAAATGAACCTTTTTTTCACCCAAATTTCTATTTATAGGTTCAAAATTAGGGTTTTTGCACCTACCTTGTCTATTGGTGGATCCTTTTGATGACTTCGATCATGAATTTGACCCCTTTATCGATGTTGAAACCCAATTCCATCTTCACCATTGGATTCCTAGCAATCAACCTTGTCTTATGGGGACAATTTTTCAATTTTTTTGAATTTTTTTGAAAATTTGTAAAATGTTCCCGAGGGGCATCCTTGTACCTTGTCTTCACTAGGGCATCCTTTGACTGAATTTCTTTGACACAACATGATGAAATGCATTATGTCAAAGAGGGGAAAAATGTAGACACTAAAAAAATTTCTAAGTCTATCAGCATCATTTTTCTTGGTTGTCGTCCTCTGATAATTAAATAATTTTAATTGTTTGATTATTCTTTATCATATTCCTCTATTAATTAAATAGTTTTTAATTATTTAATTAGTTCACTTTCTAATCCTTATTCTATCTTGATCAATTAAAATAAATTAATTGTGTCACTAATATTTCCCTTTCTTCAATAATTAAATAAATTATTTATTTAATTATTTGCTTGTCATCTTTCATCTATGGTTAAATAATTATTATTTAATTATTCAACTATTCACTCCCATTTTAAATTCTTCCATTGTTAAATAAATGTCAAAATTATTTAATCGTACTCCATGTGTCTCTTGTATTAAATAATTAAATCAATTTAATTATTTAATGCCTCTTTTCATATTTCCTCTCATTTAATTGAAATGATTATGAAAATTGTTTTAATTAAATGTCCATTTCCTCTTTTTCTCAAATGAATTACTTATCCTCCACTTGGCCAAATATTCCTTTCTCATGAATTAATTATTTTTTAGTTTTTAATTCATCCATTATCCCTCCACTTTCTCATTAATCTTTGTCATAGCCGTCGGCGTCATAGTCATCTCTACCCCACCACTTTTGGTGCATCAAACCTCCACCATCAATCTTGGAATCTTTCTAGAAGATCGGTCTTGTCCGTCCATTTGAATGGTTGTCTATAAAAGAATCCTTCCTCCATTTTTTTCCTTAATATCCATTATCTCCAACTTTCATGCTTTATTGTTTGTAGGTATTTGCACATACTCTACTCCAAATCTGAGGGAAAAATTGCAAAGGAAGCTTGAGGAGAGACAAGGGAAGTGAATCAACTGCAATATGGGGAGTGTTTTCATTTAAATGCTTTCATTTTATTCCTCACTCTTTTTTTTTTGTATTCTCTTGTTTAGATTGGGGTTTTAGCTTAGATTTGTGTTGTGGCTATCAATTAGACTTTGCTAACCTGGTTTTCCCCCATCTTACGCCACCCACCTATGCATGCAAGAACATTCAATGATAGCCTAAAGGTTGGTAATGTAGATGAACAAAGATGTGGAAGACCTTTCAGTATTGTAGGAGCCATGATATGGCAATGAGACTCATATGACAAAGGGAAGACTTGAAGTATTAGTTGTATGAAGAGCATGGTCTCATAAATTCATGGGGGGGATATGCATTCTCCTCTTGTAGGGATTATAACTATTGTTGCAGGGATTGCGATACATTGGGAAAGGTTTTTAGTTCATTTTCATGATTTAATAAACACAATGAACAATGGTAAACAATCATAGAAGAGGTTGAGTGATAGTCTAGTCATAGGATGTGAGAAAGCATCAAATGGCATGGGAAAGGGTTTTATGAGAGTTTTTAAAGAAAAAGAGTACAATGACAACCTCTTTAAAGTACTTCTATAGGTTTTAAGTCTTAGATAACACCTAAGCCAAACACTAAGCATAAAGAACTATCAAGAATCTTAAGTCATAGAATAGAGATCTAAGCAAAAGATAGCAAGCCTAATGTTAGAATGATGATAACAGAGATGTGATTGTAGTTCTAAGGAAAGATCGTAGTTTTAAACCAAGACATGGAAGTTTTCTCCTTGTATAAAATTGAATAGATAAAAAAATGGTGAGAAGCTATGGGGATAAAGAAGCTTTAAGGCATGAAACATGTGTCTAAATACTAGCCCTAAAAGATCTCTTGCACCCCTAGGACTTTGATTCACTTCAAACCACTTTTTCACATGCCCTATGAGCATAGAGATGGAATTTGTAGTATTTGAGCATAATTTATGGCCATTTGTTGAACATTGGAGAGCATCAAGGGCAGTTTGATTATTTGTGCAATAGATTGAGAGAATATAGGAACCATTTTGACCCAGTTTAAGGTAGTTGAGAGCATCTAGGAGTCTTCTAAGGGTATCATCAATAAATTTGGTCAAAGAAATTAAATATTCTTCATTCAACCAACATAATGGATCATTTTAAGGAGTTCAAAATTAGGTACAAGTCAACTAGGTGACTAAGAGGTTTGACCCAGCAAACTAAAGTAAACACTTATCATTTTATCCTCATAACATGTTCAAGTAATGTTCAACAATTTGTTGGATAACCTAAAGAGAGGCCTAAGAGTATATTTTGATAAGTTCTTGCTATTGTAGACTTACTATTGTAATTTCTAAGGTTATTTATTTGAAGCTACAAGCTAGAATGGGAACTCAAGCTCAATTTCAGACTAAGAATATCATTGTAACACTTTATTTTCATGAATAGGAAGGTATTTTCAGACTATGTTTTGTAAGAACACTTGTAATCAATAAAGTTTGGTGTTTTACCTTCTCAACTTTAGTTATCTTGTGTGTAAGTTGCAATCGTATTTATGTGATTTTACTTGCAATCTCCTTTTTTTTATAAAAATCTAGAGGCCTACACTATTTTTATTCATATAGAAGAAAAATTGTATTTGTTTAAGTTGCATAAAAAATATACCAAAAAACTGCTACCCCCTAATCAAGCACCCATAAATAGATACACAGAGCCAAGGTATCAGAACAAGCAACAAAGCTTAAAGCTGGCTAAAAAATTAGCTAGACCACTATCCAAATGCCCACCACCAAAAAAATATTCCATGTCCCTACAACAAACAAATTTCTAGCTAGGGAAAAACTTTCAACACAACAAAAAAAAATACCAACCTTGCAAAAATGATGAACTATTCATCACTAAAATTTTGCACATAATTGATAAAATTTCTAACCCACTCAAAGTCTTGAACTAACTCAAGATGTAGCATTTTCTTCAAGAAGCTTACTCCCACCTCAGCTCCCTCCTCTTGCCTAAGCAAAGTCATGCCTTTGATGTCCAAAATAAAAGGGTAAAATTTTACTATCTCACCTAAAACAGAGAGAAGCTCCATGGCACAAGGCCTAGGTATGCCAAGTCCCAGAGAGTTCGATTCCAATATCTCCTCCAACTTGGGTCTAATATTTATAGTATGAATAACTTCCAAGATAATTTCTCCACACTCACCTTCGAGGTTTACAATTCAAGAAGAGATGCCATAAAGCATGAGATATTTGAATCCACTTTATATCACTCATCTGACAACATGAACTCATGACCCAGTTACTTGCAATATCCTTAAGTATTAGTCTTATTCTAGCACCTTTGAACAGAGAAATATATACATATAAAAATTTTAAGTTGTGAAGTGAACATGATCAGTCATTAATTGTGAAGATTATGTTTTTTCCTTCTCAAAAATATGAAACTTTTTGGTGTAAATAGGTGGTTTTCCTATCTAGTCATTAGTGGGTCCTATTTACATGTTAATTTTACTTGTGTCCTAGTTATTCTTTCTAGAAGTCTTAGTTTCCTAGATAAGATCTTATCATATCTTATCTATTTGGATTTTATTTAATGCTTGTGTCCTAGGTCATTTGATATTGTTGAGGTAGTTATCCCATTGTACAAGATTAAGACACATGTCATGATCTTGCTAATCCTATCTCACAACTTTCCTTTATAAGCAAGGTATCATACAAACATTGTTAAATATTCAATCTAGAAATCTTGCATCCATAATCATAGGATGATATTTTGCCATTTCTTTCTTGTGGAAGTTATTTTTTTCTTGCAAATGATCCTGGGTAATAGGATTTCACCATTAATCCTACATAGTATAAGAGCTTCAATGCTACAAACTTCTTCCTAGATCTAAGGGACCCAATATGGCTTGAGTATTTTGTTGAGTGTGGTCAAGGGTTTCAAGGACCTCACCATTGAATCCAAGGTGTTAGAGAAAGTCAAGTTTTCCTTTTGTTTCATCAAATTTTATTATATTTTTCCAAATCTATAAGGGTTTCAAGTTACATGAAGGTTACCAAATCCAAGAGGTAGCTATAATTTTGGAGCATTTTGGGTCAAATCCAACTTTTCCATCATGTATAGGAGGCCCAAAACTCCCAATATTGACTATCAAATTGTGAAAATCCAAGCACTTCACCTAGGACTTGAGGAAAAAAATTGACTTCTTTGCCATTCGTATGATCGCATGATTGTCGTTATTATTAGATACAGTTCAGCAAAAAAAAAGGTTTAAAATATATTTCAAGTTTTTAATAATTAATTTTCCTAATTTTTTATTTTTTTAAATAAAAAAATTATATAAAGTATACAAACTTGTACTTGCAAACTACAATCATAGAGTCGTCCACAAGCCAAGACAGGCCATGTGGTAGCTTCTTAGAGGTGCAAATGGAGGACACGCCACCCACCACCGAGCATTGCTCGATGAAAACAAACTAGAAAATATTGTGCTTATATACTGACACATTCCCGAAGATTCTTCCAAAGATTTTGATAGCTAGAATATTCCACGCAGATTCCCCTACTGGCCAAGAACAAAATATTTTGGTAGCCAGGAGCATATTCTGACATGATGACCTCCTAGCCATTAAATTTAACATAGTGATTATTGACATTAGCATCACATCAACGTGATGTTAGTAACCCTTAAGGATTTTTGGCCCCCCTCTCCATTTATAGTTTTATTTTGGCAATCCAACTTCATGGGCTCATAACTCAGTCATTCAACCTCCTTTTCTCAAGAATTTTTTTTATTTGGGTTAGAATTTCGTACTCTTTACAATAGTGCAATTTTTTTCTATTTTTTTGCCTAGTTTTTCCATAAATTGTAGATACTTATAGGTGTTTTTGAGTCATTCTTATTTTGGGAACTTCCGCAACTCCATTCCTTCTCCTACAATAGATTGATCTCATAAATTTGAAAGCATAACTTTTCATTTACTTTTAGTGGTGTGATTAGATTGATCTCATTCTGTGTAAAAAAGTTACTTTGAGCTTGTGGCCAAATTTGGCATCTATAAGCACTAAGATCAAGTCCATTTCATTATTTTTGGAAAGTCGCACTTGGAATTGCACTAAGTATAAAGTCCCAAATCATATATTGTTGGGAGGATTTCTTGATTGAGTAAGTTTTTGGGGTAATCTTGTAGTGGTTGATTTCTTTCTTTTGCTTGTTGTGTGTTCTTGCAATAGGGAAATATCAAATTGAACTCCTAGCTCCATATAATTATGATTCATGGAGAAAATCGATATGGAATTATCTCATGGAAAAGGTTTGTCTTGGATATCTAAAGGAAACCACTCCTCAACCTACTAATGCTAAAGAATTGGAAAAATGGGAGCTTGATCGTCAAAAAACACTTGGATACATATGTTCATTAGTCTCATCTGATTTACAATTGTATGTTGAACCATGCAAAACACCAAAAGAATCTTGGGAGGCTTTTGAGAAATTGTATGATAAAATTGATAAGATTAGGGGATCAGATTGATAATAATATGATGAATCTTGGTCCTAAATGTTTTGACCACATCCAAGACTACATCTCTAATATCAAACAACTAAGAACATAGCTAAAAGATTGCGATATTGATAAAGAGGGTTTATAATTGATTTTGAATGTGTTATCCAAGCTTGGTCCTATGTATTCATTTTTTTTTTTTGGCTTTCATACCCATTGGATTTTTATGGGAGAATCATATGTTAATCCTAAGTTTGATTAATTTGCAAATATCCTAATCCAAGAGGAATCAAATTTAATGAATATGTGTCTAACCGTCTTCCAAGTCACAAGCATCATTGGCTAGTGAGTCTAAGGTACATAAAGAATCAAGGAATCTTGGTAAGAATTAAAACAAGAAAAAGAAAAAGCCACATAAATAATATGAATCCCTCTCCCTCTAATAGGGAATCATCTAAGAAGGAGAAGCCTACATGTGCATATTGCAAGAAAATAGGGCATGGTGAACATCAATTTTATTCAAAATGGATTGATGAATTGAAGCATCTTCTTAAGAAGAATCAAATCAATTTACCTTCCTCGTCAAAGGTTCATCTTCTTCTTCACCATCAAAGTTTGATAAAAACAAAGAAAAAGCAATTGTTGTAGTTGCAGATTCTAAGTCAGAGAGGTGGATACTCAATTTAGGATCCTCACATCACATGGCTTCATCAAAGAGTATGTTTTCTTCATTTGAGATTTGTTCATCACCACACATCCTAATGGATAACATATATATGTGTGTTTGTGGGAAGGGATCCATTGAAATGGATGATAGAGAATTTAATGATGTTCTTTTTTTGCCTTCATTGTCAACCAATATCATTTCTATTTATTAGATCATGCATGGTGGAGTAGGCAAGAGTGTTGAGTTCACACCAAATTTTGTCATATTCTGGGATTTTCATACCAGAGATATAGTTAAAGTTGGGGAGTTTGATTGCCAATCTTGAGTCTACACCTTCTCACATTTTTCTCCTAATGATTTGGTAGATGTTCACATTGAGACATCTTGTGTGGAAACTTTTGAGAATATTTAGTATGACCATTTGAATCTTGGTATTATTTATGGGGATCTAGTGACATGTGTTGAGATTCCATCTCCCTAATATATTGTTGTACCTGAGGATGCTTGTGATTCCATAGTTTTGGCTCCTTGTGATTCAATACAATAGGACATACATCATCTTCCAAAAATGGATACTTGGGGTGAGTACTTGATAAACATTGTCGGTTTGTTTTGTGAGTCCCACATTTTAGATTTGGGAGACATCATTGATTACATGAGCATCTTCTCTTTGATGGAGATGATACTTATTTAGTTGTTGTAAGGGACCACTCTGACCCTCTTGTTCATTCTCTACATTATCATCCTTCATAATTTGACATGAGTGTGGAATCTTTTGGAAAAAATTTGGAGGGTTCTTTTATGTCTTTAGAGAATGTATCTTTATCTTTGGCTTGTATTCTATAATCATTTCTAGGAGATTGTATATTTTCATCTTTTGTAGTGTGGCCTAGAATGCATGTTTGGAGTATGATAACTTTCAACATCTACATGGAGACACTTGAGCATTCTTTGAGGACATCACATATCATCCTTCTTCATGTATCTTCCTTTCAGGAATGGGAAGACATCTTGCATACCATCTTGGTATTATTTCTTCCTAAGGGAGGAATGTTGTTCAACAATCTTGGATCATCTTCATCATTCAATGTCAAGCATCTACCATCATTGCAAGAGACTCTACATTAAGGGGGGGTTGCATGGTCTCTCTTATGGGGTTTCTTTTTCCTCGCATGATTTTTTTTCCTTCTCATTCATCATTGAGAGCATTTTTATTTCATCTCTTTTGGGGAGGAGCTTTATCCCATTGAGTTTTCTCCTTTTCTCCATTTGTGAGAGATTGAATGTGTACATGGATACCTAACATGGCCTTGTATTTGGGACCCATCCTTGCATCATTTTCATAATAATCTACTCCCTAAGTTTCACTTAAGGGGGTGGTGTTGGTGTAAATAAGTGTTTTACCTATCTAGTCATTAGGGGGTCCTATTTACATGTTAAGTTTACTTAAATCCTAATTGATTTTTCTAGAAGTCTTAGTTTCTTAGATAATATCTTATCATATCTTATATAATTGGATTTTATTTAATGCTTTTGTCCTAGGTCATTTAATATTGTTGATGTAGGAGCATCTAAGTGCACGAGCAATCATGCAAACCAAAAATAATATTTTTTTTTCCTTTGATTTTTGGATTTGGTTATTTTTGGTAGGCATGATTTTATTTTAATTTCATTCTCCTCTCAACTCCTTGAAATTGGAGTCAATTAATTTGAATTTGATTTTAATTCAAATTGGATTTAAAGGTGTTGGAAAGTTGTCATTTATTTGAATTTTGGGAGTTACATGAAGTCTCACACCAAGGAAAGAGGAGGCCATTCCTGGAATGTTGTAACTCCTCTGTGCATTTAAAATTTGGCTTTGAACTGGTAGTGGAAGAATCTAGGCACCTAATGGAGTTATTGGAGTGAAATAGTGAGGGGAAAAAAATGGAAAAATGAATTGATTTTTCCAAGAAGAATTGAATGAGGAGATATTTCCCACTCCCAAGAAGGAAAGGAGGTTAGTAATGTAGCCATGATGCCAGGAAAAATCTATGCCCAAATAAGGAGAGAGACTTGGTATGAGAAAAGATGGAAAAATCACATGTTTTGAAGGGGAGACTTGCCTGTGAAGCTAAGGAGGGAAGCTAAGTAGGGGATTTTTGAAGTAATTTTATTGTTGTTGGAGTTGAATGAAGTTATCTTGTAGTATAAATTTTAATGTTGGAGGCAACAAGCATTCCTATAGATGTTTTCTAGTTCATTGTCTAGCTCAAGAAACTACTACAACAAGCTCTTGGAGGATTTAACCAATAAAATTAGTAATGTTGTTCCATATTTTCTTGTCAATTCTTGTGTTGGAGAATTTTTGGAGCTCTCAATAATTTAATTTATTTACCAAAATCTATTTTTCATGTTGTTGAGTGAGGGAGCTATAACAACTAACAATCTTATAGGATTCTCGATTGAACTGCATTAGTTGGTATCAAAGCCGGTAAATTGAAGAGAGAATGGCATATAGAGGATGGGGTAGAGCCCCATGAGGAGAATAAAATCCAAAAATTATGGAGATGCTAAGAGGAACCATAGAAACATCCCAACAAAGAGGAATTCCTATTAGGGATGTTAGTGAAGAAGAAGAGGAACGAGAAGTTGCAAAGGTAGGAGTAGGAGATGCACAAGATGATAGATTCTTGCAAGTGTTGTCTAAGCTTGGGAGTAAGCCTAGGATGGATCCACCGAGCTATAGTGGAAGTTTGAATACAAAATAACTCGTTGATTGGATTGTAGAGATGGATAAGTATTTTTATTTCGAGTCCATTGAGGATAAAAAGAAGGTGAAGTATGCTTGCACAAGGTTGAAGGGACATTCATCCCTATAGTGGTATCAGACATAGAGTAAAAGAAAAAGAAAGGGAAAAGAGAAGATTAAATCATGGGAGAAGATGGTCTCAAAGTTGAAGGCCAAATTTTCACCTATGGATTACCACATCAATTTGTTTAAGAGGCTGCAAAATCTAAAACAAAAGGATTTGAGTGTCATGGATTGTACAGAGGAATTCTACAAAATAGGAATTCATGTTGAGCATGTTGAAGATGATGAACAAGTTGCAAGATATGTGAATAGGTTGTGGATTGGTATTCAATATGAACTTATCATGGTAATAACAACATTAGAAGAAGCCTACCAGTATGCACTTAAGGCTAAAGAAAAGTTAGCAAGATCACAAGGAAATTTCAGAGGAAAGGGAAAGCCTTCACAAGGTAGAGGGAAAGTAAATAGTGGGAGAGGACAGCCACTTAAAGAAGAAGAAACAAGTGGAATTAAGTGAATTATGGCCCACATGCAAGTGGAAGAGGAGATTTTAATAGATGAAGAGGTGAAACTTCAAGGGGTAGAGGAGAATATGGAAGAGGAAGGGGGATTTTTGGAGCTTGTTTTAATTATGGAGAAGTAGGCCATCAGGCCTTTGAATTCCATCAAATACAAGAGAGTATAAAGACCAATATTGGGAAGACCTTTACTATTGAATTTAAAGATGAAAAAAAGCCAGTAGACCTAGAAGATGGAGAAATTATTATGTTAAAGAAAGTGCTTTTAAAACCAAAGAAGGAGCAACAGGAACCAACACAAAGGAGGAGCCTATTCAAGACTATTTGTAAGTCTAGAGGAAAGTATTGCACCATAATTGTGGATAGTGGTAGTACAGATAACTTGGTGTCATAAGAGATGGTGGAGAAGCTTAAGTTGGAGAAAACAAAGCACCTAAATCCATATCAGGTTACTTGGTTGCAAAAGGGGCATCAACTTTTGGTGGGTGAGCAATGTTTCGTGAGTTTTTAAATTGGAAATTACCAGGATGAGTTATGTGTGATGTGATTCCAAAGGATGTTTTTCATCTCCTTTTAGGTAGGCCATGGTAATATGATGAAAAATCTATACATAATGGTGAATCAAATACTTATACCATTGTTAAGGACAAGAAAAACTATGTCTTGAACCCACTAAAATATAAGCAAAATGAAGTGGGTAGTGATGCCAAGGTGTGTATGATCACTAGAAAACAATTTTTGAAGGAAATAAAGGAAGAATAAGTTTTATGCCTTATTTTCCAAGCCAAAAGAAGTTGGGACGGTGAATGAAGAACAAGAAGTACCCAAAGAAATCAAGATGTTGCAAGAATTTGAAGATATTTTGATGAAGGATCATCTGGATGGATTAACACCAATGAGAAGTGTGATCCAGTGTATGGACTTGATACCAAGACTAAAAAAGGTAACATATAGAATGATCCCCAAGGAGAATGAAGAGATAAACAAGCAAGTACAAGAGTTGTTGGAAAAATCCTTGATAAGGGAAAGGTTAAGCCCATGTGCAGTCCTAACAATTTTAGCACCCAAAAAGGTTGGAGAATGGAGTATGTGCATAGATTCTAGAGATATTAATAAGATAGCAATCAAGTATAGGTTTCTATTGCCTCGTATAGATGATCTGATGGATCATTTGAGTGGGGCTAGATATTTCACAAAGATTGATTTAAAAAGTGGGTATCATCAAATCAAGATTAAGGGGAAGAACATTTAAAACATGTAAAATTTATCCTATAAAGATTAAGGGAGGAGAAGTTTTTGGTTAACCTTAAGAAATGTAGCTTCATGAAAGAGGAGTTGGTATATTAGGGTTTTTTGATTTCATGAGAAAGTCTACGAATGGATCCAAAGAAGGTTTAGGCAATACTAGATTAGCCAACACCAAGGAGCATGTTTGAAGCAAGGAGCTTTCATGGTTTGGATAGCTTCTACAATAAGTTTATCAAGAAATTTAGTAGTATATGTGCCCCCATTACTGATACAATGAAGGAAGGAAGAAGAGAATTCAAGTGGACAGCTACAGCTGAAATAAGTTTCAACATATTGATATAAAAGGTGATTAAACAACCCATTATAGAATTACCAGATTTCAACAAAGTGTTTCAAGTTGATTGTGATACAAGTGGAACAGCCATACGAGGAGTTCTAAGTCAATAAGGAAGACATATAGCCTACTTTAATGAGAAGCTAAATGAGGCCAAGAGAAAGTATTCAATGTATGACTAAGAGTTCTATGTCATTGTTCAAGCACTCAAGAAGTGGAGGCACTACCTGCTACCCAAGGAGTTTGTTCTCTATACTGATCATCATTCTTTATAGTTTATCAATAGTCAAAGTAAGATAAATCAAAATTATATGAAGTGGGTTAAATTTCTTCAAAGTTATTATTTTGTTTTGAAGCATAGAAGTGGGAAAACAAATTGGGTAGTCAATGCATTAAGTAGGAGGTGCTTGTTATTAAAAGAAATAAATGTAAATGTTGTGGGTTTTAAATCAATGAAGGAAATGTATGAAGATGACCCTGATTTTGGTGAAGCATGGGTAGCTTGTACATTCCCAATAAAAGGGATAGAACCAAATGGTTGTATTATTTCATTCAAGAAGGGTTGTTATTTAAGGGACAATAGTTGTGCATTCCGAAAGGATCCATGAGAGAGAATTTGATTAGAGAAAAACATAGTGGTAGACTTGGAGGATACTTTGGAGTGGACAAGACTTTGGGGTAGCTTAGTGAAGGGTACTATTGGCCACAAATGAGTAAGGATATGAAGATTATTGTGCAAGGGTGTTCAATTTGTCAATATGCAAAGGGAACAAGTCAAAACATGGGCTTATATCAGCCTTTACCAATTCTAGAGAGACCATGGGAACAAGTGAGTATGGATTTCATTCTTAGGCTACCAAAGACTTAAAAAGGTAATGAATCCATATTCTTTTGTTGTAGATAGGTTCTCAAAATGGCACATTTCATTCCTTGTAAGAATTCAAATGATGCATCACATGTTGCCAACTTGTATTTCAAAGAGGTTGTGAGATTACATGGCTTGCCAAAAAATATTGTTTTAGATAGTGACACAAAGTTTGTCATCTATTTTTGGAAGACTAGATATGGAAGAGATTGGATACAAAATGAAATTTTAGTTCAGCCTACCATCCTCAAACGGATGGGAAAATGGAAGTGGTAAATTGAAGTTAGAAATTTTTTGAGGTGTTTGATGAATAGGAATCCAAAAAAATGGGATGCTATTTTATCCCAAGTTGAATTTTCTTACAATAACTCCATCAATAGAAGCACGGGTAAGAATACTTTCTATATTGTTTATGGATTTATCCCAAGATGGGTTCATGAATTAAGAGATAGTATTGATTTGGGAAGGAAAAATGTTGCAAAAAAGGATTATGCAAAGTATTTGTAAGAACTACACAAAGAGGTGAAAGATAGGTTGAAAACAAGCACCCAGAGGTACAAATATCATGTTGATTTAAGGAGGAGATAAGAATTTGAGGAGGGAGACTTGGTTTTGGCACATATATGGGGAGAAATATTTTCACAAGGTACTCACAACAAGTTGAAATGAAAAAAGATAGGACTATGCAAGGTGATTAAGAAGTTTTCAGCTAACACTTATGAGGTGGAGTTACCACCAAGGTTGGTTATTTCACCAATATTCAATGTAGTTGATTTTTATCACTTCCATGAAGATGAGACTAGTGGGAAGGAGGGTGTTGTTTCAAATTTTTAATACATCAATCAATGGGAACAATAGATATTGGAGAAGAAAGAAGAGAAAATTGATGAAGTAATGGACTATAGGATAGTCAAGAAGACATAAGGCAAAGAATATAAGGAATACTTGATCGAATGGAAGGGAAAGAAGATGGAAGAGACAGCATGGGTTGTAGCTTCAAAGCTTTAGAGGCTTGGAATCCAAAAACCAGATGAATGTTCATGAGCCTTCACTCATGAAACATTATTTCTTACCCAAGTTGTTTAATGTAGGACATTCGGGTGCACGGGCAATCCTGCACACCAAAAAAATAAATGTTTTCCTTTGATTTTTGGCTTTGGTTGTGTTTTGCAGGCATGATTTCATTTTAATTTCATTCTCCCCTCAACTCCTCAAAATTAGAGTCAATTAATTTGAATTTGATTTTATTTCAAATTAGATTTAAAGGTGTTGGAAAGTTGTCATTTATTTGAGTTTTGGGAGTTACATGAAGTCTCCTGCCCATGAAAGAGGAGGTCATTCTTGGCATGTTGTAACTCCTTTTTGCATTTAAAATTTGATTTAATTGATAGTGGAATAATTTGGGTTCCTAGTGAAGGAATTGTTGAATGCACAAGACAACTGAGAGGGGGGGTGAATCAGTTGTTCATTAAAACATTAAAACCCTCATTAACATTCAGATATGCATTATTTCTTAAACCCTTAACAACCATTAAACCCTTATTATGCATTATCAGAATGTAAACATAAGAAGCAATAATGCAAACACTTCCAAACACATGAGAACACCAGATTTACGTGGAAAACCAAAGAAGGGAAAAAGCACAATGAGGATTAGCTCACAATATAAAGTAATTGCAACACCGAATACAATAGGCTCACTATCAGAGGGTTCACTACCCAAAGAGAAAAGAAGGGCTCACTGCTAAATTAGAAAGAAGAAGAAAGAAGATTATTACAATGAGAAATTCATCTCATAGCAATAGAAAAGTTTCACCACTATTTCACTAGGGCATTCACACTCTCTTTGTAAGATATAGACAGTGCCTTTTGCTCACTACTTCCAGTAGTCTTAGCCATTAAATCTCACACTGCATTTTTCACTTTCACACTTCACATCATAATTCACATCACACACACTTCATACTCATATCCTTCATCAACTCATCACACATGTATACCCATCACAACCTTAAAAATAATTCACAAGGTTAGATATGCACCTCAAACATGTAAATTCAAAATAGGTCAACACCAAAACATTCTTGTGGTGGAAAGGAATGAAGGTAGACCATAGCACACCTTAACTTGGACATAAATCCACTCATACAAGCCATTCCATGCTTCCACAAACCCCAAAGCATATCCACAATTAGTGTAAACACCCAAGGTCGATCAAACCTGTGTTAACACCATTAAATAATTAAGTACACTATTCCTTTGATCCAAAGATGACTAGCGTACCATACACATCACTGTAACACAATCTAGAATATTCCATCAACACTTTGAAACCTAACAATTCCTTAGCGACATCATACACCAGAAGAACATATCCATTCTGCACAACCAACTAACCTTCCACACATTGCAACACCTGAGTCCAACCTTGTGGAGCACCAAACTTCAAACAAATTAGATTAGAGATGGATATAATCACTTTAAGCATACCCTCAGATCCACAAGACTATAAACCAAACTGCTAAGAAATGTGGATCAAAACTACTTCTCCACACAACACTACTTTCACAATTCACACACTGGTGAGCACAACTTTCTTTGCATAATGATACAGAACAAGAAACTCTAGATATAACACCTCTGAAAACTTCTAAGAACATATCTAAACCACACAAGTAGGTCTTTTTCCATGAAGAAATGTGAATAAAAATACTGAACACCACTCTGTCACATTGAACACTCTTCACCACATTGTTTCCTCTTTTATTCAAATTTTCTCAAAAGCACTTGGAAACCAAGCACTACAACCACATTATCATCATCTATAACACCTTCTTAGCATCTCAACCACATAAGAGGTTGAACATGACCAACACATGCTCATCAAAGCAACACTAGAGGTTGACATCAATGATACTACTAATGACAACATAATGCAACCAATCAAATCATCTCCATAGGTTGACATCAATGCAACAACAAAGATATGTTGACATCAATGACAATACAAACTACTTAGACTTTCAATAGGAGTTAGTGGAGTGAAATAGTAAGGGAAAAAAATTGGAAAAATAAATTTATTTTTTTAGAAAAAATTGAATGAAGAGAGATTTTCCACATCATCAAGGAAAGGAGGTTAGTAATGCAGCCATGATGCCAAGAAAAATCTATGCCTAGCTAAGGAGAGATACTTAGCAAGAGAAAAGAGGAAAAAATCACACAAGTTTTGAAGGGGAAATTTGCATGTGAAGCTAAGGAGGGATGCCTAAGAGGGAAGTAGGGAAGTTTTGAAGTGATTTTTCTACTATTGGAGTTCAATGAAGGTCTCTTGTAGCAAAAATTTTGATGTTGGAGGCAACAAGCATGCCTGCAAATGTTTTCCAATTCATTGTTTAGCTCAAGAAACTACTATAGAAAACTCTTGGAGGATTTAATCAATAAAATCATCATATTGTTTTAGATTTTCTTGCCAATTCCAGTGTTGGAGAATTTATTTTGATCTCTCAATCATTTAATTTATTTACAAAAGGATTGTTTTTCCTATTGTTGAGCGAGGGGGCTGCAATAACTAACAATCCAGTAGGATTATTGGTTGTTGAACTGCATCAATCGTTGAGGTAGTTGTCTCATTATATAGGATTAAGACACATGTCATGATCTTGTCTAATCATATCTCACAACTTTCCTTTATAAGAAATCCATCATATGTACATTGTCATATTCAATTTGGAAATCTCGCATCCATAACCATAACATGATATTTTTGTCATTTCTCTCTTGTGAAATTTATTTTTACCTTGCATGTGATCCTAGGGTATTGGGAGTTCACCATTAACTCCTACAAAAATCGATCCTCCTTATAAAATAATGATGAATGGGTACATGGAATTATGATTTGCAAAAAAAATAGTTGAACCACCATTGAAATAATTGTGTGTCAAAAAGGTAGCATGAGTCTAAAATCATTTTGGTGCATCACCTCAATAGAGCCTAGGTTTCATTTTAAAGTCATTTCTCTATCCTTTTCCTCAACAAAGTAATAGTTTACTTAATTTTAGGTGATTGGAATAAGGGAACCAACCCTCTCTAGAGATTCACTATAAGCAATGGGAAAATCATAGGCCTTGGAGTGTTTCCATGTTTCATTGGATTGTTGAGATAAGTTCTTAGCAAGGGTGCAAATCCAATTAATAACAGGTCATACTAGTGTATGTTGTAATGAATATTTAATGATGTTTTAGCTTCAACATTTTTATTAATAGTTATTGTGGTGATTTTTATCATGCATTGATTGACATGTTTTCCAAATGAGATATAGTATGTATTTTTTTGTTGTGTGATTAGACTACCCACATATTTAGAGATAATGTTCTTCTACATGTTGGTTATTGAAATATTTCTTGTGTTTGGATCTGTGTATGCACTATGACAAGATCCTTATGAGGAATTGATGTATTATTTAATGTGTGTTTCGTATGCATTAAAGGTATGAGATCTCTTACGAACTAATGTCATAATTGATATATGAATTATGTTGTATATTTTGAGATGTACATATGTTATGCTTTTTATGACTAGATTATAATAGTATTTTATTCTATTCGTATCATTATATATCTATATTATATATGTAATTATTATAATGATATTGACATCATATATTTTAATTGATTATCACATCTCTATGTTTGAGTTTTTTTATCGATTATTGTATTTCCATATTTGGATCATGTACATTGATATTGATTTATTCTAGAAATGATGAGTATGTGATGGTGCACCTCATTGGATTATTATGCATTATTTTGGCTATTTTGTATGGTGAAACCATGCTTGACATGTGACTTGAGTGTTTAAGTACAAGGTTATTTCCCCAACTGAGTATCTAGGTCTATATTATTTCCCCAATGGTGGTTATGTTAGAGATTTAACTTTGGGTTAAGTGTGTTTGGTAACCTTTATCCCACTCAGTTTGAATATGAGATGAATCTTGATTGCCTCATATAAGTTTGGATCCAAATTGGGGGCAATTTAGGAATCTGTGTGTGGTGGAAAACCTATCAATGCATGATTTTGATTGTTATTTTTTATTTCTCCATTTACATTTTAATTATATTTGAAGGTTAAATCAATGTATTTTAATGATATTTGATGCATCTAAGAAGTCAAGATATTGGGGAAAAGGTAAAATAGTAGTTAAATGCATTAGAAATTATATTTGACTTATTTTAGTTATTTAATTTATAATTTGAAATTATTTCATTAGTTGGGGAAAATCAAGTTGGAATTATTTCATTTCTTTTAAAAAAAAGAAAATGAGAAATATTTCATTGCTTGGAAAATAAATTTAAGTTATTTATTATTCTTGAAAATGAAAAAATCATTTATGCATTTTAAATTAATTGCTAAAATGTTATTTTATAAAAGGAAAATAGAAAAATATAAAAATATAAAGGAAAAAAAACATAAACAAGAATCATTAATTTGTTGACCTAGTTTCTTGCCTCCAAAATTTTTGTTTATAAGGTCAACACCCTGGTTCTACTACTTTTAATATCAAAAACATAAACAAGAATCCTTAATTTTCATTTTATTTTCTAAACCCTAAAAAACTATTTAAAATAACTAAATTAAACCCTAAGAAACTCTAAACAAAAACCTAACCTAAAATACATGAAAAAATGCTAAAATTGAACAATAAATCAATGAAATACAATAAAATAAAATGAAACAAAGAAATACTGTCAAGAAATTAAGAAAGTGTGGAAATCAAATAAGAAATTGACAAAACCTACATGGAATGTGACGTGGATAAGAATAATGGTGTATGAAGTGAGCAATTTGATAGACCCTTGGAAATGGGATGATCAAATTCAAGATCTAAACATAATAATGTGGTCCAATTTCTCCAAATAATCACCAAGGAAACTCCTTCTATAGCTCAAAGATCACAAAACAAAATTTGGGGTGCAAAGTGAGAAAATGAGGGAATCTTTTTATTATATAGAATTTATCTACAGTCACTCACTTGCCATTAATGGTGCTTAGGTCACATGGGTTTCAAGTCACGAAAGGAAATTAGGACTTATAACCAAGTATTGGAGTTACAAGGTTCCATGGATGTGTGAAAGTCGAAAAAAAGAGATAAAACATAATACTTGCATGGGAAGAAAAAGGTGGAAGGAACCAAGTTACAAGGTCCATAGGTCTCTCAAAAGTCTAAACTTTTAGTACAACTACAATCAATGATATTTATTAGAAACTAAGGACTAGTTCCAATGTCTATGGAAGACTCAAAGCCTAAAAAGGTAAAAAAACTGAGGAAAAGATCCAAAACCAAAAACAACAAAAAATAAAGATCCACAAGGGATCAAAGTCTACAATCTAAAGGAAAATGAGGAGCAAAGGTTTCAAAAATAAAAGATAAAAAAAGGGGTCCCCAATTTGTCAAGCAAAAAGATGGGGTATGTATCTAATGCATAACAAGCCTCTAAGACTTTCCCTTTATCACTTCAAGTTTTTTTGTGTTGACTCAATTCAACAAGTTGATGATCTCCCTCTCTAAGGGATGTAGATCCGGTCACCCTTCTATAATGTCCACTAAATTCTTTATTTGAATTATTCATCTTAATATATGGCACCCTCCTTGTACCATGGTTGACTTGACACATACAACACAAGTAACATAAAGATCACTCTACTTCTCCAAAAAAGAAAATTGATCCCAAAAATCAATCACCTTCAAGGTCTTATATACCAGGTCATGGAAATGTTGGAACAACTAAGTGGATAATGTGACATGTTTCTTCAATAGGCCTATGCTAGTAAAATATCAAAACTTAACAATTCATGCATCCAATATGTTAAATCTACTTTATAGATGATAATTCTCTCAAGATATTAGATAAAATTGCTCCTAATCTAATCATACTCTAACAATTTTGTAAAAAAAAAAGGATAGGGTTTAGAGAAAAAATGGCCAAATATGTACTTAGGTTTTCAATCCTTAACTCTATAAAATCTAATAAAAAATTATTTAACCTACAATTTTTTTTATTAGTATTAAATTGTACCACCAACATTATAGATGCAACATTCTAAGGAATTTAGTAAAACTAGAAATAAATGCATAATACCATCATATTTGATAGGGGTTAGCTCTTGAACAACACACAACAACACAAACTTGACATAGTAAAACATGAACTCTTTTATTGAAAATATCATAGGGTATATACCAAAAAATGGAATGAAACAAATGATGAAATCCTTAACAGGTCGCGACGTGCATTACATCTTAATTTCCCCTTGCTTATGGAGCCTTATACCTCATGTAGCTTCCCCAAAACTTAATTAATTTTTTGTCTTCCCTCCTTTTTCATGACTTGCCACTTTTCTTGCTTTTTCTACCACTTTGGAAATGCCAAAAATATGCCATAAATGGTTTTTTGCACCTCAAGTATTTTTGAAATTTGTAACTTCCCTCTAAAAAATAGTGTAACTTCCAAGAGTCATAACGTTTGATTTGAGCACCCAATTGAATTCATTTTTTTAAACTAAAGTGTTCATAGTGCTCTACTTGTTAGAAATGGGATAAATCACATTTCCCAATTTTTGGGGCCTCAAATCATCATTTGAAGACTCATAACTCAATTCTAAATAATTTTTCAAGACTTTTAAGAAATTAAAATCCTTAATATCTTCTATTCCAAACTTGATCTTGGTACAAAACTCACCCACAATATGCATTTTTTTTATTTTTGGAGCTTTGGGTAAAATTTCAAGTCCTTATGCGTTCATATGCTAGCTTACTAAAAATAGAGGGCCTACTAAATTTAGCCCTTTTTTAAACTTTGAAATCTCTAAACTAATTTTTAAGAGATTTTAAAGAAAATAAGCTTCATGGATATTTTCCAAACCAAATAGATTTAAAATAAAATATTTTTTAGGTGATCAAGTTGCTCTTACACCTATGGATGCTCCTACATCAAACACCTAGGGTAATTTGAGAAGTGACCTTATCACATCTCCAATGTTTGAGGAGTACAATACAATCAACCTCTACTTTAGACAACCATGATGAATCTTCAATAGGTCTTCCTTTCCATTTGACCAAATATTATTCATATTGCATTTTTTTGGGGATCCTTCCCACATGGCTATCTTAGATCTCCTCTATTTATTCCCTCTCTAAAATGGTTGTTAGGATATGTCACTACCCTTCTACTTTTCAATCTCTTGTATTTCCTTCATGATACTCTGATAAATTAGAAATATTGAAAATGCATGAAATATTGATCCCACTTGACAATTCCACTTCATATGCATTCCCTTACTCATGCTTCTTTAAAATCCTACAAGGTCCAAATTTCTTCATCTTCAATTTATTATATGTTCCTATAGGGAACCTTTCCTTCATGAAGTGGACCATAATCTATTTTCCAACTTTGAATTATTTGAATCTCCTCTTTTGATCCACCTTCTCCTTATACTAATTATTCATTTTTATAATATTCTTCCTTACCTCCTCATGTAGATTCTTCATGTGCTTTGTAAAATATTTTGAATCTACACTTCTCTTCTCCTCCTTATTAATCTTGCTTAATTTTGAAATATTTCTTAGACTACTCCCATATACAATCTGGAATGGTGAGTTTCTTGTAGTCCTATTTACTAAGTTGTCATATGAAATTTCAACTTATGGTAAAATCAAGTTGCATCCCTTTGGCTTTTCTCATACCAACATCTCTAAAGGTTTCCAAATATTTTTTTTACTACCTTAGATCAAACCCCCTTGGATGGAACCCCGCTAGTTTTAAATCATACCTATAACAAAGTCTCCTTTACACCTATCAAAATGTTGATAAAATACCACTTTTGATTTACCTTTTGGGGAATCAAATGAATTCATTTAATTTATTTTTTTGTAAGTATGTAGTCTTTATTATAAGCTTCCCAAAAAGTATAATTTTAAATAAATTTTATTTTATTATTATATTTATTTTTTATTTCTTGTGAATGTAGGTTGTTCACTGAAAATCAAGCTCTATGTTCTGCACATGTGGAAAAACTGAAATTCAAGCTCTATGTTCTGCACATGTGGAAAAATAGAAGATTATCAAATAAAAAATTAAAAATATGAGTGCACCAAATATTGAAGTCCTTGATCCAGCCAAAAAAAAATGAATTTCGATACATGCAAAAAAACATTGTGTTATACGGTCTACCTATGTCTGAATTGCAATTGGTTTGACTTCAAAAATTTATTAAGGAAAAAATATTCAATAAAACACTATGAAACCAATTGGAAGCACTAGATATCGTAGTTACGAATCTAAATTCAAAAAAAATATAATTTTATCCTTCATGGAAAATAAGTTATGTGTTATGTAGTGAGCATCACTCCTTAAAAATGGTGTTTACTGAAAAAACTAGTTTTCCAAGGACATGGAAAAAGAACTGCAATCCGATTCCAAAAATTTTGAAAAAAATATATTTAGAATCTACAGACAAACTTCCAGAAATAACTAGTTTGCATCATCTTCAAATTCCTCACGGTTTAGCAGCTATAGATGCCAGAAAGTGAAGATTTAGTTAGAAAAAATTAGCTCGATTGGCTAAAGCATCATGTTGCAAGCAAGAGGTCACGAGGTCTAGTCTCCCCATCGTCCCCATGGTACTAGAGGGCGTGTCACTCCAACATCACCAATCACGTGAAATTTTTTTACCAGGCACATTGCAGTTTATAGGGAGACAGGTACTTGACCGATTCCTGCAACCTAAAAAAAAATTATCTATTTAGAAAAAAATCAGGGAAAAATAAAATTGTTTTCTATTTTTTATTGACATCAACTCAATGTCACTTTTTCTTGAAATTTTTTGCAATTCAAAGTTTGCTCTTAAATTTATAAAAAAAATATACCAAACAAATAAATAAATTACAAGAATAAACTTCATCGAGAGTTCTACATTTCATTAGTTTACATCATTTTGAAATTCAAAACATAAAGACCACTTTTATGCGATCAAAGTTGACAATTTATGTTTGTGTTGGTTGATTCCCTTATAAAGTGTGACACAATTTTGTAATTTTACCCCCTTAGCTAAGATTACAAACCCCAAATACACTAACTCCTTCACAAAGCTATACTTTTTCAAATTTATCAACAATTTCTCTTCTCTCAACCTCTCAAAAACTCTATATGAACATGCATCAAATGCTCCTCCAAAGTTTTATTGAAAATTAGAATATCATCTAAATTAACAATAAAAAATTTGCCCAAAAATTCCTTCAGTACTTCATTCATGAGCCTCATGAAAGTGCTTGATGTATTGGTCAATCTAAATGGCATTACCAACCACTCGTACAACCCATTTTTCTTGAAATTTTCCTTCCAATCATCTCCTTCACATATTTGGATATGGTGATACCCACTCTTTAGGTCCTACCTTTGTGAAGTACTTTGCTCCACTCAAGAAATCCAGGATATCATCCATCCTTGGCAATGGAAATTTTTACTTGATTGTGATTTTTTATGGCCTTGGAATTAGTACACATCCTCCATTCTCCATCCTTCTTGCGTGCTAGTACTACAAGTATTGTACATAGACTCAAACTTTGTTTTATTAGCCCCTTTTTTAGCAGTTCTTGAACTTGTTTATTGAACTCTTCATTCTCTTTAGGAGTCATTATATGGGTTATCTTATTAGGCAAGCTAGCTCCTAGTATTAATTCCATATGATGACTTATGCTTCTTATTGGCAACAAACCTTTTGTTACATTGTCTAAAACTATATCTTGAAAATCATCCTACAAATCTAAAATCTATGTAAGTCAACCTTTTTCTCTTTCTTGACTAAATTTAGGAATCAAAGCAAAACACATATCTTTGTGCTTTATTCCATTCAAAAATATTCTACCATCTACCAAAAAAATCTAGTACTATTACATACATTTTCTTGTGTTTCTCTCCTAGGTTTCAATTTATGTCTCACTCCATCCTTTTTCAAAGAGTGGGTGTCAGCATGGCCATCATGGAAACCACACCTATCATTCCAGGCCATGGCCTTTCCAATAACAAGTGACATACATCTATTGGAATGATATTACATAAAACTTCATCATGATAATTTTCAATCTTAAACTTTACCAAACATTGCTCATTAACCAAAGCCTTATGCTATTTTTGCAACCAAGCAATCATATATGGACGTGGATGCTCTAATCTATTCAAGTTCAATTTTGTAACCATATCTTTAGAAACTAGATTATATGTATTTCCACTATCAATGATTACATTACAACACTTACCTCTTGATTTATACTTTGTTTTGAATAACAAGCCTCTAAGACTTTCCCTTTATCACTTCAAGTTTTTTTGTGTTGACTCAATTCAACAAGTTGATGATCTCCCTCTCTAAGGGATGTAGATCTGGTCACCCTTCTATAATGTCCACTAGATTCTTGATCTGAATTGTTCATCTTAATATATGGCACCCTCTTTGTACCGTGGTTGACTTGACACATACAACACAAGTAAAATAAAGATCACTCTACTTCTCCTAAAAAGAAAATTGATCCCAAAAATTAATCACCTTCAAGGTCTTATATACTAGGTCATGGAAATGTTGGAGCAGCTAAGTGGATAATGTGACATGATTCTTCAATAGGCCTATGCTAGTAAAATATCAAAACTTAACAATTCATGCATCCAATATGTTAAATCTACTTTATAGATGATAATTCTCTCAAGATATTAGATAAAATTGCTCCTAATCTAATCATACTCTAACAATTTTGTAAAAAGGGGGATAAGGTTTAGAGAAAAAATGGCCAAATATGTACTTAGGTTTTCAATCCTTAACTCTATAAAATCTAATAAAAATTATTTAACCTACATTTTTTTTATTAGTATTAAATTGTACCACCAACATTATAGATACAACATTCTAAGGAATTTAGTAAAACTAGAAATAAATGCATAATACCATCATATTTGATAGGGGTTAGCTCTTGAACAACACACAACACAAACTTGACATAGTAAAACATGAACTCTTTTATTGAAAATATCATAAGGTATATACCAAAAAAATGGAATGAAACAAATGATGAAATCCTTAACAGGTTGCGACGTGCATTACATCTTAATTCCCCCTTGCTTATGGAGACTTATACCTCATGTAGCTTCCCAAAAACTTAATTAATTTTTTGTATTCCCTCCTTTTTCATGACTTGCCACTTTTCTTTCTTTTTCCACCACTTTGGAAATGCCAAAAATATGCCATAAATGGTTTTTTGCACTTCAAGTATTTTTGAAATTTGTAACTTCCCTCTAAAAAATAGTGTAACTTCCAAGAGTCAGAACGTTTGATTTGAGCACTCAATTGAATTCATTCTTTTAAATTGAAGTGTTCATAGTGCTCTACTTGTTTGAAATGGGATAAATCACATTTCCCAATTTTGGGGGCCCCAAATCATCATTTGAAGACTCATAACTCAATTCTAAATAATTTTTCAAGACTTTTAAGAACTTAAAATCCTTAATATCTTCTATTCCAAACTTGATCTTGGTACAAAACTCACCCACAATATGCATTTTTTTTTTTGGAGCTTTGGGTAAAATTTCAAGTCCTTATGCGTTCATATGCTAGCTTACTAAAAATAGAGGGCCTACTAAATTTAGCCCTTTTTTAAACTTTGAAATCTCTAAACTAATTTTTAAGAGATTTTAAAGAAAATAAGCTTCATGGATATTTTCCAAACCAAATAGATTTAAAATAAAATATTTTTTAGGTGATCAAGTTGCTCTTACACCTATGGATGCTCCTACATCAAACACCTAGGGTAATTTGAGAAGTGACCTTATCACATCTCCAATGTTTGAGGAGTACAATACAATCAACCTCTACTTTAGACAACCATGATGAATCTTCAATAGGTCTTCCTTTCCATTTGACCAAATATTATTCATATTGCATTTTTTTGGGGATCCTTCCCACATGGCTATCTTAGATCTCCTCTATTTATTCCCTCTCTAAAATGGTTGTTAGGATATGTCACTACCCTTCTACTTTTCAATCTCTTGTATTTCCTTCATGATACTCTGATAAATTAGAAATATTGAAAATGCATGAAATATTGATCCCACTTGACAATTCCACTTCATATGCATTCCCTTACTCATGCTTCTTTAAAATCCTACAAGGTCCAAATTTCATCTTCAATTTATTATATGTTCCTATAGGGAACCTTTCCTTCATGAAGTGGACCATAATCTATTTTCCAACTTTGAATTATTTGAATCTCCTCTTTTGATCCACCTTCTCCTTATACTAATTATTCATTTTTATAATATTCTTCCTTGTAACCTCCTCATGTAGATTCTTCATGTGCTCTGTAAAATCTTTTGAATCTATACTTCTCTTCTCCTTATTAATCTTCCTTAATTTTGAAATATTTCTTAGACTACTCCCATATAAAATTTGGAATGGTGAGTTTCTTGTAGTCCTATTTACTAAGTTGTCATATGGAATTTCAACTTATGGTAAAATCAAGTCGCATCCCTTTGGATTTTCTCATACCAACATCTCTAAAGGTTTCCAAATATTTTGTTTACCACTTCTATTTTGACCATTAGTTTTTGGATATTGGGTGATCCCACAAAGTTGTTTACAATTT
Organism: Sequoia sempervirens; assembly: GCA_007258455.2. Lineage (NCBI taxonomy): Eukaryota > Viridiplantae > Streptophyta > Pinopsida > Cupressales > Cupressaceae > Sequoia > Sequoia sempervirens. The sequence continues at coordinate 157,221,260 of VDFB02000017.1, read as the reverse complement.
CTAGGAGATTCTGATTTTTGTTAAAATCACATATTTTTAGAAAATATAATGATTTAATCCTTAAAAAAATCCATTTAAAGCATTCCAATTGAAGAGGGTTTGATCAAACTGCCTTAGATCAAACCCCCTTGGATAGAACCTTGCTAGTTTTAAACCATACCTATAACGAAGTCTCCTTTACACCTATCAAAATGTTGATAAAAGACCACTTTTGATTTACCTTTTGGGGGATCAAATGAATTCATTTTATTTTTATTTTTTTGTAAGTATGTAGTCTTTATTATAAGCTTCCCAAAAAGTATAATTTTAAATAAATTTTATTTTATTATTATATTTATATTTTATTTCTTGTGAATGTAGGTTTTTCACCGAAAATCAAGCTCTATGTTCTGCACATGTGGAAAAATAAAAGATTATTTAAAAAAACTAAAAATATGTGCACTAGCTATTGAAGCCCTTGATCCAACAAAAAAAAATGAATTTCGATACATACAAAAAAAAGTTGTGTTATATAGCCTGCCTATGTCTGAATTGTAATTGGTTTGACTTCAAAACTTGATTAAGGAAAAAATATTCAATAAAACACTATGAAACCAATTGGAAGCACTAGATATCGTAGTTACAAATCTAAATTCAAAAAAATTATAATTTTATTCATCATGGAAAAAAAGTTGTGTTATGCAGTGAGCGTCACTCCTTAAAAATTGTGTTTACTGAAAAAAAACTAGTTTTCAAAGGAGATGGAAAAAGAACTGCAATCTGATTCCAAAAATTTTGAAAAAAAAATATTTAGAATCTACAAAAAAAAAATCCACAAATAACTAGTTTGCATCATCTTCAAATTCCTCACGATTTAGCCGCTATAGATGCCTGCAAGTGAAGATTTAATTAGAAAAAATTAGCTTGATTGGCTAAAGCATCCTGTTGCAGGAAAGAGGTCATGAGGTCTAGTCTCCCCACCATCCCCATGGTACCAAAGGGCGTGTCATGCCAGCATCACCAATCATGTGAAAAAAATTTACTATGCACACTGTAGTTTATAGGGGGGCAGATACCCGACCGATTCTTGCAGTCTAAAAAAAAATTATCTATTTGGAAAAAATTCAAGGGAAAATAAAATTGTTTTCTATTTTTTATTGACATCAACTCAACGTCACTTTTTCTTGAAATTTTTTGCAATTCAAAGTTTTCTCTTAAATTTATAAAAAAAAAATATATCAAAAAAATAGATAAATAAAAAAATTACAAGAATAAACTTCATCGAGAGTTCTACATTTCAATAGTTTACATCATTTTGAAATTCAAAACATAAAGACCACTTTTATGTGGTCAAAGTTGAAATTTATGTTTGTGTTGGTTGATTCCCTTATAAAGTGTGACACAAGTTTGTACTTTTACCCCCTTAGCTAAGATTACAAACCCCAAATACACTAACTCCTTCACAAAGCTATACTTTTTCAGATTTATCGACAATTTCTCTTCTCTCAACCTCTCAAAAACTCTATATGAACATGCATCAAATGCTCCTCCAAAGTTTTATTGAAAATTAGAATATCATCTAAATTAACAATAAAAAATTTACCCAAAAATTCCTTCAGTACTTCATTCATGAGCCTCATGAAAGTGCTTGATGTATTGGTCAATTTAAATGGCATTACCAACCACCCGTACAGTCCATTTTTCTTGAAATTTTCCTTCCAATCATCTCCTTCACATATTTGGATTTGGTGATACCCACTCTTTAGGTCCTACCTTTGTGAAGTACTTTGCTCCACTCAAGAAATCCATGATATCATCCATCCTTGGAAATGGAAATTTTTACTTGATTGTGAGTTTTTATGGCCTTGGAATTAGTACACATCCTCCATTCTCCATCCTTCTTGCATGCTAGTACTACAAGTATTGCACATAGACTCAAACTTTGTTTGATTAGCCCCTTTTTTAGCAGTTCTTGAACTTGTGTATTCAACTCTTCATTCTCTTTAGGAGTCATTATATGAGTTATCTTATTAGGCAAGCTAGCTGCTAGTATCAATTCCATCTGATGACTTATGCTTCTTATTGGCAACAAACCTTTTGTTACATTGTCTAAAACTATATCTTGAAAATCATCCAACAAATCTAAAATCTATGTAGGTCAACCTTTTGCTCTTTCTTGACTAACTTTAGGAATCAAAGCAAAACACATATCTTTGTGGTTTATTCCATTCAAAAATATTCTACCATCTACCAAACAAAATCTAGTACTATTACATACATTTTCTTGTGTTTCTCTCCTAGGTTTCAATTTATGTCTCACTCCATCCTTTTTCAAAGAGTAGGTGTTAGCATGGCCATCATGGAAGCCACACCTAGCATGTCAGGCCATGGCCTCTCCAATAACAAGTGACATACATCTATTGGAATGATATCACATAAAATTTCATCATGATAATTTCCAATCTTAGACTTTACCAAACATTGCTCATTAACCAAAGCCTTATGCTATTTTTGCAACCAAGCAATCATATATGGATGTGGATGCTCTAATATATTCAAATTCAATTTTGTAACCATATCTTTAAAAACTAGATTATATGCATTTCCACTATCAATGATTACATTACAACACTTACCTCTTGATTTATACTTTGTTTTGAATAGACTCTTCCTTTGGGTTAGTTCTTTTCCTTCTTCCTTCAATAAGGCTCATGTCAGCTAAAGGTAGCAATTATTTGAGCCCACTCAAACAAGCTATCTCCTTTCCCCCTCTCCACTCCCCCTTCCTCTCTCTCTCTCTCTTCGCACACACATCTTTACCCTCAATTAGTTTAAAATAAATTTAGGCTTAGTTTAGTTTTAATATGGGCTTAATTAAATGTCCTTGTATAGGTCTATTGAGCATTGTTATTAGATTTAATTTCTTTATATTTATGAATGGTTATCTTTATATAAGGGAAATAACTAATCAAAGTGTGGTTAACTAGAAACATTATCAATTATTATAGGCCCATGATGTTGACTCATGGCTCACATTGATAATTTATCTCAATATATCAAGACATAGTAGGCATGAAACCTGGGGAGATTTTACCTCCTATACAAGGAAGTGTAGTAGGCTATGGCCTCACCTAAGTTGGTGTATCAACCTTTTGATGATGGTGTGTCATTTTCCCTACTAACAAGTCCATATCATTTTATCATCATAAGAAAGTGAAAAAAGGTGGATTATGATATACAAGATGAAGGCCAAGAGGTCAATTGATCAAAGAAGTATTTGTGAGAAGGGCAATGAACTAGTATCCTTTAGATAACATGACTAGCGTTTGAATTATTGTAATTTGGTAACAAAGAAGAAGCAATGAAAACAAATATTCCAACATGTCACAAAATAAGGAGCCATAAAATTTCAACAAGATTACTTTCATAGATAATACAATTATAAAGAAGTAGAATTCTAACAAAGAAAGAAGAGTGACATATGATAACAATTGTTATAAAAGTAGTAAAATTAGGAAAAGAGTGCATTTAGATTGAAGATGGAGATTTGAACTAGCAAGTTAAGGGTGAACAAAAGAGTGAAGCAAATTTGATAGAGAAATTGTTTGTCTATCATGCGTATTGAGTTAAGCCTAGAGGAAGTTTTTACTCCTAAAGAAGAGGAATGGTTAAGTATAATTGTCAATGAATGTGATGATAAGAAAACCATATCTCAAAAAATAAATACATATATAGTATGGACTATGAATAAAGGATAATAAACTATGAAGAAACAATGTGATTATAAGAAAAAAATATAAAGCATGGGTAGAAGTGAGAGCAATTTGGAGGTATTATTTAGGAAGATATGTCAAAGATGATTTAATTAGTGGAGGCGGTTGAACTATGATGAACAACAAAGGCTAACACTTTGTAGAGGGGAGTAGGATATGACCTAACCAAATACTATGAAGGAAGGTTAGCATATTTCTTTAGAGGTAGCTATATCAAATGATGGGCCATGATGAGTTTGAGGCACATATTGAAAGAGAGGTTCTACACTCAACTCTTATTTGTGAGCTCATTAACCCAAAGTGTCTAATGCATAAGCATCTCAAGGGTTGATCAATCTTGCATCACCCAAAAACAAATATCCTACTTTGCTTGCATTTTCTTTGATTTTTACAATTTTTTAAAGTTCTTGTTACAATTTGAGTATGTGGTTTCAATAATATATGTTTTTCAACCTAAGGAAGTTCCTATGGTAACATAAATCCAACTAGTTGAGGAATTGTTATTGCATGAGGTTTTGATGGCCATGAGTAATTTATAAAAAAATTGCAATATAGCTTGAGAGCGCACTCGTCATTGGAGAGCAATGCATTAACACAATAGGTTCTAGAGTTTATGATAGCTCATTATGCATTAGCATGTAGTGGTGTTAGACTTAATCCTAAACCATTTTGAAGATGGTGTGGCACCAACATTTAAGAAAATGTAGTACCCAACCAAACAATAAAATAGATTAATTAATAGAATTAAGAAAAACATTTATTACATTTTGCACATGAAAATTTGTCTTTTTTTATGAGATTTTGTAGTGGGCTTGTTAAAAAGACAAACACACACCAATAGAATGGGAACCAAAAGGATAGAGCTCATTGAAGATATCTAATTCGAGAAGAAGTGGGAATTAAATTAAACTCACAAGGAAGCATGTAGTTGGTTTATAGGTTATAAGAGTGTTGTAAGGCTTCAAGGCCTCAATGTATAGTCAAGCAGTATGATATAATTGTAAAGATCAATAGAAGATATCATTTTTAACCATTTTTTTAGTTTTGTTGTGTTATGGATGTTCTTTGGTCATGTTTTATGTTGTAAGAATGGTTCTATATGTTAAGACTATAGATTTGGACATCTTTTAATTGGGACCTTGGAGCCCAATTATATTATAACAACAATGTTGGATGCTAATGTAGACAAATAAGTCAATGTGCTAGACTTGCAAAATATTAGTGATAAATATATGCAAGTGTATTTGTCCCAAAAATGTTTTCTTTATTGATTATTAAATGATCTAGGGTGTTTCCTTAAAATACAAGCTTTAGTAAATAATTTGAAGCTTTTAACATATGCATTAACAAATAATGATTGTATCTAAAATTGTTGGTTAACATAAATAATTTAAATATTAGAAAATGGTGATATAATCATACCTCAAACCATATTTAAAAGAAATAATTGTAAATACAATATAAAGTAATAATATTCTAGTAAATATATGAAAAAATCCTAAATAAAATAATGAAACATAACAAAATACTTACGTTAGATTTTGGATCAATAAATATAAAAAACTAAAATAAAAATATGCCATAACTAGGTACACATTAAAATCATCCCCAAAAGATTGTTAAAAATGAAAGAAATTCGGTTGAGCACTCGATTACTCCGAATTTTCGTTGTATTTGGCAAGTTCGAATCGGTTGAAGATGTCACTTTTCCCAATTCGACTTTTCCTTATTCCTCTCATAAACCCACTCATACGCTAATCCTCTAGCATTGTATTTTTTCATAAATCTTTCTTCCCCGTGGTTATAGATGATGCAGTGTGATTAACGACTACGATCGAAGTTTTCCTATCACAGGGGAATTCAGATCGCATTTAGTTTAATTATAATTCGCGCCACAAGCCATCACGAAATCAAACTAGCAGACCGGAAAATAACACAGAGATGGAAAGCTTTTTGAAGAAGATAAAAGCAGAAGAAAGAAGACCAGCAATTGCGGGAGAAGACGATGAAATTGAAAATTCCGACAACGATGAATCTGATGAAGAAAAAGATGGGGTTAAAAAGCTGTTGAAACCCTTCAGCACGGACCAGGTTTTTGATATTCTCTGCGACGCTGCCATGAAAGACGCGCAACTCCTGGACAACATACGAAAACTGGCTGATAAAAATCTCCCGCACAAAAAAGTTTTCATCGACGGCCTGCATTCAAAAACCACGGAAGAAACCCTATATTCAATTTTCTCCCTATACGGCGAGCTCGAGGAGTGCACAGTCGTAACGGACGATGACCTTGAGAGATCTGAAGGCTGCGCTTTTGTCACATACAAGCACTTGGAGGGGGCAGAGAGAGCGCTCAAGTACCCTTGCAAAAAAATTGACAGCCGAAGGACACTGTGCCGGCTGGCTTCTGACGAACAAGAACAAGCACAAGCACAAGCGCTTGCCATCTCGCAAAAGAATGTCAGGCGAAGAAAGATTCTTGTAAGTAATGTCCCGGTCTATATGTCTTGCCTGAAACTTATAAATCATTTTTCCCTATATGGTGAAATAGAAGAAGGGCAGCTAGGGTTTGATAGCAAGTCTGGAAGATTGAAAGCTTATGTTGTTTTTACGTATAAGAATGTTGAAGGAGCCAAGAAGGCCCTAGAGGGACCTGATAAGAACGTTTACGGACATTACATGCATTGTACAAGAGTTGCAAAGAAGCAGAAGCAAAAAGAAGACGTCCAGAGTATTCCATTGGACCTTAGTGGCGGGGCTGTTACTCATGGTAAGGGTTCAATTATGGGGCCTGAGACGGTTGGGGTTTTGCAACCTGATTGGTTCGACGATTCAGAACTGGACATGAATTTCCCAAATCTAGCTACAGAGGCCTCTAGCTCTCAGCATCATGCAAAAGCTCTGCAATGGGACTTGAGTTTCCCAAAGCTAGCCACAGGGGCTTCTAGCTCTCAGCACCATGCAAAAGCTGTCCAATGGGAATTGGATTTTCCAAATCTACCTATAGGAGCCTTTAGCTCTCAGCATCATGCAAAAGCTCTGCAGAAGGCAATTCCATTGCCAGCACCTCTGGAAACACAGCCAATTGCAGGTTTGGATTCCTAGTCCATAACAATAGGATCAGTCTGGTCAGGATACCAAGTGGTGGTTTGGATCAGCAGTTCTGTTACAATAGGTTAGGATCGGTCGAGACTGCAATTAATAAACTTGGTATTTCTTTTCAATAGTGATTCTTATGTTTTGGATTTTAATACTGGTTTGGATTAGCAAGTTATATTACAATAGGATAAGTCTTTTGGTTTCTCATGTAGACTGCATTATAATTTTAGGATTCATTAAGACTGCATGTAGTAAGCTTGTTATTTCTTTCTAATAGTGGTTCCTGCTTTTTGAATTAAAAAAGGGATTTATATAGGGTGTGTAAAAGAAATATTAAAAGGGAAAAATACAGGATAAAGAGGTGTAACAAAAGTATTGGAGATTTAATGAAAATATTCTTGAAGTTTTGATTTTCCCTGAAATTCCTATTGTTTGTCTAACTATCTAGGACCCTGCATTACTCTCAAAATAAGCATGAAACCACATTCACCCAGCTGGCTCTAATTTAGAATCCGTTGACAGCTCTGCCAGGACTAAATACCTATAAACATGGAGTACTTGGGGGCATTAAATATGATTACATTTCTCATCTAGCACAGCAAGGACAGAATTTCTACCAAAACCAGCAACTGAGCCAAGATGCAGCACCGGATCTACCAGATTTAAATGCACCCGACCATATTTATGATACTCAAGTAACGAAGGAAGGAAAATATGCCTATCAAAACCAGCAACTCAGCCAGGCTGCAGCACCTGATCTACCAGATCTAACTGTACCCAGCCATGTTTATGATTCTCAAGCAACCAAGGAAGAAAAAAATGCCAGTGAAAACCAGCAATTGAGCCAGTCTACATCACAAGCTCTTCCAGAATCAACTGCCTACCAAATTCAGCAACTAGGTCTACTGGCTATTCATCAAACTCAGCAGGATCAGCAGCCTGCCTATCAAATTGAGCAACCAGGTGTACAGGCTGTTCATCAAACTCAACAGGATCAGCAGCCTGCCTATCAAATTCAGCCACCCACCCAACTGATGCTAAATGAGCAACCAGGCCAACCTCCAGCACCAGCCCTGCAGAAACAGCACAATCAAAGCCAGATGTTATTTCCAAGAAGATCACAGCAATGAGATGGCTCTAATGGAAGGGAGTGTGCTGATGTAGGTATGTTTTGAAGACATCTGAAAGTTAACATTAGCTTGTTTTGCATCCTCTGTGTTCAATAGTGTATTACATCTAGGTATTATATTACTTTTTGTATTATAATTGAACTATATTCGAAGTTCAAACTTCATAAGGTACGTCAATATAATAGCAAATTCTTCAATTGTCACTCTTATCGTAGTTAAAATGGGAATCCAAGTGTTAGGAACCAACATATAGCCTTAGTTGTCGTCTGTGATTTAAGGGGTGCCTTCACCTAAACAATCTACACGTTTGATCCTTGTTTGCCATGGTGTTGGTTGTTGCTTGCATATCAAAAAGAAAAATTACATGTGTTCAAGGTTATTTTATTAGTGGGAATCCATATGTTAGCTTGTGGTTTGTGTTCAAATTTTATAATAATTTAAGGTTGCTTAATCAGCTTTTCCTTTTAACCAGATACACATTTTAATTTTTATTTTAAAGCCAATTTTTTATCTATGGCATCTGTCTTCCTTGATGATCCTTATACCAGTATTTTGCTTCTTATTTTATGACAAACAAGATAATAATGTTGCCTATGCTTACATTTGGATACCAGTGATAAGAGTTAATGTTTTATGCCATTTTTTTTCTGGTTTTGTTTTTGTTTGTAATTTATGAAGGCTTGTAATTAGTTTGTCCTATTTAATTTTGTTAAATAGTTTCTCATTATTTTGCAGAAATGTGCAGCTGGCTCTCTAATTCATTCTTGAGCATGTATTGTGTTTTTGGCTGCTTCCTGCCATTCATGATACATGGATGATGGGGAGATTTATTGATATGGGCCGTTTTGTGCTTGCTATGCTTTATTCACAAGCTCTTGACATATTCAAGATGGTAATGGGAACTGCAATTGAGATTTGAGACTGAATATATGTTTCCTATGTTTTCAGGTAGTTGATGGGGAGCATTATTGATATTTTAATGTCTTCATTTTTTAGATCTCTGAATTCATGTTTGGTCTTTAAGTTTTGAATTTAGAAACTCTGCTAATAGGTTGTCTTCAGAGCTACACCTTGTTTCACAGTTCTAATGACAGATGCTTTTAATTGCTTGCTTACAACTATCGTTGACAGAATAATAAAATTTGCAGTAAAGAAAGTCAATATACTTTTTAGATAGGTCGGTATGAAATTTAGGGCAAATAAAGTCGTATATATTTACATAGATCAGGATGAAATATGGGGTAAAAATAAGTCAATATACTCTTTAGATAGATCAGGGTCCCAAAGCTGTGTCCACTGTAATATTTGGTGCTTTGGACAATTTTGATAGATGCAGCCATACATGTCACTTTGGAAAGCTCAAATACTGAAGATCTTTCAGCATACAATCCCCAATTGAAAGCAACAAGAGGTTAGTATATAATTCTGCATGATTTACAATCCCCAATTGAGCACAACGAAGTTATCTTGGCATGATACTAAATCAAGGGAAGAAAGCAATGGGAAGCTAGTATATAATTCTGCTCTATTCACTATCCCCAGTTGAGTACAATGAAATTGTTCTTGGCATGAAGCTACAATGAAGGCCACTTTGTAATTCCGAAGTTCTATTTACTATCTCCAATTGAGCACAACGAAGTTGATGTTAGCAAGATATCAAAACGAGGGAAGAAAGCAACTGGAGGCTACTTCATGACTTGTGTGTCTTGATGCATCCTCCCCAAAAATGTTGAAAACTAGATATACTCATTATGATTGATTATAAATGGTCCAACAACATTCATGAGAAAAAACAATGATTTTTTCCTACATTTGAGAAATTTAGTCATATTAGGCTCTAGTAATAGCTACACAGAAATGTCCGACATGGTTATAATTGGTCAATGCTATCTGTTGACATGGATGTGTAAATTGTTATAAAATCATTGAACATTTTTCACTTTGCCAAGTCACTTCATCAACTTTACAGCACTATCCACTACCAAAGATGTGAAATTGTTATAAAGTCATCCAACATTTCTCATCGTAAAGCCACTAAATCAACTGTCCAAGAAACATTTCTCACTGAATGTGCCAACAATCTAGAGCATTTGCACGGTACAAAATGTTTTTTGTTCAACTCTAGAGCATGCTCTTTTTTTTAACTAATACTTTGACTTAGAGATAGATATATTTGATTATGACATGAGCTTTGATCTTAAACAAGAAGACTCATTCTGCAAGTCTTAATGTTGATCACCATCCCCACGTTTTTGTAAATTCACAATTCAAGATTCAAGAAGTCATCTTCTATGATATGCGTATAAAATTTCAATTTGTTATCAAGTGAAAAAGAGACCTAAATAGAATTATCGGTACACAGAGTTGATCTAGCATAACTAGGCGTATTCCTCAGATTGTATTATTTGTGTCAAAATAGCCACCAATCAGAATTTATTTTGTACAAAAAACAAAATCTTAACGTACACTTGATCAATGAGCATTTTGTTTGGGAAATTATCACTGCACTTGCATCTACATTTCACATGTTTGCACCTTTCCAAGTGACAAGTTGTATTTATCGAAATAACAGAAATGATGAAATGTCTGCAAACTTAATTTACTTGATTTTAAATTTAGGTGGCATTGTTCGTTAAAAGGATTTTTCAAAAAACTTGTGTTTTCTTTTAATTCAATCATATTTTATTAACAAATATGTATTCGTTAGAAATTAGGATAAGTCGTCAAACTTAATTTGCTTGATTTTAAATCTAGGTGAATAGTTCATTAAAAAGATTTCTAATAACTTACCTGTTTTGTTTTTATGCAATCATTTTAATATCAGATCATCATTCGTTATAATTAATTTATGTACCGTAGGGTCTATGCTCATTAGTTTGTTTGCTGTTTAGAATTTTATCTTTAGTTGGATGGCAGGGCGGGGGCGAGGCCAACTGTAGAGGTGGTGAGTCTCTAGTTTTGCAAAGCTTTCACTCAAACACGGTTGAGCTTACCACTCCAAGCTGTGCAACACGCCACCCCAATCAAAATTTATTTTTACCAATTATTATTAGCGAATGAAATCTTTTTATGTAGAGATTACCCTATTACTTTTCTTGGTTGAGCTCAACTCGTTACTTTTACATATGATAGGCGTTACTAGGAAAAGAGCATGCATCTTTAATTAATCTTCCACCAAAACATGGCCTTGACGGGGCATTAATCGCCCTCCATAAAATTCCACTTCCACATTAAGAGTCTTAATTTGTAAGGCATCAAACGTCTCTTATTAAAGTTAGGTTACAGCAAAACGCTATAACCAAAATTAACATCTAGTTACCAATTAAAAAAGCATTATTAGTAAATCAAATCTTTTTAGACTATTGGTGGAGCTACACTCTTTGCTTTTAGATGGTGATAGCCTTGACTGGGCATCAAGTATGCATCTTTTATTAATCTGACACCCGGGACATGGCCTAATGAATCAAGTAGTTGAAATTAGAGTTCACTTCCACATTAACAGTCTTGATAAGGCATCAAACATCTCTTATTAAAGTTGTTGCACAAACACAAACTAATGTTGTACAGCTCATGTAATTTTGTCTATTTTGTGATAAATATGTTGTACAGCTCATATAATTTATCATTTATCTATTTTGTTGCTTTGGTGACTGGAGTTTTGGTCGTGGTTGTTGCCTTTGTGGTTGGTTGCTATGTACTTCAGCTACTTCCCGTAGCTTCATTCTTCCGCAAAAATGGACCCAGTAAGGCACCAGGCCTTTGCTATGAAAGGTCACTTACAGTAAAATCACAGGTGTAAGTTCTATCACTAATAAATAGTGTTGATAATATCGATAGGTTGGTCCTCACCCATGCCAGCTTAAACATTAAATCAACTTAGGGATTCAGGCAGTTTCTTACCATCATTAAACAAGGTGAAAAAACAGTTATAAAAGTCAACTCTCAACGGGTGCTTGCTAATTTGGTCTTTAGCCATTGCCAGCCTAAACATTAAATTGGTTTAGGTATTCAGGCATCTTCCCCGTCATGAGTAAATTGGGGAAAAAACTATTGTGAAAGCCATGCTGTGATGCCAACAGCTCTTTGTTCATGGCAACATTAGTTGTTACATTGTGTTGCTAATAATTCTAGGTTGGTCTTTAGACCTTGTCAGCTTAAACAATTAAATCAATTTTGGGGTTTAGGCATCATCCCCACCATCAGGAAATGGGGGGAAAAAACGGTTGTGAAAGCCATGTCCTGATGTCAACAGCTCTTCATTCATGGCAAAGGTTAGTGTTGCTAATAAATCTAGGTTTGTCTTTTAGCCCTTGCCAGCTTAAACAATTAAATCAATTTAGGGTGCAGCCATCTTTCCCACTGTCATTAAATGTAGTGTCAAAATTACTGTGGAAGTCATGCAGTGATGCCACAGCCCTTCATCCATGGCAACATCAAGTTCGTTTAATTTGACTTTAGGCATTTTGGCTTTCACAGTTTTGATGGGTCTTTTGTTCTTATTTATTTTGTGGTTGGGGTTTTCGTAACCTCAAATCCGCTCTTTTGAGGGCTGATTGTTGTAGTAATTATGTGTTGTTTAGTTTGTGGTTGGAGTTTTTCTACAATCATTTGTATTGTTGCATTGCTCTTGTTTATTGTGTTTGGGATATTCCTAAGTTCAGTCTCTCCTCTGAGGGCTGATTGTTCTACCGTATCATTGCATTGTTCAATATTTAAAAAGAAAAAGAATTTCATATTCTATTATTTGCATGTCAGAATGACGTCTCTTCAATCATGACATCATAAGTTGTTAAATTTGACTTTCTTTATATTTTATGGCATTTGCGTAACAATTTCCCATTATAATCTGTAATATTTGCAGCTCGCCATGACTGCAAAGTCTGCCACTGACTTGCATCACGTTAAATGTAAAATTACCATCAAAAAAATAGTTGGTAAACCTGCTGTACGCCCATAACAAAATGCAGAAATGGGCATTTACCATATGAAATCATATGATAGCTAAAAGTGCACGTAAACTGTCATCTGCCTTGCCCCTGAATACGAGAAAATTATGCCCTCAAAACAGCAAGTGACGCTTGAATCCTGATTCTAGGGATAACTAAGAGTGCATGTACACATGAGCATATTATAAATCAAGTGTGATCAATCTGCGATTATACACTCACTTTTAAAGCCCAAATTATGGATCCACACCATTGGGTAATGTGTTTAATTTATACATAACTGGCTTTCAAATTTAGCTAGTGCTACCATTTACTTAAAATACGACACTGAAAACTCCAGAAGATAGAAAAGACTGAAGTAACACTGTATCCCAATGCTGGTATTACCCATGAGAATACTCGAAATTGCATATCTGTATTTAACAACTAGCCTAGAAATCTAGGTGAGAGGAACCAGTGGTTTAACAGATTCCAACTAAAATAAATTTAACAAATATAGAACCAAATTTTATTTATGATTTATTACCACCCAACAAAATCATGTGCTTTTATAAAGTGGGCTTTAAACCTTGAGTTTTACGCAATGAACTTGCCAAGTACACATAAATTCATGTTATCATGTTGACTGATCGATAAATTAATTCTTAAATATATAGCACAATCGAAATATAAAAAATAGATACAAAACAAATCGACATTTAAAAACCTACTTCTTGATGATATTCATAAAATACAATAGTGTAATGTTATAATTGCTCATATCCACAGCAATCATACAATACAAAACAACTTTCAATGAATTCTAAAATATATGGCACAATACTTATTAAAACCTAATTGAACATTAATGAACTTCATAAAATACAATGGTGGTGTAATGTTATAATTGTTCGTATTCACAACAATCATACAATACAAGACAACTTTAAATGAATTCTTAAATATATAGCACAACCGAAACATAAAATTAGATACAAAACAAATGACATTCTTTTCAAAACCTGCTTGAATATTCATGAAATTCATAAAATACAATGGTGGTGTAATGTTATAATTTTGATATTGCTATCAGGATTCAACCGTGTAGTTTTTAAGTCAAACTCATTGACCCATGTTTCATGAGTAGTGGTTCACAAGAACCCATCTCTCATGATAATGAATGGTCCACTTAGCACTCATTGCATCTAGTTGATGCTCACAGAGGTGAAGCACTGGGCCGTCCCGGGAGGTCACCCATCCCAGTATTGCTCCAGCTCAAGCGCGCTTAACCACAGAGTTTTCCCCAAGGTTAAGCCCACTTAGCTTGCAACCCCATTTGCAAAACCTTCAGCAAGTGTTGTGTGTTATGAACCATTCATTATAGAGCCCCTTTAGCTCATCAATTTATAATTGTTCATATTCACAGCAATCATACAATACAAAGCAACTTTCAACTTTCATTTCAGGAATGGTGTGGTAAGCATTATCAAGTTAAATAGTTTTGATAAATTACATGATAACAATCTCCCAATATTTAATCCAAATCAAAGATTTGTTAAGAATTAACCTCGGTCAATGCTCAGAAATACTAAAGTTTTAACGAAATATAATAATATGTAATTATATATAATGAATTAGAAAATGAGACATTAGATCCTACCCTTCCATTTGCTTTCAAAGTTCACCAAACCAAACAGGCCTTAACATAAAATCTCTTAAACAGGCATGAAAGTATCAATACTACTTGGCTTGGAAGTTTAATATTACACATTATGAAATAGAAAATGCAGACATTGGTTTCTTCCTTCTCATTTGCTTTCAAAGTTCACCAACCCAAGCAAGACCTTAACGTGGGCTCTTTTAAACAGTGCGAAAATATTAAATCGCTTGGCTTGGAAGTTTATTTTTTAATCGACAGATCTACAAATGCAAAGGATATAAAACACAATCTATAAAGTAAAACCATAGTGCGAAACCAAATCCATTGGAATGCATAAAAGCTAAAAATCTCGCCCTTCAATACAAAAAGTTTACCCATATCTCCTCTCTTGTTCCAAATATGACAGGTTGTCACAAAAATTGCAGATTCCTGCCACTCTGATATCCCAAAAGGACCCCCGAACAATAATATTTGACGGTGCATCATTGAAATGTTCTTTGAATATTGCCAGTATCAGAGGAAGAAAATGCAGAGTGAAAAGGCATAAATATTTTTTTTTTAAATTGGAAGGAAGAAAATCTTCCTCATCAAGGCATATGTGACTGAAAACTTCTTTTTATCAGCAAGGAGAAGTCCACGCCGAACTTGGCAGCCCCATGATGTATATGGTCATCGCGTAGAAGAATAGCAGTTCCTGCAATTTAAAGGGACCCATTCAACTTTACTCTAAGTTCAACAAATATTATATCTATTTATTATTTAACAGTCAGTAGACTTAAAAGAACACACCCAAAATCTCATTATAAAAGTTCTCTTGGATTACCAGATGAGTCCTGAAATCTAAAGATAATCATCTAACATCCATCAAGATTAGCTATAAAAAGTACATCAGTGTACAGAGTATACTGACAAACAAAACATCACATGAATAAGTGGCTAAAACAATAATAGAAATTTACAAGTTGGAATATCAATCAGACTCCCCATCGGCTCTCTGCTATTTGAAGACAATCCAGCATAAAATCAAAATGCAGTTCTGAGAAACACTGTACCAAAAACAATAAACACACGCCAATCAATTGTTACAAAACTAGCAGGATAAAAAATCTGACACAAATGGCTCGAAGTTTAACCTGCTCAAGAGGAATTTGCCAGAACTGACTCAAGCCTTGTATTAGGAGGGTAAAGTTTACAAACAAAATATAAGTTAAACTACAAACTATAAAATATAAGTTCTCTTATGTTCTGCTTTCAATGCATGTGACATTGCACATCTTGTAGGATCCATCTACACTCCCTTGCATGGGAGCATAAGGAGCACAAATATTTTCTAGGCACAAATATAATGGCTTCTGAATCTCTACTTCTAATGGTCATATCAAACCATATCCCATCAGTTAAGGCATTTAGTCCAGCAAAGCTCCGCAATTGTAAATAATTGTCAGAATTGTGCACAACAACAGTTAAAATACTCTAACAATATATCACCAAAACAAAATAAAATGAACCATGTCTGACGACAACAGATAGCAGGTTCTCAACGAAGGGGTAAATTACTAAATAGCCAACAGAGTAACACAAAAAAATCCCTCTTATTTTAGGAAATCAATGGCTGACAAGGACAAAACTGATTGCCATATGATTCTCCTGAACAAGTTGGGCACATTTAAATATTGAGACTGATTTTTTAATAGCTTTCTAGGTATGTATGGTTTTCGTATATATATATATATATATGCATTCGTAGTAAGAGCATGAACGAGAACAGAGAAAATCAAATTAAGAGTTTATAACTATTGGAACCTACTAAAATAAGGTGGAAAACAAATTTAAAAAAAACATATAGAATGAACAGAATATTCAATGAGGCCTTTCACGGGTAACAAACATATCATTAAATAATTATAAAATCCATGACTTTCAAATAGATTAAATTTAAGATCACATAGAAAATTATTGAACATTTCCACTAAACATTCCAAGGGCCAAACTTATTGAAATAATGAAGAAGATTAAAACTGCATAGATTTGCATGGTCTAAAAATGAAATAACAACCAACCCAACCAACACTTAATGCACCTTTGGATGATCTGATTGATTTGTATATCAAGTTTTTAAACTATTATTAATACAAAATATCCAAGTGACAATGCAAAGTACAACAAAAGAATGCACCTAAACAGAAAAAAAAGTCCCTCAAACCAAAATCTTAAACACATGGCATGTTGGCATGTTGCTACATTCAAAAAATGAAGCATTAACTTATAAACCTACATAATATGCTCTCTGGAAAAAATTCCACATAATCAATCAGTTACAGTAAAACAAAGAGTCCTATATCACTATTTCAAGACCAAACTTGATATATCCCATATAGACTAGCCTCTTGACAACAAAAAAAGAAGAAGAATATAGAACCGACTAAATCAAGTTATTATGGGTTTCATAGTTTATACAACAAAACGTAATGGGATACATGAAATCAGATTCGCAATGCCAACCTAACAAGTAATGCGGTAGTTATGTGGCATTTCTTCCATTACCTGCACTATGCAAGTCCTACATAACAGCCTTGTGTTCCACTAGTTAGGGTAGGTTAAGGTTTTTTTCTGCTTTTAATTAAAAAATTATTTTATTGGATCCCAGGTAAGTTATTTCTGGGTTTGCCCGGAGTATAATCCAGACCTGTTGATTTGGCACAGATATGTTCAAACAGGTACCTGGGCCAAATACACAACCTGCGGATGTAACCTGCCCTAACCCAGGCAAGACCCAATCTAAGTTTGTCAAGGGTTCTGGCAAACTTAGAAACAGAGACAAATGTTGTGACAACACATCTGACATAACATCAAAAAGAACAATGATGACAATAGTGAACAAAGTACATAGAACCAATCAATTCAAAAGTGCTTATATAGTCAATATGCAATGATTTACATAAAGATCGAAAGGGACTTGAACAATGCTCATAGATTTCTAACAATACAAAAAATAATGGCATTCCTATACAGAGCGCATAGAACCACTGTAGTCCTAACCATTTAAGTCATTTGTGTTTATATAATCAAAATGCAACAAAATACATGAAATCAAATGGGAATGAATATGCTTGAAGATTTGTTGCAACAAACAAACCAATGGTGAAAATTGACAACAGATAACATAACTGGTTTAAGTTAATATAATGAGAAAAGCAATGAAAACACAAAATCAGATGGTACCGAACAATGAATATAAAAAAGAAACATAATACCAAAAAAATAACCAATGATGATAATCGGGAACAGAGTACATAGAACAAATTGAGATTAGTCATAAATCATAACCAATCAAGTAGCTTATATTGTTTATCTTTAAATAATCAAAATACAATAAAATGAAATAGGACTGAAACCTGATTATAGACTATTTTTATCTACACGAGTAGCAAACTGCCATAAAAACAGTGAAGAAATTCAAGAAAGGAGTATATCAAACCAAACCAATTAAGTCAAAAATGTTTGTATGAAATCAAATGAGAGTGGAGATCAATCATAAATTTGTAATCCTTCAAAAGTAACAATTACAGATTTGCAACTACACAAACTCGCCAATATTACATGTAAACAATACAATAGTGGCAATTGAATGCAGATCAGAGAGAGACAATCAAGTCATGAGTATTTTATACAACCAAAATGTAATGAGATACAAGAAATCAAGTAGGCTAGGCCAACCTAATATGGCATATATGATGGCATTCCTCCTAATTAATTCATCAGTATTTATATATAACTAAAATGTAATTAAATACAGGCAACCAAATGGACTCAAACACTAATTATAAATTTATAACAATACAGTTAATAATAATATACTTGTAATACTACAAGTGTAATAATTATAGATTTGTAATGATTTTTTCACAAAGGCAACGCAGTAGAAAAAGCAATGGTACCAATTGAGAGCAGAGCACATAGAACCGATGTAGGCAAAAGTGTTATATCATCAAAATGCAATGGACGCGGAATAAAATGAATCAAGTAGGCTAGGCCAACCTAATATGGCAGGTATGATGGCATTCCTCCCAACGAGCTGCCCCCTCCCTGCGAAGTTCTAGGCAAAGCGGCAGACTGGCTCAACTGCGAATTTTGATAGCCACTCAATCCACCTTGCAGAGCTCCCGCCTGCGAACCGTAAAGCCCATGCACCCCGGGGTTAACGCTGCCCTCTCCACCGCCATAGCCCCCAATACTCGGATGGGTTCCATAACCACTGCCAGAGCCCAGTGAAGACGGATTCAAGGACGCCACCAGAGAAGGATTAATGGAACCAACAAGCCCCGTGTTCAAGCCACCAAAGTTCTGATTTTGACTAGCCAAAAAGGCGGCATTGAACCCCTGATTAAAAGGAAATGCCCCGCCCAATAAACCCTGAGCGGCCGCAGCGGATCCTAGAATCGAACCCTTGCCATGGGTTAAAGCAAGGTCATTAGGGTCCAGAGGCCCTGTAACCAAAGACGGCACATTACTCTTCTGCTTTTTATTCTCCGTGGCTCGCTTGCAATTCATGGCATGGCCATCAATATTCTTGTTGGGCTCCTCCAGAGCCTTTCTGGCACCTTCCGCAGTCTTATAAATAAAAAGAGCATAACCTTTGGATTTTCCGGACTGTTTATCAAACCCTAGCGGCCCTTCTTCTATTTCCCCATACTTAACAAAATGCTTCAGAAGCTTATCAGCACTTACATCGGCAGGAACAGGACTCACATAAATTTTCCGTCCAACGAAGTCCTTCACTGGCTGGGGCGGAGTCGGGCCGGCGCAGGCCATCTGGCAGTTGACCATCCGGCTGCCGATTTTCTTGGTGGGCTCCTTTAAAGACCTCTGTGCGGCGTCCATATGCTTGAAGGTCACGAATCCATAGCCCTTGCATTTCCCGGTGGCTTTGTCATTGATGACTGTGCAGTCCTCGATCTCACCGTGTTCGGCAAAGACCGCTTTCACGATGTCCGATGTGGCGTCCCAGCCAAGTCCGTGGACAAAGATTTTTCTGTGCGCGAGGTCTTTGTCTGCGAGCTTTCGAATGCTTTTCAGCGTGTTGGGCTTTTTCATAGCGGCCTCGCACAGTATGGCGATGAGCTGATCTTTGCTGAATGGCTCCAGCAACTTTGTGATTTCTTCCTCCCCCTCGTCGCCATTATTGTTCTGTTCGCTTTCTTGTGCTTCGACTTTTATAGGTTCTTGTTTCACGCCCGCTTGCTCTTGAACCTTTCGCTTCTTCGCCATGGCCGCTGCTCCTGGTTGAAGGTTTTACAAACCCTAGAAACCCTCCAGCAAAATAGAGTGTTCACGATGACGAATTAGAGGACGGATTCTAACGATGGGTTTTCACAGGATTTTCTTAAATGAAATTTTAACGACTTTATATTTCTAAGTGGCATTTGCCGTAATTAGGGCAAAACTAGTGAAATGGGATGCTGTAAAGATTTGAATCCTACGCCGACGTGAGTAGCGGTATTCGTTAGAATAGACAACATACTAGCACTTGCACCATAGAAAATTTGGGAGAACATGTAAAATTTGTTGTTTATTTCTTAATATATGAAAATATTTATTAATAATTATTAAAAATATAATTATGAAATTTTATTTTAAAATTATTTAATTAGAGATATTATTAAAACATCAAGCAATGTAAATGAAAAAGGAAAGTTGTCATCAAATTGAAAAATTTATGAAATTTTATTTTAAAATTATTTAATTAGAGATATTATTATAACATCAAGCAATGTAAATGAAAAAGGAAAGTTGTCATAAAATTGAAAAAACATTGTCAATGAAATAGAATGTTTTTATTTAGTTGGTAAATCAATATGTATGTGACTTTTACATCATAAGTGAGATTTTTGAGGCTTTTACATAATATTTTGGAGGATTTTATTATTAAATGGCAGCTTATTTACAATTAAACAGTCGAACCAAATTAAGAGACGCGGTTGATTTACAATTAGCTTGTTTTTCGGTAACTCAACACTAGTTTAGTTTAACGATGAATAAATCTTGTTTTCAGGCGTGAGACATGTTTACTGAACAATTTTGGACTTGCAAGTCCTCATAAAGTCTATCAGCTAATTATTTAGCCTTGCTTATCGAAGGACTAGACTATTGTAAGGGAAAAAACACAATCCACATATATATTTTAAGTTAAATTATCACTTTGCATCAAAGGAGGTGTATGGATTATATCAATAGAAAATTATATCTAAGTTAAGATGTTAGAGAAAACGATTTGATATGTGCATGGAATATACATTAATTTAATTTACAATATCTTCCATATAGAATAGTATTTTTTGTGGATACAATTTTGAAATATAATTTTGATTTTAGATTGATGATTTGTCTGTAAGTATTGCTTCTAGATTTGATTGTGTTGATGCAAAAACTTCAACACAATCAAATCCAAAAGCAATACTTACAAACAATATGGATTGTGCAAACTTCATATCATTGATGATTTGTCTTCAAGCTATTATTTTTCTTTCTGAATTTCGCTTCATACTTTTAGTGGTTTGTTTGTTTTGGTTAACAACTTGACAATTTTACATGTAGAAGATATAAAACAAACAAATTAATTAAAATACACTGATCCACAAAAAAATATGAGACTCCACTTAAATCATTTCTCACCCATTCAAACAAGATATTTGTTGAAAACATCATGAATATTAGTAATACCTTAGTAAGATTAAGTAAGAATCACAAGTTTGGGTAGCATCAATTTAGTAGGCAAACTATCACATTGTATATGACAAATAATCAATTTCATTAATTATTTAATATTTATAGAAGATCATTTTAATTTTGTTTTCAAATATATATTTTTGTGTATGTACACATAATATACCATTATACCCTAATTTTAAAAATGGTGTCTCAATCCTACTTTTGGTGAATATGAATCAACCTTATTTATTTAAAAGATAGGTCAAAACCTATTTGATAAAATTGCAAGAAAATATATATTAAATTAATCTTAGAATATATATTAAATTAATCTTAGAATATGGTGTTAGCGTATGATAGTCCATGCAACATCTAGAAGAAAAAGGTAATTAAAAGATAAATGTCAATTCAAATACCTTCAAAATCGTGCACACTTTTGTCTATATTCTTCTTGTGATAAAACCTTATCATCGACATTATTGATAGCATATCACAATTTGGGCATAATCATAAGGTAAGTCGCTTGACATGGTTTGAGCAGCGTGCTTTTTAAGTACACAACCAGATCAATTTTGTTGTATTTTATTTCATTCTAAATTTTTATTATTATTATTTATTAAATGAAGGTATTGGTTATGTGGTTTTATCTATGGTTGTTTCATATATGATTACAAGCCTTTATTGAAAGCCTCTATAAGGAACTCACAAGTAGAAACAATTTGCTAATTCTAATGGTTTATACTGCATGCTAATTCTCATGGTGTTTTCTAGTTGGCTTTAGTTATATGATGATGTGGGTGCAAGATTTTTTAATCCATTATGATGGACTCTTATGAAAAACAAAATAGAAATTATAGAAATAAAAAATAATGCAGACCAAGAAAAATTGCACAGAGTGGAATGAGAGGTGGAAATTTGTGAGAGGGATTGATTGTTGTTTTGATACACCTGGGGGTAGTATGATGGACCATTTGAAGGATTTGAGGTTCCAATACATGTGCTAGGCAAATAAATGTAAGTGTTCACATTTTAAAAGGCATTGTCATGGCTATGATGAATGCTAATAATGAATGTGAAAATGGTTTGGTGAAACACACTCAACAACATGCACATGAAGATATGGCTTGGTGTACAACTCCTTCAACTTCTAGCAATAGCCCAATCAAGAAGCCAATGCCTCATGTGTGTATGTCACTTAGACTTCAAGTTAAATAATAACCAAATGATGAGGGTAACATGATTAGATATACATATTATAGGATTATAGGTTCATGTGAGCTATAAGTTTGAGGATATGTTGGAAACAAAGAGTCAGTGTCTTTAAGCATGGAAGGAATGTATTATGATAGGATAATGGTCCTTTTTAGTTTCAATAGGAAATCCTACAACTACATATATACAATTTATATACTCACTAGATAGAAAATAGAAAATAGAAAATAGGAAAATGGTATTATAGATTCTTCAAATTTCCATTTGAAATGCCATTTGAGTACTTTGCTACAACTCTTGTATTTTTATTTATAATATTCATTCTATATGAAGAAACATTAGGTGGTGATCTACAAAATAATACATAAATACAATTACCAACTACATAGACTACCCTAAGAGAAAATTTATGGTAGCTTAGAGCATATCAAATATTCCATGAGTTATATGATTTGAAGGGAAATTTGATATACATATTGGGTGGTGATCTATAATATATTGGTCAGTTGCACAAAATGCATCAATAGCATGTTCAAGGAAAATCAAACCATATCTTAAGGATAGGGACATTTGATATGATGTCTTCCACCAATAAAAAATTTTATTGACAACTTATCAATTTTTATTAGCATGAGACAACTTCCTAACTGTTTAAGAATATTACATTTAACTTCATCCCTTTTGATTTCCAAGTAGATTTTGTAATGAAATAACTTGCATAGTAGAGGAATATGATAGAAAATATGCTACAAATATTTGATAATAACTGAGAATAACAAGCCACTTTGAGGAGGGAAACCTCCAAATATCTCCAATGAGAACACAATTCACAATCTGATGATGAAATAAAACTTGCAACCTCTTATATATACCTTACTTATCTGTAGGATATCACCTAGGTTGACTTAGATAACCATATATAAGCCCTAGGCCGACCTAATTAACTAAATAGTATAATAATAATAATATGAATTAATTAAGAGTTAAGATAGCCATGATTTGACTATTAATAAACCAATGTACTCTAATAAATAAGTCTCGTATCATGTCTAGACCCTCTTCAAAGAAGCATTGTCCTTAATGCTAAGCAATTTTAGATGCTTCTGAATGAACTCCTCGTCCTCCCATGTGAATTCTTCCATTTGATGAGATATTGAGTGAGTGTTCTAGTCCTTAGCTTCCTTGTGCATTTCTAAAGAATAAAATCTTGTTCCAATATGATTCTTCCTTCTTCATCAAGCTCCAGTAATATTGTATGAGTAGGGATATTATTCCCAATTACCTTCTTTAAATATGAAACCTGAAAAACTAGATGTATCTTTATTGTTGATGGAAAGTCAAGCTTGTAGGTTGTTGCAAGTATGTGCAAATTGGTGTTGTCATTGATTTCAACAAGCCTATGTTGTCATTAGCTTTTGTAGTATGCAATGGGGGATTGTTGCAAGTGTTTGTTACAGTTGGCGTTGTCTATGCTTTGATTGGTTGCATTATGTTGTCATTAGTAAAGCTACCGGTGTTAACCTCCAGTGTTGCTTTGATAAGCTTTTGTATATGGATATAGTAGTGCTAAAGATGATGAGGATTTGTTTCTAGTGCTCTTCTTCCAAGTGCTTTTTGAGAAAATTTGATAAAAAGAGGAAACAATATGTTGAAGTGGTGTTTTGGGTTGCAAAGGTGTGTTCTTGTGTTGCTCTACATTTCTTTTAGGTTGAAAATCTACTCGTGTGGTTTAGATATGTTGATCAGGAATGTATATAGGTATTATATCTAGAATTTGGTGTGTTGGATAGTTGTGCAAAAGAAGTTGTGCTCATTAGAGTTTGAATTGTGCATTGTAGAGGTGTCTGCGAAATGTCTAGGAGAAATGTCTTTGCTCCGCATTTCTCCACAATTATGTTTCAGGTCTTGCAAATCTAAAGGAATATTGATGGTGTCAGTATCTTGCTTTTGTCAATATGGTTCATGGTTTGGTGCTCCAAAAGATAATTTTCTGAGTTACAATGTATGGTAGAGTTGTCTAGATGTACTGTGTGTGTACATTCTTCAGGTGAAAGTTGTTGTGAAGGAGTTTTTTGGATTTTAGGGTGTCTATGTAATATTCTAAATCATGCTCAGGTGAAATTTTTTCCACAAGTTATGGATGGATTAAACGAAGTTTCTACTTAAAATATTGATGGTGTTTACATAGGTAACAATTGACCTAGCATTTACACTACTTGCGAAGGTGCTTTAGTGTTTGTGGAAGCATGGCATGGTATGTCAAGATGGATTTAGGTCCTAACTAAGGAATTGTGTGGTCCACCTTCATTCCTTTCCACCGTGGGAATGTTTGGGTTTTGACCTAATTTGAATTTGCATGATGGAGGTGCATAACTGACCTTGGAGAAAGGTTTCAAGGTTGAAGACGATATATATATGAGTTGAGTTGTTGAAGGGTGACAAGATAGATGAGTATAATGTGAACTGCAAAATTGTAAAGTGAAAAATTAAGAAGTGCAGTGCGAGCTTTCAAGTGTTGGATTATTGGATGTAGTGATCAGAAGGTGTTTGCAATCATTCAAACAGACTGTGAAGTAGTTGGAGCAATTGTGGTGGATTCCCTATTGCATTGAGATCATGTTCTCTATGTAACATTTCTTCTTTATCTTCTTTTTCTATTTTGGTAGTGAGCCTTTGGCTATGAGGCTTTCTGGGCAGTGTGCCCTTCTGGCAATGAGTTGTTGTAATCGGTTTTGCAATTATTTATATTGTGAGCTAATCCTCATCGTGGTTTTTCCCTTCTTGGGTTTTCCAAGTAAATTTGGTGTTCTCTTGTGCATGGTGTTAAGTTGATTTAGTTTTAGTTATTTTCTTTTCATGTTAAATCATCACAGCATATCAAGGGTTTAATGAGTGAATGTGGATTTGAATGTTAATGAGGGTTTTGAAGGTTTACGGTATAACTGATTCACCCCCCCTCTCAATTGCCTTGTTCATTCAATAATTGGTATCAGAGCAAGGTTCCTTGGAGAAAAGCTTAATTGCTTGAGGTAGATATGGGATGGTGTACAAGAAGGAGATCCCTATGTTTGAGGCATAGGCTATGCATTCTAGAAGATAAAGATGGAAAGCTATATGGTTTACCTTAGATATGATGTCTGGAAGTCAGTGAATGATGGATATACTTTTCTTGCAAATGGTTTGAGCACAAGTGATGAGATCAAGGCCTATGAAACCAATGGTAAAGCTAGGTTTGTTCTCTTGAGTAGTCTTGCAAATTTTGAATTAGTGAAAATTATGGATTTGAAAACTGCTAAACAAATTTGGAAAAAGCTAGAAAGTATTTATGAAGGAGGTGAAAAGGTTAAACAAGCTAAGATGCAAAATCTAAAAACCATATTTGAGAACTTGCGAATGTTTGAAGATGAAAATATCACAAGCTACATGTAGAGGTTAAATGAAGTGGTCAATGCCATCAAAGGTCTTGGTGGAAAAGTCAAAGAATCAAAAGTGGTAAAGAAATTTCTCAAAACCCTTCCTAAATCTTACAGTCATAAAGTTTCTACTATTAGTGAATTTGAAAATTACAATACTTATACCAGAGATCAGTTGTATGGTTCATTGATTGCTTTTGAAATGAGATAATTTGGTACAAATAATGGTGCAAAAGTTAAGACTGCTTTCAAGGTTGGAAAATCAGAGAAGATTGAAGATTCAGATCAAGATGATCTTGATGATGTGGAAGCTAACTTTGTGAGAAGGATGAAAAAGGGTACCAGTAAGTACAAAGGTAAATTACCTTTCAAATGTTTCAATTGTGGAAAGATAGGTCACTATGCTTCAATATGTCCAAACAGAGTTATGAATAATAAAAACAAGGAAAACAAAGGTAAGATGATTAAGAAAAGCTATTGTGTTAGAGAAGATGCAAGTATTTCCGATGATGAATATGATTATGGAGATGATGATGATTGTGATTTATTTTTTATGGCTTTAGAAGATGAAACCAATTCTGCTAACTCTGAAAGATGTGTGAAGGAAAGTGCTTCAGAGATGAAGGATAAGATTGAGGGTACTTTGGTATTTATTTTTCATGTTAGATAGGATAAGAACCATTGGATTATTGATAGTGGTTGCTAAAATCATATGACTGGAGACAAGAGTAAGTTTGTTAAACTTGAAAAGTATGATGGAGGACTTGTTAGATTTGATGATGATTCAAGTGCTAAGATTTGTGGAATAGGTTCAATCAATTTTAAAGGAAAGCATAATACTGATGATGTTTAATACCATGTTAAGGGTTTAAGGCATAACCTCTTGATTGTTGGAAAAATGTGTAGTAAAGGATACAATCTTATGTTTCAAGATAATGGATGGGAGATTAGAAAAGGGTATGTAACTGTAATTGTTTTTGGAAAAAGGTTAGATAGAAATTTTTATCAGCTCAAGGGTGTTGATGGTCATTGTTTTATGACTCAGATCAATGAAAGTTGGTTATGGCATAGGAGGATGTATCACATCAATTTTGATAACTTGGTAAGAATCAGTTTAGTTCAAGCAGTGAGAGATCTGCCAAAGATTTCAAAGCCTATCAATGTTGTCTACAAGGATTATCAAATTGGAAATAGAACAAGAAGAAGCTTCAAAGGAAAAGATCATTCTACTACTAGATTGTTGGATTTGGTGCATACAGATCTGTGTGGTCCTACAAGAGTGAGAATTCTTCAAGGTGACATGGATTTCCTGCTTTTGATTGATGATTATTCTAGAATGACATGGGTTA
The DNA here is from genome assembly GCA_007258455.2 of Sequoia sempervirens. Lineage (NCBI taxonomy): Eukaryota > Viridiplantae > Streptophyta > Pinopsida > Cupressales > Cupressaceae > Sequoia > Sequoia sempervirens. The sequence continues at coordinate 157,194,012 of VDFB02000017.1, read as the reverse complement.
CTTTTCTTAGAGAAAAATATGAAGCACTAGAAAGATTCAAAGAATTTAAAGTTATGGTTGAGAATGAGATGGAAATGAAGATCAAATGTTTGAGATCCAACAAAGGTGGAGATTTCACCTCTAATGAGTTTAACATGTTTTGTGAGAATCATGGCATAAAGAGGAACTTGTTTGCTCCTAGAACTCCTTAGCAAAAGGGAGTGGCTGAAAGGAAAAACATGATTTTTCAAGAAGTTGCAAGGACTATGATGAAAGAAGCTAACCTACTAGAAGTTTACTAGAGAGAAGCAATGCATACTGTTGTTTACATGCTTAACAGAGTTTAAGTAAAAGGAAACAACACAAAGACTCCCTAGAGTTGTGGTATGGATGGATCCCTACTGTCAAGTACTTCAAAGTGTTTGGAAGCAAATGTTATATTAGAAGAGATGATGAAAACTTGGGAAAGTTTGATGCAAGGTCTAATGAAGGTATCTTTCTTGGATATTCTACTAAAAACAAAGCTTACATATGCTACAACAAAAGATAGAGAAAGGTTGTTGAGAGTGCAAGTGTCAAAGTTGATGAAGATTTACAAAATCCAGTGGTGATAGATGGCTATGAATCAGATGAACTTACTTTCAGAGAAGAAAAAGAAAAAGCTAAGGAAAAGGAAGTGCAAAATGAAGAGGAAGAAGCTTCAGAAAAAACCTCTAGAACCCAAAAGTATGCGTAGAGGAATCATTTTGAAGAACTAGTCATTGGAGGAAAAAGAAAAGGTGTATTAACAAGAAGGAAATTTGTTGAAGAAGAGATAAATTTGTGCTTACTTTCTAAAGTTGAACCTAGAATAGTAACCGAGGCATGCAAAGATGAACATTGGATAAAGGCTATGGAAAAAGAACTTTTGCAGATTGAGAAGAATCAAACTGGGAACTTTTCCCAAGACCAGCAAACAAGAACATAATTGGAACTAAGTGGGTATTAAAAAACAAACTAAATGAGAATGGAGAAGTGGTAAGTAACAAGGCAAGACTTGTGTGTAACAGTTACTCACAGGTTGAAGGAATAGACTTTGAGGAGACATTTTCTCTAATGGAAAGAATGGAAGAAATTAGGATGTTCTTGGGTTTTACAACATATAAGGACTTTAAGGTTTATCAAATGGATGTGAAGCCTGCTTTCTTAAATGGAGAATTGGAAGAAGTCTACATGGAACAACTAGTAGGATTTCAGTTATCAAACAAATTGGATATGGTCTGCAGATTGAAGAAGGCTCTATATGGATTGAAGAAAGCTCCTAGAGCTTGGTATGCAAGATTGGATAGGTATTTAATACAAGAAGGATTCAATAAAGGCACCACAAATAGTAATATCTACTTCAAAGTTGAAAAAGACTGAATTCTGATTATGGTTGTCTATGTTGATGACATAATTTTTGGAGGCAATGAAGCTATGTGTAAGAGGTTTGCAGAAGAGATGCAAAAAGTGTTTGAGATGTCTATGTTTGGGGAGATGAAATTCTTCCTTAGGCTAGAAATCAATCAAAAAAATAAAGGTATTTTTATTTCACAATCAAAGTATGTAAAAGAAATGTTGAAGTTTGGAATGGAAGATTCTAAACTGGTATGTACTCCTATGGTTACTGGTTGCAAATTGAGCAAGAATGATGAATCTCCTAAAGCTTATTAGAGAAATTATAGATCAATGATTGGATGACTACTATACCTAATTGCTACTAGATTAGAAATCATGCATGTAGTTTGTCTTGTGGCTAGATTTCAAGAAGACCCTAGAGACTCACATGTTGCAGTAGTGAAGAAGATATTCAAATACTTAAAGGGAACTCTAGATCATGGCTTGTGGTATCCAAAGGATACTAATTTCACCTTGAGTGCTTTCATAGATGCAAATTTGGTTGGTTGTGTTGATGATAGGAAAAGTACAAGTGGTGGTGCATTCTTTCTTGGATACAAATTAGTATCATGGCTAAGTAAGAAACAAGATCCAGTTTCATTATCTACTGCAGAGGTTGAGTACATTGCAACATCTTGTTGCATACAAGTGTTGTGGATGAGGCAAACATTGAAGGATATGAGAGTGGTGTGTGATGAGCCTATTTCTATCTTTTGTGATAATACACGTGTAATCAATATTTCAAAGAACTCAATTATGCATTCAAGGAAAAAACATATTTCAATTTGATATCATTTTCTGAGAGAGGAGGCTATGGAGAATGAAGTAAAGCTTGAGTATGTGCCTACAAAGGATCAAATTGTCGACATATTCACTAAGGCTCTTCCTAAGGATACTTTTGTGTATCTCTGATAGAAGTTGGGGGCTATTGCCCCTCCTTCCTTGAACTAGATGCATATGGAGATGCATCAATCTAGTGAATCTCAAGATTCATTCTTTAGTATAGGCTGATGTTGGTGGCTACCTCTCAGGGGGGAGTAGGTAGTGGCATTGTTGATTGTTACAGCTAGAAAAGTATGTGTTTCCATTGTGCAGAGGTTGTTGATTCGGTACAAGTTCTAGTGTGTGATCCTAAGGGGGAGTATGTAGAGTGGAAAAGGAAAGTAAGTTGCAGTGCAGTAGCAAGTAGTTTTGATCTATGTCAAAGGGGGAAACTAATGCAAACATTTTTCCCTTTGCCATTGATATCAAAGGGGGAGAGTGAAACATGTGAAAAAGTCTATCTATAAAGGAGGAGAGAAAGTGAGAGAGTTACGAGACCGAGGATGGGACGAGGGGATGGAGGTCGGGGAGGTGGAGGATATGATGATGGAGGAGATGGCCGAGGGGACAAGGGGAGAGGGGATCAAGGGGATAAGCGAGGCTGAGATGGGAGAGGTAGGGATGGTAGACCACCTCATCCACCGAGGAGGGACGATAGTATATAGGTAGCAGAGACCCATCACTGGGAGGGAGAGATACCAATAGAGGTGGCAGTGGGAGAGGTACAGATAAATGCACCTCGTCAAGAGGAGAGGCAACTAGAGGGTGAGCAATTGGTAGTGGATGTGGATGTGGGAAAGGTCAGCCATGATGAGGAGATAGTAGATCGAGAGGAGAGGGAGAGGGACATCATGGATGAGGGCTTGGAGGACATCCCCATTTTGGAGAGGATGGATGTGGAGGGGGACTAGTTAGTGGACGATCAGATTGCTCAACTATAGGCATAGTTGTAGGCAACATTGATCAAGGTACAACAACTATAGGCAAAGAGGGATTTAGTTGTTAGCAGGGCAGTGTAGGCAGAGCAGGTCTCTTCAAAATTTATGAGCAAAGGCAATGGGTTGACTATGGACATCCTACAAGAACTTAGGAGGGATTTCTAGGATGAGCAGTATTACAAAGACAATTATGAGAGAGAAATGCCTCCAGAGCACAGGGAGTTGAGTTTCTCAGAGGTTGAGAGCAGATCCCAAAGTAGGCAATCATAGAGCAATGGTGGGGTGTCACAAAGACTATCACCATATTAGAGGCCATTAGGGTCAACACATAGATCATTGGGATCTCACTAGCCCTAGGAGGATAAACCACCATCTAGAGGTCCCTCCCCATCAGGAGACAAAGAGAGCATTGGTAGTTCCATTTTACTATGCTTTTAGACGTTAACATTGATATATATATATATATGACTAAGCTTGAGAGCTCCATTTTTTAGATCATTTTGATGTTTTATTGTGACACTTATCATTTTTTGGTATATATATGCTAGATGTATGACTTTGGTGGTGATTTATGTGACATGTTATTTTATTATGCATGCTTCTATATGGTATGATGGATATGATGATGTTATGCATGTATGATATGATTCTATATGACCATGCCCTTCTATATGTTTTGATGTATTATGGATGATGATTTATGTTTTATGCTCATGGATGCTTTTCTACTTTATGATGTGTGGATGATGCATTCGATATGTAATACCTTACTATATGTATGATGATTCTATATTATTATGATGTTTATATGAATGCACAATGTGATCTATGATTTGTTATACCATGGACATTAGATGATGTGATGCAGTGTGAATGGTAAATATATATATGGGTGATGTATATGGAATGCAATGATTATGTATGATTTCCTTTTTGATCTACAAATGTGATAAAATGTATGCAATGAGATGTATGCATGATGTATTTTATGGATGTAGGATGACATCATGCGATCTGACCTAATATTTAATGCTTATATGGATGTATGCATGTATGTATAATGATACTATCTATATTTTTTGTATTTTTAGATATAATATGGACGTCCTAACATGTTCGAGATGATTCCTATGATGCTTATATGCTTCTAACATGATTATGCAGGATATTTTTGTGTGTCACAAGACGCTATCGGAATGAGTGTGGAAAATAAAGGTGGAAGCATTCAAAGAGGGTGAACATTAGCACAGAGGAGACGAATGTTATCATAGAGTTAGTGAAATGACAAGAGATGAACATTCTTGCTTTAATAGATGTAAACTTGCATGTTTATCATTATCATGCATCAAAATTATAGAAAATGGAGCAAAAACACCATGATATGACATAGACCAAGGTGTGTATGTTACCACTTACAAAAGATAGACAGTCAAAAGACAAGCCAAAAGACAAGGAATGCCAAGACTCATACTAAATACCCAATTGCCTTAGTATTTTTGTCAAGAAAAACCACAAACATCAATCAAAATAAAAGAGATCATAATCCATCATCACCCCCCTAAATACTTCATGGGACATCCTCAAGGTAGCTAGTAACTTTTTTTTTTTGTTTGAAAAAAAAGGGGTAAAAACTTTATTAGAAATCAGAAAAGAGCATTACAATAATAACCAAGGGACCCAGCCCCAAAAAACAAGGTGAAAACCCCACAGCATAAAACCACATCAACTATCCCCATGTATCCTCCTATCCTCCTCCAAGAACCGGTCCAAATCCAGATGCAGCTCAGGGTTAACTTGATCCCAATCCTCAACCTTCCAACCACTATCATGCTCAGAGGCCCATTTGGCCAAGCAGTCGGCAACACGATTCCACTCCCTCGGGATGTGAACAAAGGATGCCACCTCCATCCGAGAACTAACTTGAAGAATCCGCTGAACCACCGAAGCCAACTACCAATTTATATCAGATATCTTTCGCTCATTCAAGAGATTAATCAAAATCTGTGAATCAGCTTCACATATAACCTTTCTCCATCCCAAAGCAAGGGCCCTTTCAATAGCATGAAGAATCGCCAGACCCTCCATGAAGTTAACAGTCTTCACCCCCTCATGTATAGAGAACATAAAAATCACCGACCTAGCTAAGTCCCTGCCAACCCCACCAATTCCAGCAGGCCCAGGATTTCCCCTAGAAGAACCATCAGTATTGGTCTTTAAAAATCCATTGGGAGGAGGTAACCACCTTCCAACCCGTTGAACCCTATTTTTCCCATGCCTACAGTTCCTGGAACTGACAAAAGATGAATGAATTTCTTGAAGACCTAGTCTGGCCACCAACTCAGCATCACCTCTCTCCAAGGGGAAAACCACATCACATTTAGCTAAAACTGACTCCTGCACCATTTCTAGCATACGCATCCAAACTTGCCGACCCACCAACTTCTGATCATGAAAAATTCAGTGGTTCCGCTCTAGCCAAATTTGCCAAAGCAGAAAGGTAGGGCCCACGAACCAAACTTCCTGTAAAAAGGAAGCCATAGAAGGAGGTCTTCCCATACTATCCCATAATTCAACCAAAGAGCATGCATGAATACAAGGAAGCTTCCACACCTCCCACCACTAATGCCAAAACTGCACAACAAAGGGACACCGGAAGAACAAATGCAAAGAATCCTCTTCCGCTCCCCCACACAAAACACAAATTGAAGGTCCTTGAAATCCCCGTTTATGAATGTTATCCCAGGTCAAGCACCTATTCCAAGCCAAAGTCCAAACAAAGCAGTTGCATTTAGGCCACGAGAGTTTATTCCACACCCTTTTCCACCAATGAACCTCTGCCCCAGTTAGCTTCTGAGCCAATAACACCTGATAACCAGAAGCAACAGAGTAAACCCCCTTAGGATTATGGGTCCAAGCAGGAATATCCTCTTCCAAAAGAGAACTACAACTCCTACTATGAAGAATCTTGTGAAGCTCAGCACTTTCTTCCGCAAGTCCCAAATCTGGCCACTCTGCGGGATCCTTCGAATGAGCTACCTCCAACTGACCAAAAGAAGCAACAGACTTGAAGTCACTCACCCTAGCCCAACCAGCCTCGAGAAATCTTTGGCACAAAGGAAGTAGGTTGGGGAACTAAGAAGTAAGTGGAGGGAATCCATCCCAAGAATCTAACCAAAGAGAGCTTCAGTTCCCCATCTACAAATCCAAAATAAACCTTCCTTGATAAGCTTTGCACCCTTATGAAGAGTATTCCAAATCACTGAACCTTTCCCCTCAAGAGGGTAATGAGGGAGATCCTGTCATGGAATCCCCAGGAAATACTTATGAGATAATATCCTGGCCCATGGCTGATCCTATTCCACACACCATCTCCAAAATAGCTTAGCAACCACAGCCACTCCGGATAACACAAACTGTCGAAGACCAAGACCACCAAATTGCTTTGGGTTGCACACAACATCCCACTTGACCAGGCTCCACTTGGAAGATGACAAACTTCCCGCCCATAAGAACTGCCTTTCAAGAGAATCCAACTCCCTCAGAAAACCCATCGGAGCCACCTGAAGCATACATCTGTAGGTAGGGAGAGCCTGCACCACCGACTTGAGAAGCTGAACCCGCCCCACAAAAGACAACCATCTGTGGGTCTAATGATTAACTTTTGCACGAAGCTTATTAATAATATTCTACCAAGAACCCTTGGGAAGATGGCAAATAGAAATTGGGAAACCCAAATACATCAAAGGGAGAACCCCTATTTGAAACCTCAAGATATTAGCAATTCTTCTGTGTATGGGGGTCGGCGTATTGAAGAAGAATATGGAAGACTTCTCCTCATTAATCAATTGTCCTGAAGCAACAAGATATATGTCCAACACCTGCCTCAAGTTAGTAGCTTCCCTAACAGTAGCCATACCCATCAGGGCAGTATCATCAACAAACTACAAATGAGATTGCAGAGGCAAGTCTCCACCCCATCCCCAACCCTGAATGATGCCAAGCTCCACCCTTCTTTTCAACAAACATCCAAGGCCTTCCACAAGAAGTAGAAAAAGATACGGAGAAAGAGGATCCCCTTGGCGCAAACCCCTTAAGGCACCAAAAAGTTCAGAATGATCTCCATTTATCAAAACTAAGAAGGAAACAGACGTGACACAACTCATGACCCATTGGATCCACTCCTTACCAAAACCAAAAGAAACAAGGATCTTCTGCAAAAAAGACCATCTAACCCTGTCATAAGCCTTAGCCATATCCAGCTTAATAAACATAGCCTTCTCGTGGGAGTTGTCCATGGAGTGGATGGTCTTGGTAGCAATGACAACCCCGTCAAGAATTTGTCGACCCGCCACAAATCCACTCTGTTCCTCCGAAATCAACACTTTAAGCCACTTCTTCAATCTCTCAGCCAATAACTTTGAAATGATTTTATAAACCACATTGCAAAGAGAGATAGGCCGGAACTGAGATAACCTATTAGCCCCTTCACACTTGGGTATGAGAGCAAGGAAGGTGGAATTCAGAGCACGAAGCATCTGTTTATTCCTTTGGGACTCAAGGACAACCGCCAAAAGATCCAACTTTATGATATCCCAGAATTCCTAAAAAAATTCAATCGGGAAACCATTGGGACCAGGAGCTTTACCCCTCTTCATCTGAAGCACAATCCCCTCTAGCTCATCAAGAGAGATATCTTTCATCAGATACTCATTTGCCTCCCTGGAGACCAACTGAGGAATACAAGAAAGAACCTGTGCTTCCTCAACAGAGCCCCCTCGTGAATCCTCCCTAAATAAAGTAGCAGAATACTGAGATGCCTCAGCAGAGATTTCCTGAAATGAGGCAAGACATTCACCCCTATCATTCACCAGAATAGGAATGGAATTACCATGCCTCCTGTCCTTCATAGAATTGAAGAAGAAGGCGGTGTTTTTATCACCTTCCTGTAACCATTCAACCCGGGCCTTTTGCTTCCAATAGATTTCTTCCCGCAATTCAAATTCCTCAACCACTTTTAGAGTCTTAGCCTCCTCCCTTAAAAGATCCTCAGAGGCCCCATTCTCATGAATCAACCGCGTAATATTATTCAACTCCTCCTGGGTAGCAACCTTAGCATGAAAGATATTACCAAAACATCGCCGATTCCACCTTTTAAGCTGATATTTGACAAACTGAAGAAGCTTGGAGAATGTGTACATTGCCATACCAAAAGTTGGTCTACCAATCTGCCACCACTCAGCCACATGTTCATGAAGAGTAGGATCCCGTAACCACATAAGCTGGAACTTGAATGAGGGAGAATGAGGCCCCTGAGCAGAGATAATACTAAGCTTAATAGGCCAATGATCAGAACCTCTCCAATCAAGAATTTTAGATCGAGTGGACCATAAGTCTCCAACCCAGTAACAGGAAACCAAGAATCGATCCAACCTCTCAGCAACACAACTCTCACCAATTCTCCTATTATTCCAAGTGAAGCGACCATTACTTGGAATAACATCAATAAGATTTAATTCAGAAATGCTATCTCTGAATAATAGAGCAGAAGGCTCCAACCTAGGAATTCCATCTCTTTTCTTAGACAACTCCACAATAGCATTAAAATTGCCAGCCATAACCCACGAATGGTAAGGAGCTAAGCTACGAAAAAAATGAAGATGGGACCATAAAATTTGTTTACCCAGAAACTCAATAGGAGCATACACATTAGAGAGGAGAATACACTCACTAGTCTCATACCAAGAGGTGACTAGGGATATAGAGGATCTAGAGGACATCCACCAGAGAGGGAAAATCTTCCAAGGGTTCCAAAAGCAAGCCACCCCTCCAGAAGCACCAAGAGCTCCCACACACTGGCATTCACCATATTTCCACAACTTAGGAGCCATGGCCAACATATTATCTACAAATAATTTAGTCTCCTGAAGAAAAAGAACATCTAGAGAATGATTCCTAACCAAATCACAAACATCTTTTTGTTGAGGGCCACTGTTCAAGCCCCTTACATTCCATGAGAGAACAATCATTTATGGGGGCATGAAAAATGTGAATCCAGAGTCTTGACTGACCCCGAATCCACCAAAGTTTCCCTAGTTAATTTAATCTTCTCCATATCCTTTTTCCTTCCCAGCTTGGAAGTCCTGTCACCAACCCCTTTCTTCAGTTCATTTTGCTGAATACCCAAACGAGAGGAGGCCAAAGAGCTCTTCCCACATCCTTGCCTCCTTTCAGGGGCAATGGGGAACCACCTCCACCACTCTTTGAAGCTCCAATAGAAGATTCTTGTTCAGTCTGGACAATCAATTGTTGATCTGTATCCATCTGCCCAACCCCAATCTCCTGCACAACCTGCATGGCCTCCAATGGTGGCCTATCCTGTCCTGTACCCAAAGTTCCCTGATCCAAGTTCAGCAACCTCAGATTCACTTCCTCCTTACTGAGATCATCCAACACCTCAAACCTATTAAAAGTTTCATCATCCAGCCTCTCCCTCAAGGTTCGCTTATGGCCCCGATTCCTATTGCGAGCCTTGATAGGGACATAACCATCATCTCCATTACCATCACCTGGAATAGGCTTCTTACCATTATCAGTCCTAGGTGGATTACGAGAAGGCTGAGAAGGTTGGGGCACCATAGGCTTAGCCCTAGGGCACCTACACTGCAAGTGACAATATTCATGACAAAGATGACACCGAAAAGGTAGGGTTTCGTAATCTAGTTGTTGCACCCAAGTATATGATCCATCACTCACTTCAACAGAATCTAGCAGTGGCTTGCTTAAATCAATTTCTACATAGATACGAGAAAAAGTCATTACCTTTTTATACTGCATCTGTTGTGAAGACCCAACAGGTTTACCGAGCATTGAAGCCACCAAATGCAACACGTCATCCCACCAACACTCAACTGGAAACCACGGCAACCGAACCCAAACTGGGATCCGACTCGGTATTGCCTCAGTCAGGTTGAAGCCAGCATGCCATGGCTTGATAAACAAACCCACCTGGTTATAAAAATAGGGGCCACCCTTGAAGACCTTATTCCGATCTGCCATACAGTCAAAAGAGACCATAAAAAAGTTGTTCGCAAGGAGCCTAATCTCCATCTCCCCCTTCGGCATCCAAGTCCACTGAGCCCAGGATTCCAAAAATTGCAGCGAGACTCTCAAACCCATGAACTTGCAATAAAAAGAGTGCCTTGAATAGTATTCAATATCATCTACAAGCATTTCCATTGGGATAATCAACTTCGGTCGCTCTTTGCATCTTTCCAAATACCCATTAATCTTTGTTATTTGGGAACCACTAACCGATCCTAGATCATTCATCTCCATCTCTGAAGAAAACAACGTATTATCAAAAAAATTCACTCCATGCGCTGAAGGCTTCAAACCAAATGCTGATCGAAAATCCAATTTGGGGCTATCCCCAAATGTTTCCCCACCCGGCATAGCGAAAAATAAGATCCCCCGAGATGTAAGAAAAATCAAGGTAGCTAGTAACATGACCAAAGACCAATAAAAAAGATAAGACCAACTAGACCAAAAATGTCAACAACCATTTAGATCAATTGCCAGAGTTTATTTGATGATGAGATTGATGTGATTGATGGACTGACTGATTGATAGGTTTGATTGATTGATAAGGTTGACTGATTGATTGATTGTTTGACCCAATAGATTGATTGCCAGGATTGATTGAATGACCAAGATTGATTGAATGACCAAGATTTGATTAAATGACCAAGATTTGATTAAATGACCAAAATTGATTGACTAGAGTTGAGTGACTGATAGGATTGACCAATTCACAAGATTGATTGATTAATTGACCAAATTGACCGATTGGTAGGTTTGACCAATTGAAAATATTGATTGACGATTCCTAATTTCAAGAAATAAATATCCTGTATAAGGTAAATGATAAGGTTGAAAAATGACCAATGCCCCAATTCAGGAAGGATGCATCCCAAATAGGAAAAAATGATAAAGACCAATGCCCTAACAAGCATTGATGATTAGGTAATTGACCAATTTGGATTGAAGACCAGTTGGATAGTTGATTTGTTGGTTCGAGATTTGGTTCATATTTTTTCTCAAGGTATCTAGTTCATTGTGTTAAGGACGATGACCAACTCAACAAACCCTAAAGGATCAACCTAGGGCCCCGGGGGCTCATCGATTCATGGCTTTGCCTACATTATACATGTAGAGACCTCTTAGTTCGATTGACTTAGACCAAAAATGACTCACTACTATGATGCAAATCATGATTGATTTGACCCAACATAGACCCTAAGGGACTGACCTAGTGCCTCGGGGGCTCATCAAAAGATGGCCTTTCCTACATAGCAATGCATAGAGACAATGTAGTTCGATAGGATTAGGACTAACATAGACTGAATCTGACATTGACTCTAACTCTATTTTTGGAGTTTTTGATGTTTTATGATTTTTTTGGATTTTGATGTTTTATGATTTTTTTTGGATTTTGAAGGTTTTATGATTTTTTCGATTTTGAAGGTTTTACGATTTGTTTGGATTTATGAAGGTGTTGGTTATTTTTAATGAACCAAGTTGATCTCATAATATATCCTATGGAATTTCCATCTTCCAATGGTTAGCTAATTGGAGGAAATGGCCAATGAATGAGTGAAAGCTTGCAAAAGCTTTCTTCTTGCACTTTGGGCTTTGCAAAACCTAGGGGGGTGATCCCACACAATGTACTTAAGGTTTCTTGTGTTAATTAACCATGTACTTTGAAAATAGTAGATTCATTCTCACAGATGTGCTTAATTGATGAAAATTCTCAAGAATGTGGTAGGTTCTTTACAACATTTAACATCTAAAGCATGAGAATGGGCAATACAACATGAAACTTCAAAAAATAAAAGATAACAGAGTAAAAGCTTTGTGAATTTGTTCTCAGTTAGGGTGAATGACCCCCTAGAGTTGTAATCCCAAACACAACTACCAAATTAGTACCTAATCCTAGGGTGAAGGGTCAATTCTACTACAAACCATACAATATGACAACATTTAACCCTAGTTCTTTTGAGAATTTGTATAATTGCATTATAATATATGCACTCTATATTCCAAATTCACCACTACTTATCAAATCCAAATAACATCCACACAAATCTATGCTCCAATTAAAGTAATTTAACCAATTCTTTGAACCAAAACCATAATCAAAGCATACACCATCGAAAAGGAAATGGAGACTAATGAAAGATCCTTAATCATTTTTTCATTAATAATCTATGAAAATACTACAATGGAGAGAAAATGAACTCATAACTTTGAAAAATATCTCTTCAAAAACACTCTAGTTGTCATATACTAACAAATTTATAGAAAAAGACTCAATTAATTAACCTAGAACCAACTTCTATCTTAGCTCTTTGTGCTTACATTACAATTTAGAATCAATTCAACAACCAAAAACTCCTTACAATTAAACTTCTTCTCATTTTAAAAGAAATGAGAAGAAAGCAAAAAAGCCCTAAAATTAATCCATTGATGACACATGACACATCTCAACTCCCTTGATTTGCAATTGATTGGCCTTTAGAAGATTCTCCTCATACCTCATTTTTCCTCTTCAATCTGCCTTCATTTTCAATTCCCATGCAAACCTTTTATGTGTATGTAAAAACCTATTTCTAGCTGGACAACTTCACTTAACAGTGAAAAATAATAACCTTTGGGTCAAAACCCACTTACCCAGTTGTTATAAATGCTTTTCAAACTTGTATTTTAACCCTTTTGCTTTGTAGGTCAAAATTTTACCCATATGTAATTTTTCTCATTAATGACAACTAAAACATGACTTAAATCACACATTTTAACCATCTCGAGCCTTCATTTCAATTTGCTTTTAGTTTGACATTTTGTCAAAAATTTGGTGTGTAATCCTTTACTTGTGCATTTTTGTTTGCAACTGGCTCATTTTCCTCTGCTCATATCAATCCAATAACTCACTTGTTTAGAATGGTCTCAAGATCTCCCCCATAAGCACAATTTAAGATATCAACACATTTTTGAATTTGCAGGCAATTTTTTTGATATTGTTGAGGCATTGGAATAACCATGGAGGCATTTTCAGCCACACTAGGTGTTTGCAACATCAATGGGCACTTCAAAACAACTCAAATATTGCTAAAAAAGCTAGGGGAGAGGGGCCTATAGTAGGGAATCCTACTTCTAGGAGTTTGAATTTCATAACATATGATTTCAAAAAAGTCTAAATTTTGTACAACAATTTACTTGCCAACTCATCCACCTAAAAAAATATTTTTAAGGTCACATCATCAAATATGATGCCACATCAGCATGCTTTTTGTAAAATTACGTAGGGGGCCATAGTAGGTCTCTGGGTACCCTGAACATGTTTAGCTGATGTGGCATCACATGATTTGTCAAATTATGTACTTTTTGGAAAAAAAGTGTTCAACAAGTGGATATTAAATGCTCTACTGTGGGGCCCATATATATCTACTTCTATCCCTACTACTAGTCCTTTCCCTACTACGGGCCCCTCTCCCCTACCTGACATGAGGAATATTGTTGGCTATGATTTGGAGGTGAAAACAATAGAAAATCATTCATTTTAACATCCACAAACCTAGCTCTATGCATAAAAACGTGACTGAAAATGGCTTAGCATTAAAACACAACCAAACACCATTCTAATAAATCAATGCCTTTGCCTAATCAACACCCATCACTGGAAAACAATACAACACATTTTTGAAATGGAGAGGAACCAATAATATCCCATCGCCAAACTTTAGACCATCACTAGTTTGAATTTATTTTCTCACTTCAATTGGCGATATACGTTGGTTTCAATTTTTGTGTTTAATAAACTTTTCCTTTATAACAATTCATCGCTGCAAACATGACCATCACTGCTTTGAAAATAAGCAACCACTCATTGCAGTGTTGAGCGATGGAAAAGAAGTAGTTAAACCTTCTCATGAATTCAAATGTTTCCAATAAAATATTTGCCCCATAAACCAATGGAATATTAATTTGCTTTTCCCAATGAAATTACATCGCTCCTCAACAAAGCATCGTTGTTTTGAAAATGAGTAGCCTTCAATTCCAACACTGAGTGATGGAGACTTGGAAAAAGTGTTAAACTTTCCCACTGCTAAGGAAACATTAAACAAACTTGTCCAATCAAAATTCATCATTGGAAAACAATGCATCACTATTTTGTTTTCCTTCTCCATCCAAAAATAGCAATGAGTGATAGAGTTTGTGATGTCATGCTCTGACTTCAACCAATAGGAAGCAAAAATTAAACTTGCTTTCTTTATAAACATGATTTGTAATTAAAGGGTTACAAATAATTTGCACTTTACTCCTAATCACTGATTTATCCTTGATCACAAACAAAATTGCGTGGTTATGTATTAACCTTTGAAATTATAAAAAATGAGTTCACTTAATCCTTTGCTTATCCTAATGACATAAACTAATTACTTAAATGACGTACAACTAATGTTCAAAGTAGGAATTAAAACTGGAAAGAATGAGACAGAATAGACAAAGGAGAGAGAATAGAGAGACAACAAGGAATTTGATAACAAAGTTTACCCATATGTTCGGGCTATGTCTCTGAGTCGGCTTCTCAATGAGGAACTTCTTTATTAATGAGGCCAAGCTTATTTGCTTTATTACATCATTCAAGCCTCAAAACCTGCATTACAAAGTCTCTCACAGTCTCCTACCAACACCTTCAAAATTTCTTCCCAATATGCCTAATTTCTCTACCATGAAATCCTTTCCCAAAAAAAATGCTTTTTCTCACAAGAGCAAAATCTCCCCCTTAAATACACCAATTTTTCCTAATATGGTTCAGAACCATATGATTTACAAAAAACCTGAATATCTCCCTTTACAAGTAAAAACCATTCATAATCTCCCTATTTACAACTTAAAAATCTTTTAAATCCCCTAAATAATCTTCTAATATCCTTTTTTAATTCACTTCAAGCCCCTTTAATTACACATTCTTGGGCTATAGGGTTCATAAATTAATTAGGGATTAACTTGTTTATAGTTTTAGAGGGCTAATCTTTTAATTTAAGGGAGAATCGACTCAATTTTTTTGTTAAAACAAATCGAGGCCCGAAATATACTCAAAGCCTCACATGGTGTAGTGGTGAGAAATCCTTTTGGGGGTGGGGTGGTCGACCCTTGCCCCCTATTTTTAGCATGCAATTTTCAACAGTAAGTAATAAAAAAAACTACCAACATATCATAGTTGAATATACTCGGGTGGTATGTTGGTAGTGCCGATGATTTGCACAGAGGAGGTTGGGGGTTCAACTCCATCCACTAAATTTTTAGTAAATCGGTTAACAATCTCAGACCAACACAAGAGAGAGAGAAGGGTGCCACGTGGTGCCCAATGATTGGGCCATGTGGCATACTTTGATTGGCCGAACAAAACACGTCACCGCTGACTCACTGTCCAGTTACCTACCGTATGCCATGTGTCAACCTATCATTGGACCATGTCACTGCTTCATCACTGTGCGAACTATTAATTGGATGCCACGTGTCATACTCAGGTTGGTCCATGTCATTGGTGTGCTGCCATGTCACCATGCTGACGTCATGGTCAACCCATTTTGACTGAAACTTTGACTTGGCATAACTTTGTCCTACAAGCTTCATTTTTGATAAAATGAATGACATTGGACTTGTGGCAATGAGATCTTCATCATGATGCTGATTTGACCAATTTGGAGATGTTGATTTTTTTGCCTTTTTGACTGGCTTCTGTACCCAGTTTGACCCCAACTTTGACTGCACATTTCTTGAGCATTTGAACTCCTTTTGGTTCTGTTCAAGTTGAATAGATTTTGTTTTTCCGAGTACTTCGACATGGTGCCATTTTTTGAATCCTCCTAAATCAAAACATTTGAAAATGCATTTCAAATTTTCCCTAAATGACTTTTCATATTTGCACACTATTTAAAATATTTGGAATATTTTAAACATTAGCATTTGAAACATTAGGAAAAATGGAAAAAATAATTTCACCTGTCAACCAAATGATGAAATTTCGCTGCACACAAACGGTGATCCCTAGAGCCAAGAGTTTTTACATGTGGCCATAATCAATTATTTAAAACATGGGTTTTAAATCAAATTTCGCCCAACAATCAAAATTTAG
>VDFB02000017.1:157085833-157177559 GCA_007258455.2 Sequoia sempervirens | reverse complement strand
CTCAGACAATTCCACAATAGCATTAAAATTGCCAGCCATAACCCACGGATGGTAAGGAGCTAAGCTACGAACAAAATGAAGATGGGACCATAGAATTTGTTTACCCATAAACTCAACAGGAGCATACACATTAGAGAGGAGAATACACTCACCAGTCTCATACCAAGAGGCGACAAGGGATATAGAGGATCTAGAGGACATCCACCATAGGGGGCAAATCTTCCGAGGGTTCCAAAAGCAAGCCACCCCTCCAGAAGCACCAAGAGCCCCCACACACTGGCATTCACCATATTTCCACAGCTTAGGAGCCATGGCCAACATATTATCTATAGATAATTTAGTCTCCTGAAGAAAAAGAACATCTAGAGAATGATTCCTAACCAAATCATGAACAACATTTTGTTGAGGGCCACTGTTCAAGCCCCTTACATTCCATGAGAGAACAATCATTTATAGGGGCATGAAAAATGTGAATCTAGAGTCTTGACTGACCCTGACTCCACCAAAGTTTCCCCAGTTAATTTAATCTTCTCCATATCCTTTTTCCTTCCCAACTTGGAAGTCCTGTCACCAACCCCTTTCTTCAGTTCATTTTGCTGAATACCCAAACGAGAGGAGGCCAAAGAGCTCTTCCCCACATCCTTGCCTCCTTTCAGGGGCAATGGGGAACCACCTCCACCACTCTTTGAAGCTCCAATAGAAGATTCTTGTTTAGTCTGGACAATCAATTGTTGATCTGTATCCATCTGCCCAACCCCAATCTCCTGCACAACCTGCATGGCCTCCACTGGTGGCCCATCCTGTCCTGTACCCAAAGTTCCCTGATCCAAGTTTAGCAACCCCGGATTCACTTCCTCCTGGCTGAGATCATCCAGCACCTCAAACCTATTAAAAGTTACATCATCCTGCCTCTCCCTCAAGGTCCGCTTCTGGTCCCGATTCCTATTGCGAGCCTTGACAGGGACATAACCATCATCTCCATTACCATCACCTGGAATATGCTCCCTTGTCTTACCATTATTAGTCCCTAGGTGGATTCTAGAGAGGTTGTTGAAGGTTAGGGCACCAGGCTAAGCCCTAGGGCACCTATAGCAAGTGACCTCATTCATGGCAAAGACAACCACCAGAAAAGGTAGGTTTAGTAATCTAGCTATTGCACCTGATGCCTTGATCGGCCTCACTTCAATAGAATGTAGCAAGCGATTGGCTTGTAAATCCAATTTCTACAGTCTGAGCAAAAGGTCATTACAACACATCTTGCGTCATTGTGAGATAGCAGGTTTACAAGGTATTGGAAAATAACCATTACAACACATCATCGCCAACACTCATAGCTGAAACCGACAAGCCCAGAACCCAAAGCTGGATCCATGAGTAATTATTACCTCAGTTGGGTTGAAGCCAGCATGCCATGGCTTGATAAACAAACCCACCAAGTTATAAAAATAGGGGCCACCCTCGAAGACCTTATTCTGAACTGCCATGCAATCAAAAGAGACCATAAAAAAGTTGTTCACAAGGAGCCTAATCTCCATTACTGGCATCCAGTACATTGGTAGCATGATTCCAAAATTGCAGTGAGACTCACCGAAATATGAACTTTTGCAAAAGAGTGCCTTGGTGGTATTCAATATCATAAAGCATTTCCATCGGGATAATCAACTTCAGTCGCTCTTTGCATCTTTCCAAACACCCATTAATCTTCGTTATTTAGGAACCACTAACCAATCCTAGATCATTCATCTCCATCTCTGAAGAAAACAACGTATTATAAAAAACATTCACTCCATGCGCCGAAGGCTTCGAACCAAATGCTAATCAAAAATCCAATTTGGGGCTATCCCCAAATGTTTCCCCACCCGGCATAGCGAAAAATAAGATCCCCCGAGATGTAAGAAAAATCAAGGTAGCTAGTAACATGACCAAAGACCAATAAAAAAGATAAGACCAACTAGACCAAAAATGTCAACAACCATTTAGATCAATTGCCAGAGTTTATTTGATGATGAGATTGATGTGATTGATGGACTGACTGATTGATAGGTTTGATTGATTGATAAGGTTGACTGATTGATTGATTGTTTGACCCAATAGATTGATTGCCAGGATTGATTGAATGACCAAGATTGATTGAATGACCAAGATTTGATTAAATGACCAAGATTTGATTAAATGACCAAAATTGATTGACTAGAGTTGAGTGACTGATAGGATTGACCAATTCACAAGATTGATTGATTAATTGACCAAATTGACCGATTGGTAGGTTTGACCAATTGAAAATATTGATTGACGATTCCTAATTTCAAGAAATAAATATCCTGTATAAGGTAAATGATAAGGTTGAAAAATGACCAATGCCCCAATTCAGGAAGGATGCATCCCAAATAGGAAAAAAATGATAAAGACCAATGCCCTAACAAGCATTGATGATTAGGTAATTGACCAATTTGGATTGAAGACCAGTTGGATAGTTGATTTGTTGGTTCGAGATTTGGTTCATATTTTTTCTCAAGGTATCTAGTTCATTGTGTTAAGGACGATGACCAACTCAACAAACCCTAAAGGATCAACCTAGGGCCCCGGGGGCTCATCGATTCATGGCTTTGCCTACATTATACATGTAGAGACCTCTTAGTTCGATTGACTTAGACCAAAAATGACTCACTACTATGATGCAAATCATGATTGATTTGACCCAACATAGACCCTAAGGGACTGACCTAGTGCCTCGGGGGCTCATCAAAAGATGGCCTTTCCTACATAGCAATGCATAGAGACAATGTAGTTCGATAGGATTAGGACTAACATAGACTGAATCTGACATTGACTCTAACTCTATTTTTGGAGTTTTTGATGTTTTATGATTTTTTTGGATTTTGATGTTTTATGATTTTTTTTGGATTTTGAAGGTTTTATGATTTTTTCGATTTTGAAGGTTTTACGATTTGTTTGGATTTATGAAGGTGTTGGTTATTTTTAATGAACCAAGTTGATCTCATAATATATCCTATGGAATTTCCATCTTCCAATGGTTAGCTAATTGGAGGAAATGGCCAATGAATGAGTGAAAGCTTGCAAAAGCTTTCTTCTTGCACTTTGGGCTTTGCAAAACCTAGGGGGGTGATCCCACACAATGTACTTAAGGTTTCTTGTGTTAATTAACCATGTACTTTGAAAATAGTAGATTCATTCTCACAGATGTGCTTAATTGATGAAAATTCTCAAGAATGTGGTAGGTTCTTTACAACATTTAACATCTAAAGCATGAGAATGGGCAATACAACATGAAACTTCAAAAAATAAAAGATAACAGAGTAAAAGCTTTGTGAATTTGTTCTCAGTTAGGGTGAATGACCCCCTAGAGTTGTAATCCCAAACACAACTACCAAATTAGTACCTAATCCTAGGGTGAAGGGTCAATTCTACTACAAACCATACAATATGACAACATTTAACCCTAGTTCTTTTGAGAATTTGTATAATTGCATTATAATATATGCACTCTATATTCCAAATTCACCACTACTTATCAAATCCAAATAACATCCACACAAATCTATGCTCCAATTAAAGTAATTTAACCAATTCTTTGAACCAAAACCATAATCAAAGCATACACCATCGAAAAGGAAATGGAGACTAATGAAAGATCCTTAATCATTTTTTCATTAATAATCTATGAAAATACTACAATGGAGAGAAAATGAACTCATAACTTTGAACAATATCTCTTCAAAAACACTCTAGTTGTCATATAATAACAAATTTATAGAAAAAGACTCAATTAATTAACCTAGAACAAACTTCTATCTTAGCTCTTTGTGCTTACATTACAATTTAGAATCAATTCAACAACCAAAAACCCCTTACAATTAAACTTCTTCTCATTTTAAAAGAAATGAGAAGAAAGCAAAAAAGCCCTAAAATTAATCCATTGATGACACATGACACATCTCAACTCCCTTGATTTGCAACTGATTGGCCTTTAGAAGATTCTCCTCATACCTCATTTTTCCTCTTCAATCTGCCTTCATTTTCAATTCCCATGCAAACCTTTTATGTGTATGTAAAAACCTATTTCTAGCTGGACAACTTCACTTAACAGTGAAAAATAATAACCTTTGGGTCAAAACCCACTTACCCAGTTGTTATAAATGCTTTTCAAACTTGTATTTGAACCCTTTTGCTTTGTAGGTCAAAATTTTACCCATATGTAATTTTTCTCATTAATGACATCTAAAACATGACTTAAATCACACATTTTAACCATCTCGAGCCTTCATTTCAATTTGCTTTTAGTTTGACATTTTGTCAAAAATTTGGTGTGTAATCCTTTACTTGTGCATTTTTGTTTGCAACTGGCTCATTTTCCTCTGCTCATATCAATCCAATAACTCACTTGTTTAGAATGGTCTCAAGATCTCCCCCATAAGCACAATTTAAGATATCAACACATTTTTGAATTTGCAGGCAATTTTTTTGATATTGTTGAGGCATTGGAATAACCATGGAGGCATTTTCAGCCACACTAGGTGTTTGCAACATCAATGGGCACTTCAAAACAACTCAAATATTGCTAAAAAAGCTAGGGGAGAGGGGCCTATAGTAGGGAATCCTACTTCTAGGAGTTTGAATTTCATAACATATGATTTCAAAAAAGTCTAAATTTTGTACAACAATTTACTTGCCAACTCATCCACCTAAAAAAATATTTTTAAGGTCACATCATCAAATATGATGCCACATCAGCATGCTTTTTGTAAAATTACGTAGGGGGCCATAGTAGGTCTCTGGGTACCCTGAACATGTTTAGCTGATGTGGCATCACATGATTTGTCAAATTATGTACTTTTTGGAAAAAAAGTGTTCAACAAGTGGATATTAAATGCTCTACTGTGGGGCCCATATATATCTACTTCTATCCCTACTACTAGTCCTTTCCCTACTACGGGCCCCTCTCCCCTACCTGACATGAGGAATATTGTTGGCTATGATTTGGAGGTGAAAACAATAGAAAATCATTCATTTTAACATCCACAAACCTAGCTCTATGCATAAAAACGTGACTGAAAATGGCTTAGCATTAAAACACAACCAAACACCATTCTAATAAATCAATGCCTTTGCCTAATCAACACCCATCACTGGAAAACAATACAACACATTTTTGAAATGGAGAGGAACCAATAATATCCCATCGCCAAACTTTAGACCATCGCTAGTTTGAATTTATTTTCTCACTTCAATTGGCGATATACGTTGGTTTCAATTTTTGTGTTTAATAAACTTTTCCTTTATAACAATTCATCGCTGCAAACATGACCATCACTGCTTTGAAAATAAGCAACCACTCATTGCAGTGTTGAGCGATGGAAAAGAAGTAGTTAAACCTTCTCATGAATTCAAATGTTTCCAATAAAATATTTGCCCCATAAACCAATGGAATATTAATTTGCTTTTCCCAATGAAATTACATCGCTCCTCAACAAAGCATCATTGTTTTGAAAATGAGTAGCCTTCAATTCCAACACTGAGTGATGGAGACTTGGAAAAAGTGTTAAACTTTCCCACTGCTAAGGAAACATTAAACAAACTTGTCCAATCAAAATTCATCACTGGAAAACAATGCATCACTATTTTGTTTTCCTTCTCCATCCAAAAATAGCAATGAGTGATAGAGTTTGTGATGTCATGCTCTGACTTCAACCAATAGGAAGCAAAAATTAAACTTGCTTTCTTTATAAACATGATCTGTAATTAAAGGGTTACAAATAATTTGCACTTTACTCCTAATCACTGATTTATCCTTGATCACAAACAAAATTGCGTGGTTATGTATTAACCTTTGAAATTATAAAAAATGAGTTCACTTCATCCTTTGCTTATCCTAATGACATAAACTAATTACTTAAATGACGTACAACTAATGTTCAAAGTAGGAATTAAAACTGGAAAGAATGAGACAGAATAGACAGAGGAGAGAGAATAGAGAGACAAGGAATTTGATAACAAAGTTTACCCATATGTTCGGGCTATGTCTCTGAGTCGGCTTCTCAATGAGGAACTTCTTTATTCATGAGGCCAAGCTTATTTGCTTTATTACATCATTCAAGCCTCAAAACCTGCATTACAAAGTCTCTCACAGTCTCCTACCAACACCTTCAAAATTTCTTCCCAATATGCCTAATTTCTCTACCATGAAATCCTTTCCCAAAAAAAATGCTTTTTCTCACAAGAGCAAAATCTCCCCCTTAAATACACCAATTTTTCCTAATATGGTTCAGAACCATATGATTTACAAAAAACCTGAATATCTCCCTTTACAAGTAAAAACCATTCATAATCTCCCTATTTACAAATTAAAAATCTTTTAAATCCCCTAAATAATCTTCTAATATCCTTTTTTAATTCACTTCAAGCCCCTTTAATTACACATTCTTGGGCTATAGGGTTCATAAATTAATTAGGGATTAACTTGTTTATAGTTTTAGAGGGCTAATCTTTTAATTTAAGGGAGAATCGACTCAAGTTTTTTGTTAAAACAAATCGAGGCCTGAAATATACTCAAAGCCTCACATGGTGTAGTGGTGAGAAATCCTTTTGGGGGTGGGGTGGTCGACCCTTGCCCCCTATTTTTAGCATGCAATTTTCTACAGTAAGTAATAAAAAAAACTACCAACATATCATAGTTGAATATACTCGGGTGGTATGTTGGTAGTGCCGATGATTTGCACAGAGGAGGTTGGGGGTTCAACTCCATCCACTAAATTTTTAGTAAATCGGTTAACAATCTCAGACCAACACAAGAGAGAGAGAAGGGTGCCACGTGGTGCCCAATGATTGGGCCATGTGGCATACTTTGATTGGCCGAACAAAACACGTCACCACTGACTCACTGTCCAGTTACCTACCGTATGCCATGTGTCAACCTGTCATTGGACCATGTCACTGCTTCATCACTGTGCGAACTATTAATTGGATGCCACGTGTCATACTTAGGTTGGTCCATGTCATTGGTGTGTTGCCATGTCACCATGCTGATGTCATGGTCAACCCATTTTGACTGAAACTTTGACTTGGCATAACTTTGTCCTACAAGCTTCATTTTTGATGAAATGAACGACATTGGACTTGTGGCAACGAGATCTTCATCATGATGCTGATTTGACCAATTTGGAGATGTTGATTTTTTTACCTTTTTGACTGGCCTCTGTACCCAGTTTGACCCCAACTTTGACTGCACATTTCTTGAGCGTTTGAACTCCTTTTGGTTCTGTTCAAGTTGAATAGATTTTGTTTTGCCGAGTACTTCAACATGGTGCCATTTTTTGGATCCTCCTAAATCAAAACATTTGAAAATGCATTTCAAATTTTCCCTAAATGACTTTTCATATTTGCACACTATTTAAAATATTTGGAATATTTTAAACATTAGCATTTGAAACATTAGGAAAAATGCAAAAAATAATTTCGCCTGTCGACCAAATGATGAAATTTCGCTGCACACAAACGGTGATCCCTAGAGCCAAGAGTTTTTACATGTGGCCATAATCAATTATTTAAAACATGGGTTTTAAATCAAATTTCACCCAACAATCAAAATTTAGGTACCTCCTTTGTAAATTGGCCTGTTGAATGTGTTTGCCACAATCGAAATACATTAAAGTAATGTATCAAATGGCCTCTGTTTTTGATAAAAATGGAACTGAAGAAGTTTTAGACCAAAAAAAGAAATGGGTTTCCCTTAGAATTTTGAAATTTGAAATTTTTTTAAACACCAAATTTAACTAGGTCTTAGTTAGAAAAGCATTAAATACCCTATCAAAACTCATCCTAGAAGCACAAAATTGAATAGGCTTGCTACCATATATCCCAAAAAACTTTCTACCATACATATTTGCAAGATGACCTCTAAGTTACAAAATTTTAATCGACAAAGATGGCCTCTAGGGTAGATTTAGTAGGATGCGGACCTAACCTCTATCGTCAAATTGAAAGGGCATAGGTACTTCAAATTTTGCAAAATTTGAAGGTGCCATCAAAAGGTTTGAAAAGCTGATACCATGTGTAGGATCCCATAAAGACGTAAGTCAAGGAAGTGTCCCCTATCAGGTATAAGACCAACTTATTATGCATGAGGTGAAATGGATGGATGCAAAGGAAGGTCATGAAAAGGCGAAATACGCTAAATGTCAATGGTTCTCAATCCATGAGAAGGATGACAAAGCTTTACTATGGACAGATTATATGTGCGAAGGTGGATGAAAGGTGGAAAACCAAATAGAATGATAGTAGACAAAGGAGCATAGATTGACTACACATGGCACATGTTTGCCATATTTTCACCATGGTACGTATCCAAAGCGCTACCAAAGTGATTTTAACTCTTGGATGGATTATTTCTCTTTACTATTTTTTTTTTTTTTTTTTGATTTTTTGACTTTTTGAAAGTGATTCTTTGAAGGCTAGGTGTAATATCCGCGAAGATGCATGCTGTTGATGGGCTCAAGCAACAATTCACCTTCAGGAGTAGACAATTGATAAGCCCTAGATCTATATGTTGTTGTAATGATGTAGGGACCCAACCAATTAGGCTCAAACTTTTTGGGATTTTCTCGATTCGCTTGATTCTTAGGATTTTCTTTTAGTTACAAGTCACCAATGTCAAAGTATCTAGGTCAATTTTTTTTATTATAGCCGCATCAAAGGAGATTTTGATATTCCTACAAATGTGTTAAGGTATTATGTCTTTTCTCATCCAATAAATCAAGCTCATGCAAACAGGCTATAAAATATTCTTCTTCATTAATAAATTGCTACATGGATACCCTCAAGGATGGTAAAGTTTGACCTCAATGGGAATAATAGCTTCAGATCCAAAGACAAGGGAATATGGAGTGGCTCCAATGGGTGTACGAATGCGAGTGGAGTGGGCCCATAGTGCAGGATTGAGTTGGACATGCCAGTCATGACCAACGTCATAGATAGTATTTTTTAAGATTTTGAGTATAGTCTTTTTAAAGATTTTGAGTATAGTCTTCTTAGATACCTCATATTGACCATTACCTTGGGGATAAGAAGGAGTGGTGAAATGGTGTTGGATATATGAAACTTTTCACATAACTCTCAGACATCTTGATTCTTAAAGGTTCAACCATTATCTGTAATGATGGATTGAGGAACACCATACTGGCATATGATGTACAATTAAGGATGAACTTAGAGATTTGCTTTCCAATAATATAGGTCATCGAAATGGCTTCAATCTATTTGGTAAATTATTTAGTAGCAACAAGGATAAACTTATGTCATTGGCAGAAGTAGGTTGAATCTTTCCCATGAGGTCAAGTCCCCATTAAGAGAAGGGCCAAGGTGATGTAAGTGGATGCAACTCATAAGCATGTGTGTGTACAAGATCTCCATGTATTTGAAATTTGTGACATTTCTTCACAAAGTAGTAGGCATCACGTTCTATTGTAGGCCAATAATATCCTATTCGCATGAGCTTCTAAGCTAGAGTAGGACCAATAGAGTGAGCTCCTCATATACCATTGTGTACCTCTTGTAAGGTCATTTGTGCTTCATTTGAGTTAAGACATGTGAGAAGGGTACTATCTAGGCTACAACGGTAAAGGGTATCACTAATGATGACGTATTTGGAGGCTTGCCGAATAAAGGTTTTGTGTTGGATGTGGACAAGTTAGGAGGGATAATCTGGTCATGCAGGTAGTTATAGAAGTATTTGTACCAAGGAGATTCAAGACCAACAAGTTCACACATGGGATTGGATTCAGGGACCTTAAATGTGGGGATCAACAACTGTTCCACCAAGAACTCATACTGTTAGACATTGTTAGGAATACCTGAGAGAGATAGATAATGGTTGCCATTGCATCAACCACCTTGTTCTGAATTCTCAGAATTAGCTCAAAAGAAATGTCATTGAAGTATAACTTAAAACTATCTGCCATGCACTTGTAAGGGTAAGCTTCTTGTCCTTTGTATCATAATCATCATCACTTGTTGGATAACTAACTAAGAGTCACCATAGACTTGAAGATCCTTGATTTTACATTTGATTGCCATGCGTAGTCCTGTCAATAATGCTTTATACTCAACCATATTGTTCGTGCACGAGAATGCTATTCTATATGACTTAGGAATGGAATCCCCTTGAGGTGTGATAAAAAGAATTCCATCCCATGGACCATGATTTGTGTAGGATCCATCAAAGTATAATTTCCATGTTGTGGGAGTTTCTATTACAAAGATGGACTCATTAGGAAAGTCATACACAAGAGGATGGTCTGCTACCATTGGTCCATCTGCATGTTGATCAACTATTACCTATCTCTTAATTGCTTTACGATCTACATACTCTATGTCATACTCACTCAAAATCATGACCCACTTTTCTAATCAACCTATCAAAATTGCTTTGATCAACAAATACTTCAAAGGATCAATCTTAACTATTAGTTTTGTTCTATGGTTCAACATGTAATGCCTTGGCTTTCGCGTGGCGAAAACGATTGTAAGACATGAGCTCTTTCAATGGGACTATAGCTATGCTCATATCCTACCAGAGTTTGACTGATGTAGTAGATAGCTCTTTCTTTTCCATCATTATCATTTTGTGCTAGCAATGCCCCCAATGTTGATATAGTGGCTAATATGTATAGGATCAAGTATCTTGCATTAATAGGGGGCATGAGAAGTGGAGGAGATAATAGATAATCTTTTATTTGCTAGAATGCTTCTTAACAACATTTAGTCCATATGAAGGGAACCATTTTGCGTAACTATAGTGTTAGAAAAAGTATCCCTTTTTCCACACTTAATTTGGGAATAATTAATAATAAAATGAGCATAATGTTGCCTTAATTTAGTGTTGTAATATATTTTTCATATTCAAATTAAGTTTAGGGGGCCCTTCTTAATAAAATGGACTTAATTGTGCCTTATTTAGGGTGTTGTAAGGTGTACCTTTACACTTTCACACTTATCTAGGGCTTTATTAATTAATTGAGGTTAATTTTCCTTAATTAGCCCCTTTAATTCTAATCCAAGCCTAATTAAATGCAAATTCTGAGGGATAAAATCCAACATTCATAAATACCATTTCATAACACTTAACTTTGAAAGATGTGTGTCCTAGGTAGGTGACCTAGGACCCATTTGCAATAGGGCGAATGGGCGAATGGGTCCTTACTTAGTCCTATGACCCTATTTTTACATAGTGTTTAACATTGTCTGATTTGTGTCCTAGGTAAGTGGCCTAAGACCCATTTTCCCTCCTCACTAGATCTAGGACCCCTCTTTTGGATATGTTTTTAGCAGTATTTTAGTGATTTGAAATCCATAATTCAATGACCAGCTTGTGATATTTGAATTTTGGGAATTAATGTTAAGATACATGTATGAATAAGAGGTTATTTCATTATGTTTCATCCTAGAACTTTTGTGAGACTTCATGAGATCAAGCTAGAGCATTCAAGAGCATTTTCAAGGCATTCAAGAGCAGATTTTTAGAAGATTATTGCAACAATCAAGATTTCATTGTCATATCAAAGATGTATTGCATCATGCATGTTGTTAGAGCTAATATGGTGATGTAGTGTTCAAGATCAATCAAGCATATCAAAGGCATTATTTCACATCAAGTTTCATGATCATGATCTACATCCATGGAGGCCACTTCATGCTAGTTTGTAGATTTATCCAAGGTTTCAAATAAGGTATCATTGTTTTATGTTTCATTGTTTCATCTTTCATGTTTCATTGTTTCATCATAAGGTTTAATTACCAAAATGAGGTTTGACCTAGGAAAACCCCTATTCCCTAACAAATAAAATTTTCTCTCTTTGATGTGTGATTGTAGGTTTTAGGTTGAAGATCATTTTAAGAGCAAGATTGAAGAAAGTTGAAAAGTTCCTAAAGTTGCAAGAAAAGCTGTCAAATCACGAAAATTGATCTTCAAGTTTTATTTCCAACTTTCTGATAGTGAACAACTGGAATATGGGAGTGTAAACTGAGTAGAATAGAACCCAAAAATTGATTTTTTGAAGCCCTATACAAGACCCATTCACCATAGGGTGAATGAGTCCTCAATGAGGTTTGAAAAAGCATCTTTGGTGATAGTTATACAACATTTTACCCTTTCTAGATTTGCATTTTGATAGTTAGTTCTGTTAATTTTTAGATCTATCTTCTCTAACACACATTTTGAATGAAATATAGAGAAATAGGTGCATCATACCCTCTTTGTCATCATCTCATTTTGGTGAATCTATTTATCTATGTTTCAGTAACAAATGTTGAAATGGATGACTTTTGTTTGCTAGCTGGACAATGAATCTTCAGATTGACTATAATCTTCCTTGTAAAGTCCTTAACTAACTAATGTTTGTCGGTGGTGGCATATCTATGATTTCTTTTCCTTTTGCAGGATCAACCTCAATTCCTCTACAAGAAACTATGTATCTCAATAATTTTTCTGATTGGACCCCAAACACACAATTATTTAGATTTAATCTAAGATTATAGTCCTCTAGTCTTCTAAAAATCTTATGTAAAACTCTAAGATGATCACCTCTTGCCAAAGATTTTGTCAATAAGTCATCAACATAGCCTTCCATAAGCACATTTATATTGTCATAAAAAATGGTTGTCATGTAGCCCTCTGATATGTAGCTCTAGCATTCTTGAGTCCAAAAGGCATTACATTCCAAAAAAAGGCACACCAAGTGCATGTGAAGGTTGTTTTGTGTTGATCTTCAGCAAAAATTCTAATCTGATCTTATATCCTGAAAAGCCATCCATGAGTGATAAAATCTCATATCTCACTGTAAGGTCTACTATGATATCAATGTTAGGTACAGTGGGAAATCATCCTTAGGACAAGTCCTATTTATATGTCTAAAATCTGTGCATATTCTAATACCACTAGTTGGTTTAGTGATAGGAACAATATTGGATATCCATTCTGCATAATCTATGGGATCGATAAAACCAACATCCAAAAGTTTCTTCAACTCAACTTTTACCAAGAGTGCAATCTATGGATGCATTTTCCTCAATTTTTGTTTGATAGGTTTAGCATTTAGAAGCAGAGGTAAATGATGTAGAACTAGTTTGAGGTCCAACCCAGGCATATCAGCATATGACCATGCAAAATTAGTTTGTCTTTTTGAAAAGAATTTAGTGAACTCTGGTTTTTGTTCTATGGTCAAAGATACTGCAAACTAAATGATTCTAGGGTCATCCTTTGTCCCAAGATTATTGCTTCTATCTCTTCTACAAGAAATGGTGATCTCTCTCAGTTAATGGGGAGACTATCCAACCCTCCATCCTTAGGTGCCTCAGAGAAGTTTTCACCTTCAAATGCGTCCTTTATTTTTACTTTTTCATGGTCTAAAGGCACCTTTTGGTTTCCACCTAGAGACCCATTCTTTTTATTTTTATCATTTTTCTCACTTTTGTGACTAGAGGGAGGAGCAACCTCTCAAAAATATGTTGCATTGTCAAGCTCATTGATGTTCAACCAAATTTATGATCCCCACTTGGTATCCCTTCACGAAGTCCCATGAACTCAACAATTGCTTCGTCATTCTTGAATGTGTCTAAACTCAATGGTCCTTGCTGGTCCCAATCTATGAGTTGTGGGTAAACAAGGGGTAAGCCATCATTGATATTGTCCTGGGTTAATGTGTAGGTAGATATGGTAAAGATAGAGGTAGTCATCTGGTTCCTAAAAGGTTGCTATCCAAGCTTCCCTTTTCAAAGGAATCAATTGATTGGTATTTGACAAGTTCTATGCGAGACCAATTTTAAACATTTGATTGAAATTTTCCTCAAAGGTAGGCTTAATGGGTTCTCTGAATGTTTCCTCAAGATCATAGTCACTGAATGATTTACTTTGAACCCCATTCCCATTGATTGGAATTAGAGTCAGTATAATGGTCCTGAGATGTCTCAATTTCATTTGAAGTGTTAATGGTCTCACTCGAAGGCAACCTAGTACCAATAAAACTCACTTTTGCCAGCAAAAACCTTAACCCTCTATACTTTGGTAGGTGAGAAGGAAATATAGGTTCTAGCATTTCATTCTTGTTTAGGCCAAGGTCACAATGTCCATCATATCCTTTTTTCTTCATGAGCTTGAACCCTTTTGGATACTGTTCAACTGGTAACTGCTTAAGTGTTGTGCCTTTTGCACACACACCCCATTCAGATTGGGGACCCCCTCTTTTTGCTCTGGCCTCTGCTAGGTCAGTTCTCATTTGCCTCACTTTTTGCGCCCTTATTTTGGACTCAAGTTGATCAATATTCCCTTGAGTTGAAAAAATCCATCATGCCCAAGCCATTTGTCAAAATTCCAAGAAGTTTCAAGCCTTTTGTGGAAACGTCACTACGGGTTTTTTCCATACAAAAGCTGCATTCCTTTTAGTTGTCACAGGTTTCTTAGCACGAGTTTCCATTTGCAAAATTCTGTTTGCGGGTTTCTGTATCAAATTCATTGTTGCTTACAACATTTACTTTCCATCCCTCCACAATGGACTTTTCTCACCCTACTTTTGCACCTCAATTCTCAGCACAAGATTTTACCTTCCAGCTTCTGTCATTTTTTTTCACACCTTTGGAAATTGACATGTTTGATGATTTCAATGATTGTATGGGTGCATTTAACAATCAGAAGGGGCTAGGTTTGCATGAATTAAGTAAGTTTTGGTATGTGTTGATGGATGCAGGGATCTCTTTTGTAGAGGTCATCGCTTAGATTGAAGATGTTGCCTAAGGGCGATGCCATCATGACCTTCCGCACTTTACCTCCCATGTACTATTTGAAAACTTTCCCTTTACAGAAGCTGTAGGACATTCCATTGCTCAAACGACCTCTCCAAATGACAGTTCCGCATGGGTTTCTAGCATGCATTCAGACCATGGCTGCTCGTGTCATTTGTTTTGCACAATCTTTTGCGGGCATTTGTTTTATAGGTGCCCTGAACCATGATGCCACTCAATGGAGTCTTTGTACAGACCTCCTAGTTTATTGATGTGTGCAAAATGGTTTCAGGAGAAAATTCTTACCAAGAATAAGCAATATAGTTCTACCCACATGCGAAGGAGCATTGAATAATAATGGAGCTCTATTGGTAAGGGTGCCATATTTATTAGGTACGGGGTGGTGATGGGTCGTTATGACTACTAAGTAAAGTTATGCTTTGCTCAAGTTTGGTATGGGATTATGGATAACCATGATTAGTTCCCCTGTTCATTCGCCACCCATTTCAAACGTGAACTCGTGATTAGGAATAGTAATTTGTAACACCAACAATCCATTAATGGTTTACCACACACTGGTTTGGATTGAGGCCATTTCATTATTAATGTAATCAATGTGTGGAGTGGTGAAGCTCTTAGGGGTTATTAAATGAGAAATGCATGACCATGAATTCTTGAATCATATGATGACCTCAAAATTCAACGATTGACTTTGTTAAGAATCATCACTCCCATGAGGCCTATGTAAATTTATTATCACAGGGTGAATAATGGAAATTTTTGAGTTCAAGGATCAAAGGCATCCTTCAAATTATGGAGAACACTTGATGGTGTCGGGCCCTATTAGTATTATTTGCATTAAAATTGTTGACAGCATATGAACATGGTGATCTTGCAATAAGACATGGGTGTGCGGCTGTTACTTACCCTGATAAAGGTGCTTCATCATGATTGATCTCAACCATGGTGATATTTTGTCTAATGAGGGGTCTTTCATACAAAGGAAAGAGAGTGGATTTATAAACACTAATTGGGCTAGTTGATTATTAACATTCGAGAATGTGACGAGCTTACAATAATGATTGAATGAAGAGGATTTAGCTCAACATTGTGCTTCATGCACCATCAAAGCATCATCATAGCATACTGGAGAGTAGTGTATGCTCTCGTGGGTTGAGTATGGAAGCTATAATGATCCTAGTTGGCGGGGAGGCGTTGGTGCTTTTGATAGAGCCGTGATCAAGCCAAAACGAGAGTTCGATTTGCCTTTTGAAATGGAATAATAGGTGGCTTACAAAGTAGGACTCTAAGATTGATTTTATCCTCATAATTGATGGAAGTATTGACGTTTCCAGTCAGATGGCATGAGAAGTAAAGGAGGTATTAAAGAGGTATTCCCCAGCAGCACCATCCCTTATCCTCGCAAGCTCAAATTTTATGGGTCCTCTGCTGTCAGAGGCCATGGGCCTTTTTGTTGTTATTACAGCCTTGTCATGCGGCATTCCCGCATCAGCTTCCTACAAAGAGTTTAATGCACCCTTCATTTTGTAGACATGCTCTTTGTGGAAGCTGCCATTCTTTTTGCCTCTAAACAACGGTGTCCTCATCACTACCTTTAGTTGTATTTCTTCCATAGCGAAGATTCATCTCAGAAAACCACCATACTCGATGGCATTCCATGGCATTTTTGTACCCAATATCTTGCATTACATGATAAGGTGGCATAAAAAATGGAAGTGTATCGAAGGTTTGGTTTATCATAAGACTGGGGGGATTCTATTTATTTCTGTCAGCATCTCTCAAGCAATGTGGACATTAGCATTGATGAAACTTTTTACCGAGCCTTAAGGTAAATCCAGCATAGATCAAAGCTTTTCGTGAATTCTTAAGATGATGTGGCTGTGAGTTCTAAAAGGATTCACGACTTTTATCACCATTGGAGATGCTATTTGCAAACTTTTTTGAAGAATATTGTCAGTGAACAGGTCATGCTTAATCAACTACTTATTCTCAATTTGAGCAACTAATTGACGCAATGACATTCGATAGGGGGTTTTGGATGATACCAGAAATCATCATTTATCAAGTGATGAAGCATCCCTATTGCAAATAGTGACAGAGTTAGGGCTGCAACATGAATCTCATTCTAGCATAATTTTGTAGCTGAGTGTTGTCACTAGATTAAATACATTATTATTTCACAAGACGATGTCTATAGTGGATCGATGCAAGAGCATTGGAATTATTGAGAGTCTCTGCACATTATTGCTACGGGCCTTCATGGACGTAAGATTGAAAGGGGAAGTACAAGAGGAAAGGGACAATGATGTTATATTTGCAAAGCCTTTGGAGCTAGACATGTATGATCAATGGTGATGTGTTTGAAGTAGACTAATTTTTAAAACGCAAAGTTCTTTGATGTGGAGGCCATTATCTTGAAAGTCATTGTTGAAAGATTACTTCAAGGCACCACCAACACGACTTCTTGCATTTGGGATTTCGCACCTACATTTATGCACACTCTCTTGCGGATGTTCACATTGTGGGTGTCGTAACCCACAACTCCGTCCACATGGCTTCCTGTGCCATGACTTTTGATAGCAACATCCCTCCATAAGATCCCCACAAATGGTATAGGTGTGTTGGAACCGAGCTTTCACATCTCCACAATGTTGTTAGCAAGCAGTGACAAATTTATAAATGTTTTGAAAGATCATGAGTAATCTTATTTTGACGGTTGAGCAACACATCTAAATTGTGGCGCTAAGAAACTACTTGCAAAAGAAATCAATTTTTGAAAGTCAGTAGAGAATTCTAATCATTTGACTTCATGTGATCATTGAAGTATATCGAAGGTGGGGATGATGAGATTCCACACAATGTCTCTGCGTGACATTCGTGGCATCCTTTGGAATTGGCCGAGTGTCTAATTTGTTGAGGCTTATCATGGAACCAGGGGGCTTTGACATTTCTACATAAAAGTATGCGAGCATTTATTTGAACATTGGGGAGATTTGTCTCGCTAGTTGCCCGATTGCCGAGACTCACACGGTTCTTGAATATTGAGCATGAGTTCGAGCCGTTAAATGATAAATTTGATACAACTGCAAAACAGATCATCATCGATTTGAGAAGGCATTGTGTGAAACATGAGCACCTTCATCAAAAGCTTATATTGTGGAGAAAATTATCAAGCCATGTTGTTTTGCAGGAAGGTTCGTTGCGAGGATCATAGCTCTTGATGCCGTCTTTGGGGTATTCCTCTCCTGGCTTCTTGCCCTCTTTTCTTTGAAAACTACTATCATAAGTTTTGGGTGGAATCAGTCTATTTGGGTCACACGTAGTTGGCTAGCATAAATGTTGAGAGGGTGTATCGATCACCTATCCATTTTCAAAATTTCTGGCAATAGGTACTCAAGTCGTGCGTTCTTTAAAGGCTGTTTTGCGATTAATACTTTGGTTAAGAACAGATCTCATGACTTCCACCATAGGCTTTGGAGTAGTGTGAGCTTAACAATGGTCTTCACCATCAACTTCATAGGAGTATCAGAGCAATTTCCATTGTTATCCAGGTTACGTCATTTGAAACTTTTAGGGTTATTTGGTGGTTTCCTGTGGATCCCTCATGTCCCATAGTATTGTGGGCATTACTTTGTTCACACTGGTTCCATAATGAAGGTCATCCATGATTGAATTGTACCTATTCTCACATGACAAATCTATTGTGAACATTTTAATGAAATAAAGGAGCTTATGCTTTGACTAATCGAAGAGGAGGGCGTAGGTTTGAGATGGGAACCAATCTTGCATAATGTCCAGGAGGTTGTGTTGCGGACATTGTGCATTCCTGTGCCGACCCTGCCTATGTCTCTTGCGAGTGGCGCCCCCACATATTTTTTCTGCAAGCGGTGTTGGCATCCAATATTCCCACACCAAGCTTCCACTATCATGATTTCATGGTATGTTAAAGGGGGTGGTGACCTGGTGAATGCTTGAGAGGGTGCTACTTGGGATTACTCATTGTTTGATCATATTGATTTAGATGGGGGGGCGAGTGAAGTTTAAATTGCTCCAAGTTTATGTGCCCTGATTCAGACCTTCGTGTGTTCCACAAAATCTCTTCATGCTTTGCCACGAAGGCAATATTGGTCACATATCTATGAAAATTCTATTGCAGTTACTGATTATTAATCTCCTATCTAATATATAGATTATTTGACTCTGAAAATTAATTCTCAGCAAATATCAAAAAATAACACAACTGCAACTTCACCAATAAAAACTCACAGGAATAGAGAAGAAAACATTCACAATAATGAACACAATATTTTTGGACAAATTGTCCGTGGAAAAGCCCCGAAGGGAAAACCACTACTGCAGATGATGAATTATATTAAACTTCAGCAAAATTAAGGAATAAAAAACTGCTTGCCTTTACTGGCAGAGCTTCGGCAATATCCTTCTCCGAAAATTCTTCCCTCAATTTCTCCTGCTGAAATTCCACAGCTGCTATCCCCAACGCTATCACTGCGCCCTTGCTAACACTGCAAGACTATTTGCTCTCACTGCAAATTTACTTGCTATCACTGCAAGTCTTTCTCAACTCTATACTTGTGTGTTCTCCAAATGCCCATTGATCCCCTTTTATACTTTTCTCATTGGAAAACCAATGGCCATGATTTAATCTCAATCAATGGCTAAGATTAAATAGACTCTAAAAACCCTAACTAACTGGATTCTAGAAGTCTCTAGGGAAATCAATTTATTTAATTAAATAATTATCTAGACAACTCAGCCCTTTCTAGAAGTCTCTAGAAAATAATTAAATAATTAAATAAGCACTTCTTGGGAATGGAGACACCTGTCCAAGCTACATAAAAATCAACACTCCCTCTTAGCGAGGAAGGTGTTCTGCATGACACCCAACCTATCTCTGAAGAAGATGAATTTAGCCTTCCCCAATGCCTTGGTCAAAATGTCTGCTACCTGCTGATCTGTAGGTATATACTGTAGCTGAACAATCCCGCGCTGTACACAATCTTTGATGAAATGATATCTGATGTCTATATGCTTAGACCTATCATGAAACACCGGATTCTCAGTCAACTTGATGCAACTCTGATTGTCGCAGTGTATCACCGTAGTCTCAACCCTCTGACCAAACAAGGCCACTAGCAACTTCCGAAGCCATATCGCTCACACGTCGCCATGTTTTGCTATGGCGCCTCGCTTGAGAACTCAAAACCACGACTTACGCTTCTCGTACCAAGAGACAACTCCTGATCCCAAGCTAAAGCAACACCCTGAAGTGCTTTTCCTGTCTGTTGTACTGCCTGCCCAATCTGCGTCAGTATAGCCTATCAACCTGATACCATCACCTCGAGCATATTTGATTCCATACTCGATTGTACCACGCAAATACCGCAACACATGTTTTGCTGCTGTCCAATGCACTCTCTTCGGCTCGACCATGAACTGACTAAGAGAGTTTACTACAAAGGATATATCTGGCCTGGTGTTGACCAAATACATGAGAGACCCAATCAACTGCCTGTATAAGGTGGGGTCTACATCCTTCTCCCTGGATGTCTCTACCTTCTTCCAATTCGTGATCATAGGAGTAGACATGGCTCTCCAATCTTCCATCTCGAACCTCCTCAAGATTTCGATGCAGTATTTCCCTTGTCCAAGGAAAATCTCTCCATCTGTCTGCCATACCTCCATGCCTAGAAAGTGGTGCATAAGCCCCAAATCCTTCATCTCGAACTCTGCTGCAAGGTCCCTCTTGCTTTCCTCTATGAGCCCTAGTGAACCTGTTAAAAACAAGTCGTCCACATAAAGAACAAGAATGAGAACCTCACCCCCAACCACCAAGTAGTAGAGGTTAGCATCCACTTCACTCTTCACAAAGCCCATTTCCACCACCCAAGTATCCTATCGATGCGCTCCTTACCACCACTTCGCCACAGGGAGCTTGCTTGAGTGCAGTACAAAGCTTTTCTTGATACACGTGGAGTTTAATGCGCTGGTTGTGCTTTCTGAAGCTTCTGAAGTTGTTCTATGTATACCTCCTCTTTCAATTCACCATTAAAACAGATCTTGACATCCATCGATGGATACGCCATCCCATAAATGCTGCGAAGTGAGATCCGACTTGTATAGAAGTATACACATTGCTTTGGGCAAATGTCTCCCCTCATAGTCAATTCCCTCCTTACGAGAGAACCCTTGGCCACAAACCTTGCCTTGTATTTCTCGATGCTACCATCTGCACCGTGCTTGATCTTATAGATCCAGCGTGATCCAACCACTGCCCTATCTGTTGGTCTAGGCACAACCTCCCACACATCGTTCTGCACTATTGAGGTATACTCCTCAACCATTGCATCTTGCCACACTTTCTGCTATGCGGCCTCCTGATAGCTAGAAGGCTCACTATCTACCAACTGACTAACTAATGCCATATAGTCATCATACCTGGCTGGTTGTCTCCGCTGTCTACTACTCATCCTAGTAGCTCCCACAAACTCCTGAGTATCACTTTGTGACTGTTGGTTCTTGCTACCAACTGTAGAGGATGAAGTATCAACCTCCATATCACCCTGATGCATCTCTTGGATCTGTTGCATCTGCTGTTCCATACTCTATGAATTCTCAGCACCTGAGCTTGTGCATGTACTAGTAACTGTACTCGAGCTTTGCTGTCCTTGCTCTGGTTGAACGATCCTTGGAGCTTCCACTAACTGCTCACTCTAATCATCTACTGGCAAATCTCTGGACCTCCTGAATGCCTTGTCCTCCATGAACTTGACATCACGCCTAACTATAGTCCTCCTAGTCCTTGGAATAAATATCCGATATGCCTTTGAGGTTTCACTGTACCCCACAAAGTACCCTCTCTCTGCAGTCTGATCTAACTTGGAACATGTCGCACCTGGAATGTGACAATATGCCAAACTCCCAAATATCCTAAAGTGGCTGACATCTGGCTTCTTCCCTGAGAACGCCTCCTCTGGTGTCATCTTGCCCAATACCTTATGTGGAACCCTATTTTGTATGTACACTGCTGTACTGCATGCCTCTGCCCATAAGTAACGTGGCATATCCTGGTCATACAGCATAGCCCTTGCCGCCTCTGATATAGACCGATTCTTCCTCTCAGCAACCCCATTCTATTGTGGGTTGTAAGGAACAGTCCACTCTCTCTTGATTCCTTCCCTGGTACAAAACTCCTAGAACTCTTTCCCTTTGTACTCGCCTCCATTGTCTGACCGAAGAACCTTTATCTTCCTCCCTGTCGAATTCTCCACAAGAGCTTTGAACTCTTGGAAGCGACTGAAAACCTCATCCTTGGTCTTCAAGAAGTATATCCGAGGTCTTCCTAAATCATCAATAAAAGTAACAAAGTACTCATATCCTCTGAGAGACTTCGTCGACATTGGTCCACATATGTCTGAATGTACTAGATCAAGAACACCCTTGGATCTAGTGTCACTCCTTCGAAAAGTTGCTTTCGCAAACTTCCCCAACACACATCCCTTACATACATCATCATGCTCTGTGCTCACCTCAGGAACACCTGTCACTGTCTCACGAAGCAATTTAAGTGCTCCATGATGTGTATGGCCCATCCTCCTATGCCATAGCTCTCCTTGATCTCTAGAATTACTGCTGCTCATCAGTGCCTTATGAGTATCAAACTGCAACCTATAAAGCTGGCCGCTCCTAACTCCAATAGCTATGGGTGATTTCCAATCCTTGTGCTTGATTAACACACTTGCCCCTCTAAAGAGTACATTGTAACCTTTATCTTGAAGGACAGATATGGAAATCAAATT
This sequence comes from Sequoia sempervirens, assembly GCA_007258455.2. Taxonomy (NCBI): domain Eukaryota; kingdom Viridiplantae; phylum Streptophyta; class Pinopsida; order Cupressales; family Cupressaceae; genus Sequoia; species Sequoia sempervirens. The sequence goes on along the minus strand of VDFB02000017.1, from coordinate 157,154,934 downwards.
CATACCCAAGCCTGGCACATGCAACACATCATGAATGGGAATCCGCTTACCATTCTCCCTCTGAAATAGAACAGTCCCTTTCCCAACTGGATTGAGCTTGGACATGTTCCCCATAGAAATCTGCATTCTGATGTCCTTCTCCTTATAGCTGGAGAAGTACTCTCTAACTCCTGTCATATGAAATGACGCCCCACTATCTATATACCAAACACCCTGTGAGGTTGAGCTAGCCATACAAGCTATGAGAGCGAACTCATCCTCCATTCTACTAGAGAGCTCATCTGCACTTGCTGAAGCTGTTGTCTGCTTCTTGCCTTTCTTCCTTTGCGGGCAATCACTGACATAGTGGCCAAACTCGTGACAACCATAGCACTTCACTTTGGATAAATCCTTCTTCTTCTTCTCACCTTGTGAATTTGATCCTTTGCTTGACCCCTTCTTTGCTTTCCCTTTTCCTGCAAGGGCAACGTTCTCCTGTTCCGCCTCACTTTGCTGACTCTTGCTATTGGTCCTACTGACAAGACTTAGTCTAAGCTCCTCCTGAGTGAAGTCACTCCAAAGTCGATCCCAACTCGGCAAGGTGTCTCGTCCATTAATAACTTGAACAAAGACATCCCACTGCTTAGTAAACCCATTTAGGGCTATCCGCACTAGCTCGTCATCACCTAGATTATCTCCAACAGCAGCCAACTCATCCTTGACAAGTCTGAGTCTGGTGAGGTAACTTGTCACGTCCTCTCCCTTGTTCATCCGAGTATTCCTCAACTTTTCTCTGAGAATCAGCTTCCGGTTAGTGGTAGCATTCTGGTACAGATTCAGAATGGCATCCCACATCTTCTTCGCTGTATCTAACTCTGCGACATGTGGAACAATATGATCCTTGACACCATCAAGAATCATCCTCCTTGCCTTGGCATCTTCCTTCTTATATGCTAAGAGCTGTGCTGGATCTGTAGGTACAGGTACAACACTGGTCACATATTCCTTGATCCCATTCTCTTCCAGCAACAAAGAAATTCTGGCTTTCCAGACACCAAAATTTGAGGGCTCTCCATCCAATCATCTTTGATCTCTTAAACCTGTGAGGCCATCTCAAGATAAAAGAAAACAAATAATAATAATAGTGCGAAGAGGCGGGGATCTTTCCTTCTGTGTTAGGCGTGTCGCCCTCAGGATCAGCTCACGATACCATGTGAAAATTCTATTGCGATTCGCGATTATTAATCTCTATCTAATACATAGATTGTTGACTCTAAAATTAATTCTCGGCAAATATCGAAAAATAACACAACTGCAACTTCACCAATAAAAACTCACAGAAATAGAGAAAAACATTCACAATAATGAACACAATATTTTTGGACAATTATTCCGTGGAAAAACCCCGAAGGGAAAACCACTCTGCAGATGAGGAATTATATTAAACTTCAGCAAAATTAAGGAATACAAAACTGCTTGCCTCTTACTGGTAGAGCTCGGCAATATCCTTCTCCGGAAATTCTTCCCTCAATTTCTCCTGCTGAAATTCCACAGCTGCTATCCCCAACGCTATCACTGCCCCTTGCTAACACTGCAAGACTATTTGCTCTCACTACAAATTTACTTGCTATCACTGCAAGTCTTTCTCAACTCTATACTTGTGTGTTCTCCAAATGCCCATTGATCCCCTTTTATACTTTTCTCATTGGAAAACCAATGGCCATGATTTAATCTCAATCAATGGCTAAGATTAAATAGACTCTAAAAACCCTAACTAACTAGATTCTAGAAGTCTCTAGGGAAATCAATTTATTTAATTACATAATTATCTAGACAACTCATCCCTTTCTAGAAGTCTCTAGAAAATAATTAAATAATTAAATAAGCACTTCTTGGGAATGGAGACACCTGTCCAAGCTACATAAATTAACAATATCGCAGGAGTCCCAGTTGATCCTCCTTTACATCACCGTGACATTATTAGGCAGTGCTTGTCATTTAAATGAGAATCCCTTTCATTATGTATGTTGGCCCTTCGAATGACATGGAGTCTTTGTCTATCCATGGTAGATCAAGTATTGCTAAGGAATCCTCTATTATGAATCTGAAATTACCACCGATGTGTGACTAGCCTGAAAATTGATCTAGAGGTGAATTACGTAACAAGATGCTACTATCGTTGTGGATTGGAGAGTCCACATGAAGAAATCTGATTGGGCATTTTGGGTGAACGTCTGGGAAAGAATGTTAGCTATGTGAATCATGTTTTTGCCAACTTTTCCCTCGAAAGTCGTGGGCCTTTTTGCCACTATCTCGACCCAGACATGCGACATTCTCGCATATGGCTCTCGCGTTCTAAAGTCCCGCATCCCTTATAATACAAGGTCTCCAAATTGTTGTAGACGTGTTAAATATGAAGATATAACCATTATGCGCAAGAAATTCCAAATGGTTTATGGGTGGTTTTTGTGATAAGGATTGAAATTGTAAAGGGAGTTTATTTTGGACTTTATGAGACTCAGTGGGTCCAAGTTGCAATAATTGAATATAAAACCCTCCTTCATTATTATAAGTAATGATGTCCCATTTACACATTGCTAATTCCACTCATAATTAATATTCAAGTCTTTATGATTCAAAATGATATTTAATATCTTATGAATCTAATTGACCTAATTTGTTGTGTTATAGGGCTCTAATTATGGAATAGCGACTATAAAGGGAATTTTATCACAAAGTGCTATTGTGGAGGAGATTACCAAGCAACGAAGGGGCTAATTTATGAAAATGTGCCAAAAATAACCGAGGATGATAGAGATTTCCCACAGGGGGAGCCTGAATTTAGATATGAGAAGATTAATGAATATCAAGTTTGCATACGAGGGTACTTGTCGCAAAGATTATGGTGTGGGATTCCACTCACATTATGTTGTTTTTAGCACCAATGCACCCAACTACCACTTGTTCATTTCCCGCGTGATATGGCGCTTGGTGGCATCCACATTCCTATTTTCTGTAGACTATTTCTGCAAGGATCAATTTAGGTATCAAGTGGTGACGATTGTCAAAGAGCTATTCATTGAGACCAAGGAGGAGGTTTATGCTTCTCATGGATGCAAATCTACAAGAATATTCACCTAATTGAATGAAAATACGTCTAGAAACACATCAATAAAGGGTAAATTTTAATAGTTTCCAACTACAAAAAAGGGTAGCTAAAAGACAAAATAGCTACCAGACAAAATAGACTACAAGACAAAAAAGAGAAAAAGACAAAATAGTCTATTTTAAATTGTAAATATTGTACGCATCTTGAACTTGATGTAAACCCTAAGTTGAAAATGAATTCGGGCCATTCATTGCAAATCGATCCTAGCCAATCATTTTACTTTTGGAAAACTATAAATAGGGGCTTGCTCCTCATTTGCAAAGGGAGATGAGTTGTTGTAAGAGGAATTTTGAAGCAATAGAAGGAAGCATTGAAGTTAGATGTTTTCTTTGAGCTTGCTCATTCTGTATGCATGATTCAACCACCATGTTTATTTTCTAGTTTGTTAGTTTCTTGAATGGATTCAATGGTGGTTGCTTGTTACCATATTTAATGCACTCCCAACTCATGTTTTTTATGGTTTATTGATGATAGATCACTTTGTAAAGCTAGTATGAGCTAATTCATTTACAACACTTAACTTCAACTGTGTATGTGTATGCTTTCAGTATTCATGTTGTAGTTTGAAAATCTTAAGTAAGCCTTAGAAGATTATATTGGTTTTGTGGCACTATAGGTTTCTCTTGGCTAAGAAAAATTTGGTTATGGGAGTCTGTCTACTGTAGTAATGGTTATTGTTGCTATTGTTCAGAGTTTAGACTTACAATAGATTTCTAAACCTTTTCACCTTTTTGATACTTCTTTTAAATCTGGGCTAGTTTAGGATCCCAAGCATCATAACAATGTCATATTTGATGATTGAAGTGAGTTTCAGATTGCTAAATTCTAAATGAACAATCACTATTCATGCATTTCCAGAACATTGAAACTTAGTTACTGAACCATAGATTTTATGGTTTAGGAATGCTATGACTCTCTTTTGCTCAATTAGGGTCTTTCACCTAATGAAAAGAGATAGATCCTACACCCAAAATCTAAGTGGTTCACTCAAAATAGGATATGTATGATGAAATTTTGCCTAAATGAAATGATATAAGTGCTTCTAATTGATAAAATGGATTGATTATTAAGTGAAAACTATTGAAATGCATGTTGTTTGAAAACACATTGTGTAATGTAAAAACACCTAGAAATGAATGCAAAACTGAAATAGAAATGGATGAAACTGAAAGTGTGCACTTGAAATATTGAAGGAGGCTAGAAATGACATTTGAAATGCTACTAATGCTAGAAATTTGGCCTACTAGGAATTATTCACCATTCTGGGCAAATTAGTCCTAGTTTTGTGAAACTGACCTAGAACCTGTTTCGGACAAAAGGGTATCTAGAAATGAAAAAAACCTTGTTCAGGCCTGGAAATGGGACTCATTTGCCACTAATGGTGAATGAGTTCAATTTTGAATTTTTGAAAATCCAAAAGAGGAAATAGGAGCTCTCAGTTTGCACTTTGGTTTTCTATAGGTGTCCACTTTTGAAACTCTGATTTTCGGGTCTGAAAGTGACTTTGGATGGATATTTTGCCTTAGAAAATGAAGGGAACACTTAAAAAACTTTTCAATTTGATTCTTAATTACTTCCAAGCCTTCAAGATGCCTAAACCTACAAATACACAAGAAGAGAAAGAGAAAATGTTGGATGTTAGGGCATGTGGGTCTGCCTTAGTCAAACCTCTTTTAGGTAATTAAACCAAAATGGAGAAAGAATGTAATGAAGCATGCAATAATGGAGTTATTACCTTTCCATGATGATTGATCTTGAATGTCTACAACAAAACATGAAGAATTTTCCCTTGAATGTCTAAAAATTGCTATCTTAATGACTTGAAATGATGAAACCTTAACTTGTTTGACTTGAGATGGAAGAATGATGGATGAATAATGAAGAATGATTATGATTTAAGGTTTAGAGAATTGATTTTATAGGAAATTCACCTTATTTTCTTGTTAATCGAATCCCGAAGGCCGACATGAAGAAAAACAAAACTTAAATTCCAAAATTTCCCACTCAAAATTAAAAATGGGCCAAATAGGACTCATTCGCCACCTTGGGTGAATCAGTCCCACCGGGCAGGGACTCATTTGCCACAGGTGGTGAATTAGTCCTAGTGGGGCCCATTTAATAGCTAGAATGCTAGGAAGTAAGGAAATAAGGTTTATATGATGACTTTGTCAGTTATTTGATCAATTTACGCCTTGGGATGCACAAAATGGGGTAATAGGGGCCTATTAGTGATGATGTAAAGGTCAATTAGGGCTTGGGACACAAAATTCAATGTGAAAGTGTGATTAAATACACTTCACAACACTAAAATGAGGCCCACACATCCTAGGAAGGCACAATATCCAATGTGAATGTGTAAGACACATTACAATAATAGATTAACATTAAGTTTAATTCACAAGCCTTCTAGATTGATGTGAAGATGTAATTAAATACATTTTATAATGTTAAGTTAAGGTTAAATGGGTTCATTAAGTCTAGAAAATTGTGAAAGTCTTTTACAACACTTTTCAACAGTTTTACAAGACATCAATAAATGCATTTGGAAGGGTCCAAGACCTAGGGTGGATGTAAAAAAAACCTCACAACACCAAATCAAGGCCTTATTAAGTCTAATTTATCATCAACTATTCCCATGTTAAGCAAGTTGCCTATTTTCTATGGTACATTTAGTCCCCACTTTACTGAGAGGATGAACTTGCTTCAAACTCACACTAAAGTAGACATTCAAGAGAGATTCGAGTGTATAGATGTAGATGACAAAGAATGAAAAAAATCAAGAAGGTAGTCAAGCCCCCAGGATCTAAGATCCTAAGTCAAACCATCAAGATACATAATCATGCAATGACAAGAATTAGGAAGAAGAGAAAGATTAAAATGAAAAGGGTGGGTCAATCTTCAATCATTTGTCCAACTAGTTGTGGATAAGATCTAAGCTGTTTGTCAAAAGAAAATGCATACTCACTCTGGGGCGATGGAACTCTTGGCTGTCCGCTAGGTGAGAAAGCCCAAAAGCTGAGAAACATATGCTTAGTTGGTATGCACTCACAAACACATAGGTGGCTATGGGGAAAGTTGTGCCATGGAATGGACTTCCCGCTCAACCATACTAAAGTTATACCTCTTGATAAATTTAATAAGGAATGACAAAGGAAAATGTTAGTTCAAGCTCTATGAGGTAAGCAAAACTTCGTATGCTTGACACTCATAGACATTATTAATGCAAGATAGTGTAAGGAATGTTCAAAGGGATTTTTCTTAGCTCGTGCAATGTCTCATCTTAGGGAACATCGTGCGTAATGTCTCCAAGAGAGGATAAGTGCAAACGATCTCATCTTTCTTCCAAGAGAGGACAAGTGCAATGTATCATCCAGGGCAACATTGTACCTAATGTTTCCAAGAGGGGAGATCACAAGAAAAAGAAAATCGCACAATGAAATGTGAGTGGTGATGTATTCCCCCACTTTAAAGTGGTTGCGAACACAAGTGTTGTGAGCAATTGCTTTAAAGTAGAAGAAGACATGAGAGCTTACTCAAAAAGCCCTATGCTAAGTCATATGTTTTTGATAAGCTACGTCATGAAAAAGGTAGTATGTCACATGTGAGCCAACGTAAGGCATGTCATCCACATCCCAAGCTTACTTTTATATGCTTGTGAAAGGTTAATGAATAGCCAAAAGAGGCAATGACAAGTGACATACAAGGAAAAGGCTACCGAACCTTTTTCCCCCACTTAGTGCAGGACAAGGGTGAGTTGAAATGGTTAATGAAATGCATGGTAGAGTGGAAATCAATATCAATTAGAGGAATTAGGCACCCCCACAAAAGGAAGAATACCAAATTCCTAAAAATGTTGGATTTTATGACTCAAAGCCTTACATTCATTGGTGGAATGACCATGAACTCTATGATAGGCACAAAATGAAGTCTTGTAATAGCATTTCTTTCGAGTTTGTGGAGGGAGAGATATCAAGTGATCTTGGAGGAGTCTCGATAAGATACCTTCTTGATCAAGGGGAGAAGGAGTTTCTGTTGTTGGTGGGAAAGAGATGTCTTGCTTAGTACAGGATGTCATACCTACACAAGGTTCTTTAGAGTGCAAGATTTTGTTCTCACTCTTATAGGAGGAGGGAAAATCTAGCAAACACAAATATTTAGTGTTATACAAGATGACATTGATGTTAAGGGAAGAGTTCGTTGTTTGTTTCATGTTTTGTAAAGGAGGACTTTCAAGGCTACTAGTGTCGAGGAGTTTAGGATGTACGATGGTTAAAGTTGTCTTAAAAGGATGTTTTGTGATAGTATTGATGTTAAGGGATGGCTTATTTATCTCGATCAAAGGACAATAACCAAGACCATGAGTCATTTTTTGTGTGTGAGGCTCTATAGGGTATGAGTCATTTCCACTATATCTAAGTTGTTTCATGAGTTCATAACCTTTTACATAAAGCTTCTTCATTACTTTAGAAGTTGGTGGTTTTTCATGATTAAGTTCATCAAAGGTTGTGTAACATGATTTTTGTTGTTCTAAAGTGGTTGAGGTGGATGCTTGTGAAGGGTTGTTTGAGTTTTGTGTTGACAAAACTATAGTTTCTTTTCCCTTGGTAGAGTCTTTGTGGATGATCTGGTATTCTTCGAAGGAGGTGGGTGTGAAGTCTAAGGAACCCCAATCATCATCTAAGAGCCTCAAAATTGGTTTAGGATGTTGGATGGGGTCCACTTGTGTAGTTGGTGTTAATGTGTTCAAGGGATTCTCTTCATTTTTCTCAATGTTCAAACAACTGTTTGGATGAGGGTCAGCTTCAAGTGTGTACACTTTTTTGTTGTAGATGTATTTCAATTTTTGATGAAGAGTATAAGGCACACCATTCATTGCATGAGTCCATGGTCTACCTAAGAGAAGGTTATAGGTAAGATCATTAGGCATAACATGGATTGGTGTTTCCAATGTGGCCATTCCAACTGTAAGAAGTCAAGTTATCACACCAAGCGGTTGTTTGCTTACATTGTCAAATCCCCTGATGGATAAAGGATCAGGTTGAATGTTTGATCTATTGACACCAAGTATATCAAGAAGGTTTACTTCACATACATTAAGAGCATAACTAGTATCTACAAGAGTTCTCTTAATCCATTTTCGTTTGTATTGAGCAATCACTACAACAAATCCCTGTGATTTTCTCCACTTTTTGCTCCGCTTTTTGCTTCCACCCACTATTTTAATGTATTTTTTGGAATTTTTTTGAAAATGTCAACACTATTTATCAAGATGGTACAATTTTTGGTGTTTATTATGCTGATCAGTACAATTCGACACTAATTTAGGTGCTAATTAGCATCCAGAGTAACACTGTCTTTAGTGCTGATATTAGTTTCCAGTGTAGCACCGCTTTTAGCTTTGACTTTAGCTTCATGTTTAGCTTCAAGTTTAGCGCAGGTTTAGACACCCTTATGTCGAAGAGACTTATTTATATGTCTCATCGACGATGTAAAACAATGAAATTTCAACAAGATACAGGCATATTGAGGAGATAATCGCTTATGTCACATCGATAAGGTATATCTACAAGTGCTCAGCGAAACACAACTCTTGGATATAATGAAGTAATGTCGATGAGACATTGAGATATAGGTAAGACAAATAAGATTGTCTCATCGACACTCTTCAAGTAATGATCAAAAGTATACACCGCTATACCACCAAGAAGGTGAGCAACATATGCGATAGAGCAGTATACACCACAATCCCACAACAAGAAGCCTTGAGCAAGGCGGTAGTGTGGTAAACAACAGAAGGGAAGGGAAAAACATTGCTATACCACTGCGATAATCACAAGTCTCCCCGACATGGTAGAGTTACACCGATATATAAAGAAATACCACCGAAGGAAAATATCGATAAGACAGTGGAATATTGGTAAGAGATATTAACTTGTCTCATTGACGCCGACAACCAACATTAGAGGAACATAAGATCTAATGTCAATGAGACATTGAGATATCGGTAAGAAAAATAAGATTGTCTCATCGACACTCTTCAAGTAATGATCAAAAGCATACACCGCTATACCGCCGAGAAGGTGAGAAACATATGTGGTAGAGCGGTATACACCACAACCTCGTAGCAAGAAGCCTTGAGCAAAGCAATAGTGCGGTAAACGTGGCATCATTACAATTTGCAGCAAATCACATCAGTTTCCAAAATTAAATGCTATTAAATTATTAAGGGTTTCCAAAACTAATATGACTGAATACCGTGCCATCCAAAGATAAGTGAGTTTTCCCAATATCGCACTTAATTACAGTGCACTAGCATGGCCTGAGCTAAGGATACGAGAAGAAGAAGTCCTGCAAGCATGAAATACTCAGGTAAGTGCATGAAAAATATCTTAAAGAGCTCTGTTAATATAAAAAATCTTTCAAGGTTTTGTCATGTTTGAAGCCATAGTACAGAGAAAATTGAAACATGCCTCCTAAAAGAAAAAAATCATAAGTAAAAGATAGTCAACCTAAAATTAAAGATGAAGAACCTAAAGTAAAGAAGAGACCACTCCATCAGTCCATATTATATATACTTCCAGGGTCTACTAAAGAGGGTAATAAGAAGTTTCTTGTGGACATCGCACAATGTTGTAGGGATTCACTCATTTCTGAATCTAGATGGGACCTATTTTGGTATTTTTACAGTAAGAGAAATGAGAAGATTCCAGTGTCAAATGCTTGGATGTTGGATATAGAAAGGTTGATTGTCCCAAATGTGTTTGTTGATGTAGAATTTATCAGACTGCTAGCCAAACACTATCACTCAACTACCAAAACAATAAGGTTTCCAAATGACATAGTATTGGTAGAAGTAACCATAAAAGCCATCATTAAGTGTTTTGGCTTAAACAAGTAGGCTTTGACCAAGATAGACTTGCAAAAAAGTGAGGAGGATTATGCTAGGTTAAAAAATACTTATAGAAGTGATGAGGTACCCTTATATATGAAAAGAGGCATGGGTAACAGAACATTCCCCATCTCTACTACCACTACTGAACCATTTAATGTGACATATTTTTAGTATTACTTTGTGAATACATATTTAGCTCTTTGCCAAGTGTTGGGGATAGATGCTCAAGATAAAATTCCAATAGGCCTAATGATGATGGCCATGAGAATTCAAAACCCTGAAACTAATATTGAGTATGACTTTGCTTCATACCTTGAGAAGGTGTTAGATGATGAATTCTTCCAAGTTATAGAGAATAGAGCACCAATTACATTCAGACACTATTCCCTACTATGTCATCTGATATTGTACCAGAATAGGGACCAATGGACTAAAAGAATGGACTTGGCTATAGTAGATGAGTAAGGGAATCCCACACCTGTCTAGAAATGGTGCTATATTTGGGATAGTCGGTGCAAGAATTCAAGCTTTGTTGTATTCTTCAGTGCAATCATTTGTTGTGTCTACAGTATCCATTGTCATATCCTCTTCCACCCATTGTCGTCTACATGATTTAATAGTTTTAGGTCCATGTCCACGTACATATCTTGTTCTTTTGCTAGTTGAACGCTTAGGCTCTACATTTTCTCCAATATCCATCTAAAATTATCAACAACATGCATTAATTTATGTCAAGATTGGATAATACATTATAAATTTCAATAATACTGTGAAAAAAGATGGACATATCACAAAATTCCATTAGATCAGTTTTTCCTAAGTTAAGTCATAAACACCTTCCTCCTTTGGTTGAGGTTGCTTTCTCTTCTTACCTCTATTGTATCTGCAGATTTCATTGTCTCATCTATTTCCATGGCCTCCTCTGTGAATAAAAAAGCCACAACAGAAGCTTTCACCACACTACCACCGAGAAGGAAAAGAAACTTGTGGGACCATAGTAAAAACCACTCTACTGCACCGAGCTGATGAAGGAGCCACGGGACAATGGTGGTTACCACACTACCACATGCCAATGGTAGAAGAATTGCAGGACTACAGGAGTCACCACAACACCGCCAGGAATAGAAGGAAGACTCTCATTCCACCACAGAAGCTTTCATTGCACTACTGCTAAGAAGGATGGAGCACCTTGCAGGACTGCAGTAAAAACCACTCTACCATACCAAGTTGATGAAGAAGCCATGGGATAGCGGTGGTCACAAAAACAAGGTAGGAGTTGGAATTATTTCCAACACTCTGGGTCCTATGATACACAACAATGAAAATAGTCACTATACAACAATAATAGGCACTAAATTAGCCACACTTGACGCCTCCTTATATGTCTTGGAAACAAATTACATTAACAGTCAAAAGTCGGCACTAAAGTTGGCATTAACTAACACCAACTAAAGCACAACTAATGAACCAAAATAAAAAAAATTAAAACTTTCCTGTGTGAGGGAAGAAATCAGATGACAAAAAAGGTAAAAGTGTTGCACAAAGGAAGAGAGAAGGGCACTACCAACAACTGATGAATGAATGAGAGATTTTAATGATGTCCATGAGACCAAGTGGCCTAAGGGACCAAGAACCAAAAAGATAAGGAATCACCAACCTCTTTTCCATGTTGGACCTTCTTTTATGAATTTTGACCAAAAAGTAGCTGTCTTGCTGATCTTCTCCTCCTCAAATAACTTGTGCAAATTGTTAGCCTTTAAGTTGAATTTTTATGAGAAATTCGATTTAGTTTGCGACACCATAGGTAAGGTTACAATTTTTTTTTTCTTGCTTGAATTCGTGATTGTTTATTGCTCTTTGTATTGCATTTGAATTCATGATTGTTTACTAGTTCATGGCCTAACCAGTCCACACAACCTCTAAATTGTCCCAACATTATAAATTGTAAAACCTTTGAAAAACCAACAAATTTTTTTACCCTACCCATTTGAGCTTTGGCTCAAAATATTATAACACGAAGCGAGGATTCCTCCGTATTCTTTCCCTAACTTGGGTATCAAGGAAATAGTGAACTACTTGGAAAATCTAGGAATTGGGTTGGTCACTGCTGAGCAATTGCTAAAAATAAATGCAAAAACAACTTGGTTTTGCCCAGCCGTGCCATAGTCACCGATGCCATGAAAAATTCGTGCAAGATTGCATTATGAAAGAGTTTCCATGATAAGGTTATCAACACTAAGCAAACCGAGCAAACATATTTTCCCTTGGCTATCAACACTAAGAAAACCCAACAAACATATTTGCCCACAAAACAAAAATTTCATACCACAAACTGGACAAAAAATTTCATGCCTAACAGTGTGTACTTTGTTTGCCTCCACAAACTGGATGAAAATAATTTTCTCTAGGTCACCTCAAAATTTCAAGCAATGGAGGGAAGCGAGCATTGACAAAAAACTCTGGCCATAATGAGGTAATTCATTATCAATTTATAGATTTGTAAATGTTTCCATTGTTTCTTTGAATTTTACTTTTTAGTTTTTTATTTCTAAATTTAAAAGAAGAAATATATATATATAGGGACATGAGACTGACAAAGATAAAGAGGAATTAGCTTCCATATTGGGGGTAGAGGTAGTGAAAAAATTGGTTAATGTGGACTAGAAAACACTTGCTAGAAAAATAATCTATTAATGCCTCTCAAACATTGTAAACAAATAAATTGTGTCAAAGGGAATGAATTGATTCCCCAACCAATCCTGGATCAAGTAGAAGATCCAAGAGGAAATCATTCTTGCATTGGTAGCTACAATATGAAGATAGAATACGAGGTGGTTTCAGGGGAAGTCCGAATGACAGATGCTAGGAAAACGTTTGTGAATAGGTTGAATGAATCATGCCTTCAATGGTTCAAAGACCATCTACATTTTCCATTCTCAAAGATACCCATGCACCTGAAAAAATCAGTTATCCATGACATGGAGATTGATTTTGGCACAAGTTGGTTTGTAAAGAAGATAAAGCTATGAATGTCTCAAAACTACAAGAGATTTCGGTGCAACCAAACAAAGAAGATAAAAAGAATCCCTCCTGAGCTAAGGCAGAAAAAAAAGGCCAATTGATGTAAGTGTGAAAGTATGGAGAGAGCTTGTAAAAGCATATGAGAAGTCTGATGCATGGAGGAAGTCCGATGAGGAGAGTACATAGGTATTTGAATTTTCTCATAAGATTATATCAAATTTATTAAATGATATTTAAATTTTATTTGTGCATAGTTAAATTGAATTATTATCTGTTTTAGGACAAGGCCTCCAAGGCTATGCTTGAGAAACTTTGTGCCACGCATCACAGTGGCCAGAAAGGTTTACATGCCTTGATCTGTACATTTGTAAGTATATTTAATATGTTAAATGATATATTTTTTTAATTTTGTTGGAAAAAGTAAATGATTGTATTTTAATTAGTTTAACTAGTCCATGTGCCATGTTTTGAAAGGAGGAGAAATATGGCCATCATCCAAATCAATTTGAAAATAATATCTTACAAAACAAAAAGTGGAATGATTTTGTAATCTGGATGGAGAACGAGGTATCAATAGTTGAGTTTCAATAACTTAGTTGGATATTGTTGTGTTAATATGTCAATTTTCATCTCTTGTGTTGAGTTGTTTATTGATGCATAGGATGAGTAAATAGAGCTCAAATCTTATGATTACAAGATGACCATTTATGTGCATGAATAAAGAGTAGAAGGATGTAGATGAACTCAATTCATCTAAATTTATGCCTCTTGGTAGGCATTTCTCTTGAATCTCTAATATCAGGTGCCCGAGACTTCCTTGTAGCTTTTACCTTTCGCTGCCACCTTTCCTCTTCACTGTGAGACTCATCTCCTTTTTCCTTATATGCATTTCTGGCTTCCGCTTCTAATTCATCCCATGTTTTACCTTCCTCCTCTTCACAATTTTCTTCTTCTTCTTTGTCCTCCTTTGACTCCACAAGAGATTCATCTTTTGAACCTTCCTCATTTGATTTTGATTCCTCTTCTACATCAGAGGGTTCATATCCTTGATCTGACTATTTTGAATTATCAAAATAAAAATCACTAGCTTCCATATTCAAAAATTCCCAACCAACATCTTCAATAAATTTATCTGGATCATCAGTAATACTCTTCAAAATTTGCTGCCAGTTCAAGTTCATTCTGCTTTCATAATACTTTATCCATGGAGTTCAACCATTCCTTGATGCCATCAAGTGAAGATTGAGGAATGACATACAAGCAGCTCGTACATACCACTTGAAGTCTTTGAAAACAATAGCCATATCAAATGCCTTTTTCCCAACTCCTACTCTCTCAAGGTTAACAATCTTAATCTCACTAATAGCGATTACTAAGAAAGGTAATTCCACCAACTCTACCAAATAGTTTACTGTAGGAACAATAAAAGAAGAGGATTTGAAAGGAACTCCATGAAAACCAAGCTCTCTAAATTGTGTATCAAACTCTAGTTCAAAATATTTTAGATGAGGCTACTCCCATATAAGCTCTCTTACTCGCTAGACAAATCCTCGAAACTCTCAATTGATTTTATTTTTCTTTGTTGGAAATATGTGCCTCAATCTCACAGGTTGAAACCTCTGCAAGGGCAATGTCAATGTGACATTCATTGAGTCTAGCTGACTAGCAGCTTAGTAACCTTGTGGTTTGTACAGGTCCCCGAGATAATGCTTCTATCTTTCCTACTGGTGTTGTCGCTGTGACTTGTGGCGTTCGTTGTAACCTTCTACCGAGTGGAGATCTCTTACCAACTATTGGTGTTTATCGAATATCGGGGAGACTTGGCCAAAAGGTTTATGTTTCAGTATGAAGTCTTACCGATATGAATGTCTTGTCGATAGTTATACTTTTGGAGTCATCGGGGTAACGAAAGGGTTCGCTATGAACTCTTGGCGACATACATTTGTCTCATCGATGTTGTGGGATGTGTTCGGTATGACTCCTGATGAAAGGTGGTCTCGGGGTAACCTAGAGGCTTTGGTATGAAGTCTTTGCGATGAATGAAGTCTTGCCAAAGGTGTGAACATTCAGAGTAATGTCTCAGTGATAGCGGTAAGTCTTGCCGACTGTTGGACACTTCAAAATAACTTGTGAACATCGGTGTGATGTCTTGGCGAGTAGCAATAGTCTCATTGAAGGGAATACTAGTGTCTAAGTGACTTTGGAACTTTGGTATGATGTCTCATCGAATAGCGATTGTCTTGGCAATAGCGATACAAGTGATGATCATCGGTATGAGGTCTTGGCGACAAGGCGAAGTCTAAGCAACAGCTTGTGAACTCGGTATAAACTCTTGCTAATATTGATGACTCTTGGCGATATTGATAATCAGGTCTTGTGGCATTAGGGAGACGCAGTTAGTGTCTCACTGACATGCAGATACATTGTGAACGCCTTTGACCGATTGGGAGACCATCCTACGTGGTGAGTCTTCGACCAATCAGAGAAGTCAAATGTGAACTATTGTAAGTTAGTCTGTTGTGGCAGTTCTGTGAGGAAGTTCGACAGACAGGGATGACATGAATATATTCTGGAGTTGCAGATGATGTTCGGTTTGATTGAAGTTCAATGTAAGATTAGTGTATGAATTCGATTATGAGAGCATTGTAATGTGAATGTTTTGTACAAGGTTGGTCATTGTGAAAGCTACTGTAATTTGACATCAGTGAGTCAAGCCCGTACTCTGTATGTAATTTCATTACTGTAATACAAAGGGGTTTTTCTTGGTGTGGTGGGTTTTTCTCTTGTAAGGGTTTTCCCACGTAAATCTGGTGTTCATATGTGTATGTTTAATTCTCTGTTTCTGTTATCTCTTTCAAGTGCATATTAATTGGACTGTAATTGTAAAATTTTAAAAGGTATCACTGCATTCTTCCCCGAGGTTTTGACATCAGGAGAGTTGTTTCCGCACCTTAACTTTCCTTACAAGTGGTATCAGAGCCTGGCTAGTTGTATTATCCTTGTGGGTACATTGGGTTTTTTGTGTCAATTTTGTTGAGTGGGAGTCTTGTAGAAGTTTGGTAATTCAAATTACAGATTGAGATGGCTAGCACGTTAGGAAAGATTGAAAATAGAGAAATTCAATGGCAACAATTTTGAGTTGTGGAAACTCAAAATGGAAGATCTATTAGTGGATTTCGATCTGTGGCTTGCTGTGTCTAAAACGAAACCTACAGGCATGAAGCAAGAAGATTGGGACCTTGCAGATAGAAAGTGGATAAGGGGATGATAAGGCTCTATTTGGTAGACTCCATTCTTTTTAATGTGCATGAAGAGAAGACTGCATCTTCCTTGTGGAAGAGACTGGCATCTATTTTTCAGGGGAAGTCCTTGGTGAATAAACTGTTCTTGAGGAAGAAGTTGTATGCTTTGAGAATGTAGGAAGGAGGGTCTGTTTCTGATCATTTGAATGTTTTCAATATGCTGATTGTACAGTTAACATATGTTGGTGTGAAGATTGATAAAGAGGATCGCTGTATGCTTTTATTGTGTTCTTTGCTAGACTCTTGGGATCACCTGGTGATGGCTATTGGGAGTACAACATCCAATTTCAAGATGGAAGATGTTGTTGCTTCTTTGTTATTAGAAGAGATGAGAAGGAAATCTTCTGAGATGGTGAAGGAGGACCTTGCTGTTAGAGGAAGGTCGAAAGAAAAAGGAAAGAAGGACAAGAAATCCAAATCAAAATTAGAGGGGAGATCAAAGTCTCCTGGTAAGAAGTCCAAGGTGAAGTGCTGGAACTATGGGCAACCTGGTCATATTCAAAAGGATTGTAAAAAGGAGAAAAAGAAGAAGAAGAATTATTCCGACAATGATTCTTCTCAGAGTGATGCAGACGCCTTCATTGTAGCCTTGGCTACACAGGCTTCAGATGATGTCTGGATGATTGATTCTGGAGCATCTTTCCACATGACATCTCATAGAGATTGGTTTACGAAGTATGAAGAATACAATGGTGGAAAGGTGTAGTTGGAAAGTGATTCAACTTTGGAAATTGTTGGCCGTGGAAGAGTCAAAATTCAATTCCCTGATGGAAGAGTGAAGGGAATCAAGGATGTGATGCATATACCAGGTCTGGCTCAAAATCTACTTTCTGTCAGTAAGCTGAATGATATTGGAGTGCAAGTCATGTTCTCTGGAAATGGATGCAAGATGACTAGAGGCTCAATGGTGCTAGCAAGGGGTGCTCGTATTGGTACCTTGTACAAGCTGGACGCACATGCTGTTCAATGCAACAGTGTCTCTGTAAAGTCACAGAAAGCTACTTATGGAGGAAAAGAGGGAAATGTTCCTAATTGTGTAAACTCTATGGAAGTTAAACTTTCAGCAGAAAGGACTATGCTATGGCATCATAGGCTAGGCCACATTGGAGAGAAAGGTTTAAAAACCTTGAAGAATAAAAACCTGGTTGAGGGGCTTGAAGATTGTAACCTCGAATTTGAATTCTGTGAACATTGTATATATGGAAAACAACACCCTGTTTCTTTTTATTCCAGTCCTCACAAATCTTCTAGATTGCTTGATTACATTCATTCTGATGTATTTGGTCCAGTGAGTGTTCCTTCTTTGTCTAAGTCAAGGTACTATGTATCGTTTATTGATGATTATTCAAGAAGAGCATTTGTCTATTTTTTGAAAAGTAAATCAGAAGTGTTTAGTTGGTTTAAGGAATTCAAAAACTTTGTAGAAAATCAGACTGATAATGGCGGTGAATTTTTTTCTGATGATTTCGAGAGGTACTATAAAGATCATGGGATTAAAAGACATAAGACTACACCTTATACTCCACAGCAGAATGGAGTTGCAGAAAGGTTCAATAGGACAGTGATGGAGAGAGCACAAAGTATGCTTAGTAGTGCTGGCTTGGAGGAGAAGTTCTAGGTTGAGGCTGTTGCTACTGCTTGTTACTTGATAAATCATTTTCCAAATTCTGCTCTTGTTGAGAAAACACCTTTGGAAGTGTGGTATAGTAAGAAGCCCTCTCTGAGACACATTCGAGTCTTTGGCTGTGAGGCATATGCTTATGTGCCGAATGAGAAAAGATCTAAATTGGAGAATAAGGCTATCAAATGTATTTTTATTGGCTATAGTGCTGGCATAAAAGGATACAAGCTTTGGAATCCTGATATGGAGAAGGTTGTATACAACAAAAGTGTAATCTTTCATGAGTTGAAGCCTTCTACCTTGGATCTGTAGTCAGAGACAGAGTCAGAAAATAAGAAGGATGTAGTTGAAATTCCTCCTACACTAGAGAAAGAGGAATTGAAAATTCAAAATGTACCTGAAACTGAGGAGAGTTCAAGTAGTTCTGAGAGTTTTGATGAAGAAGAACAACCTCAACCTCAGCAATTGAGGAGGTCAACTCATGAAAGAAAACAACCTGATAGGTATGGGTTCTCTTTGATAGATTCTACTTGTGCCTATGCTTTAATTTTTAGCATTGATGAGCCTAAGACTGTGAAAGAGGCATTTAGAATGTCTGATTCAAACTCTTGGTTGGAAGCCATGAATGAAGAGATGGCATCATTAGAGAAGAATGATACCTGAAGTTTGGTGCCCTTGCCTAAAAGAAAAAAAGCTATGGGTATTTAAGAAGAAGATAGGTCTGGATGGCAGTGTGGAAAAGTACATGGTGAGGTTGGTTGCGAAAGGTTATTCCTAGGTAGAGGGAATTGATTATGGGGAAATATTTTCTCTTGTAGCTAAGCTGATGCCCATTAGATTTCTTTTGTCACTTGCAGCAGTGTATGACTTAGAGATTGAACAAATGGATGTGAAGACAAAATTTCTTCATGGTGATCTTGAAGAAGAGATCTATATGTCTCAGCCTGAGAACTTTGTGGAGAAAGGTAAAGAAAAACTGGTTTGCAAGTTAAAAAAGTCTTTGTATGTGTTAAAGCAGTCTCCTAGAATGTGGTACCAGAAGTTTGATACTTTTGTATTGTCTTTGGGATTTGTAAGATCAAAATCTGATCATTGTGTGTATTATAAAGATGAAAGTGATCAAGTGCTTATTATTGCTCTCTATGTTGATGATATGTTGTTCATAGGCAATAATAAGCTAATGATTTCTGATCTTAAGTCTCAGTTGTCTGCTAAGTTCGAAATGAAATATTTTTGTGCAGCAGGGTATATTCTAGGGATGGAAATAACTTGGGACAAGAATAGTAGAAAACTTTGGCTCAGTCAGAGTAAGTATATTAGGACTGTTCTAGAGAGATTTTGCATGAATGATTGCAAGCAACTAGTTGTTCCAGTCTTGCAGGGAATGAAGCTATCTGTTGAAGACTGTCCAAAATATTCTACTGAGATGGAGTACATGACCAGTGTACCCTATGCTAGTGTGGTTGGCAGTCTTATGTATGCAATGGTCTGTACAAGGCCAAACATCGCCTAAGCAGTGGGAGTACTTAGTTGGTTTATGGCTAATCTTGGAAGGACACATTGGGATGCTGTGAAGAGAGTATTCAAATATTTGAAGGGAACTTCAAAATATGTTTTGTGTTACCATGGCAACTTGGTTGAATCATAGAGGACTCTCAGTATTCGAGGCTATGTAGATTCTGATTGGGCAGGGGACATAGATAGCAAGAGGTCCACCAATGGATACATTTTCATGATGAATGGTGGTGTAGTGAGTTGGATGAGTAAGCGGCAAGCTGTAGTCGCTTTGTACACTACAGAGGTTGAATACATGGCAGCTACACATGCTTGTAAAGAAGCAATTTGGTTAAAATGTTTGTGTTCTAACATTGGTTTTGATGCAGGGAAAATAACTATTTTTTGTGACAGTCAGAGTGTAATTTGTTTAGCAAAGAATCCTACTTTCCCTGCCAGGATGAAACATATAGATGTATAGTACCACTTTGTATGAGATATGGTGGAGGATGGAAAGGTCATTTTTGGAAAAAGTTGATACTCTGGAGAATGTTGCAGATGCATTGACGAAGCTAGTGAGCACAGACAAGTTCACGTGGTGTGCCAATTCGATGGGCCTCAGTGCCCATGAATTTCAGTAGTTTTGTTGTGCTCTGGAGGTGCCTGTGTGATATTCGTCAAGTGGGAGATTGTAAGAAATATGTGCCTCAATCTCACAGGCTAAAACCTCCGGAGGGGAAATGTCTGTGTGACATTCATTGAGTCTAGCTAACTAGTAGCTTAGTAACCTTGTGGTTTGTACAGGTCGCCGAGACAATGCTTTTGTCTTGCCGATTGGTGTTGTCGCTGTGACTTGTGGTGTTTGCTGTAACCTTCTACCAAGTGGAGATCTCTTACCGACTGTTGGTGTTTATCGGATATCGGGGAGACTTGGCTAAAAGGTTTATGTTTCGGTATGAACTCTTACTGATATGAATGTCTCGCCGATAGTTATACTTTTGGAGTCATCAAGGTAATGAAAGGGTTTGCTATGAACTCTTGGCGACATATGTTTGTCTCACCGATGCTGTGGGATGTGTTCGGTATGACTCCTGGTGAAAGGTGGTCTCGGGGTAACCTGGAGGCTTCAGTATGAAGTCTTAGTGACGAATGAAGTCTCGCCAAAGGTGTGAACATTTAGAGTAACGTCTCAGCAATAGCGATAAGTCTTGCCAACTGTTGGACACTTCAGAATAACTTATGAACATCGGTGTGATGTCTTGGCGAGTAGCGATAGTCTCACTAAAGGGAATACTGGTGTCTAAGTGACTTTGGAACTTCGGTATGATGTCTCATCGAATAGCGATTGTCTTGGAAATAGCGATACAAGTGATGATCATCGGTATGAGGTCTTGGTGACAAGGAGAAGTCTAAGCGACAACTTGTGAACTCGGTATTGTTGATGTGTTTTTTATGCACTTCTCAACACAGGCAATGCATAGGTGCACTACCTCTCTTGAAAGACAATCTTCCACAATCAAATTACAGAACACTATCCCAAGGTCTCTAATGTTAGGTCTTGACAGTGCTTGGAATATCTCAGTTGTTTGATGTGATTTGCTAGAATCACAAGGCGGTCTTATGGATGAGTTACAAAGCATGGGAAGTTGGATCTGCAAATGGATTTTTTAAGATGGGAGAGTTGTTGTGCATTTGTTGCAGGTTCAAACAACAGTCTTGAACTCCATTTTTATCATTGGATTTAGCTTTAGAATGTGTAATGAACCTTAGCATAGGTCACTATTAAAAAAAGGAAAAAGGGCAGGGGAGAGAGGAAGTTTCTAGACCTGAAACTACGAATGAACAGTGATCATGGAGGCTGCTACAGTAGCCAAACTCCCTAAACTGGGTTTTTCTTGGCCAAGAGAAACCTACAGTTGCACAAAACCAGTGCAATCTTTTAAGGACTGCAAATTTTCACATTACATACACACATCATGTACATGCAATCGAACTAAGTTGCAGTAATAAAGGAAAGAGGCTCAGACTAGCTTTGCAAAGTGATTCATCATCAATGAACCACAAAAAACATGAGTTGGAAGTTCATCAAATACTGAAACAACAAACACCATCATCACTCCCATTCAATAAACTAACACCTAAACTAATAGAGAAGTTGAGCCATGCATACATAAAGAGAAAACTCAAAAGGAACACCCATAAATCATGCAATGCTTCTTTCTATTGCTGCAGAATGTCTTTACATCAATTCTCCAACCCTTACAAATGAGGGGAAAGCCCCTATTTATAGTTTTCCAAAGCCCAAATGAATGGCTAGGATCAATTTCCAACGAATGGCCCAGATTTGTTTACAATAGGGTTTCACCTACCCCACAATATTCAACAATTAAAAATACATTCTTTGTCTTTTCCCTATTTTGTCATCTAGTTCTCAGGTGCTGTAGCAGTTTCATCATTTAGTTAATTGCCCTTTTACTGTAGCTGAAATTGTCTAAAAGTTGTTTTCTTACTTGATGTGTTTGTAGTGTTCTCCCTTGGATCAAACGAGTCCGTCGACGATTGGCATCAATAGATTGGTTGCCCCTGATTTGGCCGCACAAATCTCTTATACTTTCATCAAGGCCACCCCCTTGCATTTTTGTCCTTGACTTTCTTGGCACAATCCTTCTTCTAACGTCGAACCTGTTGGTGGGTGCTAGCGGGAGAGGTGATCATGAAATGAATGGTGAGAGGAGCTATGTGTATTCCTTGTTCAGCTTTCTCGATGGGTCTCCTAATGGACCTACAGTAGGCTCCTTGAATCCTACGTACATGAAGTGTCGTAAGTGATTTCATACACAAATCAAGGAAAATGTTAGTCAAATCTTGCAAAATCCTTGTTAGATCCATCCATGCATCATCAAAATATCATAACATTCATATTTGGAGCTCATTTGGACCATAAACATTAATTCGGGCCACTAAGGCTCCACAGATGTTCTAAAATAGCCAAAGGGGGACGAAGCTCTGAAACCACCTAAACTTAACGAAACATTGACAAAACCTTGGAAGTTCACTTAGGCACCCCAAACACATCCCAAATCCACCAAAAAGTTGGCCCCAAAGTCAAAAATTGTAGAAACCGGACTGGCAGGAGTCCACAGATGTTTCCAAAACAGCCAAAGAGGGACGAAGCTCCGGAACCACCGAAACTTAACGAAACATTGCCGAAACCTTGGCAGTTCACTTAGGCACCCCAAACACATCCCAAATCCACCAAAATGTTGGCCCCAAAGTCAAAAATGTGGAAACCGAACTGACAGGGGTCCACAGATGTTTCCAAAACAACCAAAGAGGGATGAAGCTCCAGAACCACCGAAACTTAACAGAACGTTGACGAAACCTTGGCAGTTCACTTAAGCACCCCAAACACATCCGAAATCCACATCACAATGACAACCTCGTCGGGGCTATGGATGCCTGACTAGATTTGGGATGTGTTTTTATGCACTTCTCAATAGGTTATACCTATTGATGTGTTTTTTATGCACTTCTCAACACAGGCAATGCATAGGTGCACTACCTCTCTTGAAAGACAATCTTCCACAATCAAATTGCAAAACACTATCCGAAGGTCTCTAATGTCAGGTCTTGACAGTGCTTGGAATATCTTAGTTGTTTGATGTGATTTGTTGGAATCACAAGGCGGTCTTGCAGATGAGTTACAAAGCATGGGAAGTTGGATCTGCAAATGGAGTTTTTAAGATGGGAGAGTTGTGCATTTGCTACAGGTTCAAACAGCAGTCTTGAACTTTATTTTTATCATTGGATTTAGCTTTACAATGTGCAATGAACCTTAGCATAGGTCACTATTAAAAAAGGAAAAAGGGCAGGGGAGAGAGGAAGTTCCTAGACCAGTCAGGCATCCATAGCCCTGATGAGGTTGTCATTGTGATGTGGATTTGGGATGTGTTTGGGGTGCCTAAGTGAACTGCCAAGGTTTCGTCAATGTTCTGTTAAGTTTCGGTGGTTTCGGAGCTTTGTCCCTCTTTAGCTATTTTGGAAACATCTGTGGACCCCTGCCGGTCCGGTTTCCACATTTTTGACTTTGGGGCAAACTTTTTGGTGGATTTGGGATGTGTTTGGGGTGCCTAAGTGAACTGCCAAGGTTTCATCAACGTTCTGTTAAGTTTTGGTGGTTCCAGAGCTTTGTCCCTCTTTGGCTGTTTTGGAAACATCTGTGGACCCCTGCTGGTCCGATTTCTACATTTTTGACTTTGGGGCCAACTTTTTAGTGGATTTGGGATGTGTTTGGGGTGCCTAAGTGAACTTCCAAGATTTTGTCAACGTTCCGTTAAGTTTCGGTGGTTTTGGAGCTTCGTCCCCCTTTGGCTGCTTTGGAACATCCGTGGAGTCTCAGTGGCCCGGATTAATGTTTATGGTCCAAATGAGCTCCAAATATGAATGTTATGATATTTTGATGATGCATGGATGGATCTAACAAGGATTTTGCAAGATTTGACTAACATTTTCCTTGATTTGTGTATGAAAGCACTTACAACACTTAATGTACACAGGAATCAAGGAGCCTACTGCAGGTCCATTAGGAGACCCATCGAGAAAGCTAAACAAGGAATACACATAGCTCCTCTCACAATT
This sequence comes from Sequoia sempervirens, assembly GCA_007258455.2. Classification (NCBI taxonomy): domain Eukaryota; kingdom Viridiplantae; phylum Streptophyta; class Pinopsida; order Cupressales; family Cupressaceae; genus Sequoia; species Sequoia sempervirens. The sequence goes on along the minus strand of VDFB02000017.1, from coordinate 157,130,818 downwards.
CATTTCATGATCGCCTCTCCTGCTGGCACCCACCAATAGGGTCGGCATTAGAAGAAGGCTTGTGCCAAGAAAGTCAAGGAAAAAAATGCAAGGGGGTGGCCTTGACGAAAGCATAAGAGAGTGTTCTGACCGAATTAGGGGAAACCAATCTATTGATGCCAATCGTCGATGAACTCATTTGATCCAAGGGAGAACACTACAAACACATCAAGTAAGAAAACAACTTTTAGACAGTTTCAGCTACAGTAAAAGGGCAATCAACTAAATGACGAAACTGCTATAGCACCTGAGAACTAGATGACAAAACAGGGAAAAGACAAGAAATGTATTTTTAATTGTTGAATATTGTGGGGTAGGTGAAACCCTATTGCAAAAAAATCTGGGCCATTCATTGGAAATTGATCCTAGCCATTCATTTGGGCTTTGGAAAACTATAAATAGGGGCTTTTCCCTCATTTGTAAGGGTTGGAGAATTGATGTAAAGACATTCTGTAGTAATAGAAAGAAGCATTGCATGATTTATGGGTGTTCCTTTTGAGTTTTCTCTTTATGTATGCATGGTTCAACTTCCCTATTAGTTTAGGTGTTAGTTTATTGAATGGGAGTGGTGATGGTGTTTGCTGTTTCAGTATTTGATGAACTTCCAACTCATGTTTTTTGTGGTTCATTGATGATGAATCACTTTGCAAAGCTAGTCTGAGCCTCTTTCCTTTATTGCTGTAACTTAGTTCGATTGCATATACATGATGTGTGTATGTAATGTAAAAATCTGCAGTCCTTAGAAGATTGCACTGGTTTTGTGCAACTGTAGGTTTCTCTTGGCCAAGCAAAACCTAGTTTAGGGAGTTTGTCTACTGTAGCAGCCTCCATGATCACTGTTCATTTGTAGTTTCAGGTCTAGGAACTTCCTCTCTCCCCTGCCCTTTTTCCTTTTTTTAATAGTGACCTATGCTAAGGTTCATTGCACATTGTAAAGCTAAATCCAATGATAAAAATGGAGTTCAAGACTGGTATTTGAACCTATAGAAAATGCACAACAACTCTCCCATCTTAAAAAATCCATTTGTAGATCCAACTTCCCATGCTTTGTAACTCATCCGTAAGACTGCCTTGTGATTCCAGCAAATCACATCAAACAACTGAGATATTCCAAGCACTGTCAAGACCTGACATTAAAGACCTTGGGATAGTGTTCTGCAATTTGATTATGGAAGATTGTCTTACAAGAGAGGTAGTGCACCTACGCACTGCTTGTGTTGAGAAGTGCATAAAAAACACATCAACAGGTATAACCTCTTGCCAATAGGGATGACTCTTGGTGATATCGATAGTTAGGTCTTGTGGCATCGGGGAGACACGGTTAGTGTCTCACTGACATGCAGATACATTGTGAACGCCTTTGACCGATTGGGAGACCATCCTACATGGTGAGTATTTGATCAATCAGAGAAGCCGAATGTGAACTGTTGGAAGTTAGTCTGTTGTGGTAGTTCTGTGAGGAAGTTTGATAGATAGGGATGACATGAATATATTCTGGAGTTCCAGACAATGTTCGGTTCTATTGAAGTTCGATATATGATCAGTGTATGACTTCGATTCTAAGAGCATTGTAATGTGAATGTTCTATACAAAGTTGGTCATTGTGAAAGCTGTAGTAATTTGACACTAGAGAGTCAAGCCCGTACTCTGTATGTAATTTCATTACTATAATAAAAAGGGGTTTTTCTTGGTTTGGTGGGTTTTTCTCCCGTAAGGGTTTTCCCACATAAATTTGGTGTTCATATGTGTATGCTTAATTCTCTGTTTCTATTATCTCTTTGAAGTGCATCTTAATTGGACTGTAATTATAAAATTTTAAAAGGAATCTCTGCATTCTTCCCTGAGGTTTTGACGTTAGGAGAGTTGTTTCCGCACCTTAGCTTTCCTTAGCTTTCCTTACATTCTTGTCCCTCTCTTTCTGTCCTTCCTTAATTTCATCAAGATCATACATTGACCTTCTTGCCCCTCCTAAAGTTTGGACCACATCCATTACCTCCACATAAAACTTGACATCCTTGGTCTTCTTGGTTCCCACACCATGATATGGTTAAGCAAATGAAAATGAAGCAAAGTAATCATCTCCTTCTCTGCTAGCTAGAAGAATGCATGCTTAATGTTTTGATACATGATATCAACTCTCTCTTTTGCTCTCATGGTTGACTACCAAAAACCAATATGGTGGGCCTCCATAGTTCCAGTCATCTTTGTTCCTCTTCCACCAAATGCTAGCCTGATCCACTCGTCTTCCAAACTTTAATTGGCTTTGTTTTTGAAATATGAAGTTTCTCTTAAGTCACTAATGTAGCTTTCTCTACCTTTTAGACTCTTTCATTGCTATAGATCGTCTCTAGGATTTAATCATTTGTACCACATGGTTGATGTGCTTTGAATCCTTCCATCTAAAGGAAATTTCCTTAACATAAATACTGCTAGGGAATTTAATATTGCCATTGTAGTTGGCATTAAAGCCGATACCTGCAACATTAATGAAAATTATCCTTATATAAGAATTAGCTCCATCTTGTAGGCTTGTAACACTCTTGATGGTGTCCACATGAAATCTGATTTTGATTCCTCTTCTACATCAGATGGTTCAGATCCTTGATCTGACTCTTATGAAATATCAGAATCAGAATAACTAGCTTCCATATTCAAAAAATAACAAACACCATCTTCAAAATATTTATCTGGATCATCAGTAATACTCTTCAAACTTGGCTTCCAATTCAAATTCATTCTACTTTCATAATACTTTATATCCATGGAGTTCAACCATTCCTTGATGCCATCAAGTGAAGATTGAGGAATGGCGTACATGCGGAGTACATCCTACTTGAAGTCTTTGAAAATAATAGCCATATCAAATTCCTTTTTCCCAAGTCATACTCTCTCAAGGTTAACAATCTCAATCTCACTAATAGCGATTACTAAGAAAGGTAATTCCACCAACTCTACCAAACAGTTTACCGTAGGAACAAAAAAAGTAGATGCTTTGAAAGGAACTCCATGAAAACCAAGCTCTCTAAATGGTATATCAAACTCTAGTTCAAAATATTTTAGATGAGGCTGCTCCCATATAAGCTCTCTTACTCACTTGACAAATCCTTGAAATTTTGTATTGATTTTATTTTTCCTGTCCCTCTCTTGCTGTTCTTCCTCAATTTCATCAAGATCATACATTGACCTTCTTTCCCCTCTTAAAGTTTGGACCACATCCATTACCTGGAACATAAAACTTGACATCCTTGGTCTTCTTGGTTCCCATGCCATGATATAGTTATGCAAATGAAAATGAAGCAAAGTAATCATCTCCTTCTCCGCTAGCTGAAAGAATGTATGCTTATTGTTTTGATACATGATATCAGCTCTCTCGTTTGCTCTAATGGTTAAAGACTGAAATGCAGTATCGTGGGGCTCCAAAGTTCTAGTCATCTTTCTTCCTCTTCCACCAAATGCTGGCTTGATCCACATGTTTTCCAGCCTAATTGGCTTTGTTTTTGAAATCTGAAGTTTCTCCTAAGTCATTAATTTAGCTCTCTCTGCCTTTTCAGACTCTTTCATTGCTACAAATCGTCTCTAGGATTTAGTCATCTGTACCACATGGTTGATGTGCTTTGAATCCTTACATCTAAAGGAAATTTCCTTAGCATAAATACTGCTAGGGAATTTCAATGTTGCCATTGTAGATTGCATTAAAGCCGGTACCTGCAACATTAATTAAAATTATGTTTATATAAGAATTCCCTCCATCTTGTTGGCTTGTAATGCTCTTGATGGTGGCTACATGAAATCTGATTTTGATTCCTCTTCTACATGAGAGGGTTCATATCCTTGATCTGAATCTTCTGAATTATCAGAATTAGAATCACTAGCTTCCATATTTAAAAATTCCCAAACACCATCTACAAAATATTTATCTGGATCATCAATAATACTCTTCAAAATTGGTTGCCAGTTCAAGTTCATTTTTCTTTCATAATACTTTATATCCATGGAGTTCAACCATTCCTTGATGCCATCAAGTGATGATTGAGGAATGGAATACATGCGGAGTACATCCCGCTTGAAGTCTTTGAAAATAATAGCCATATCAAATGTCTTTTTTGCAAGTCATACTCTCTCAAGGGTAACAATATCAATCTCACTAATAGCGATTACTAAGAAAGGTAATTCCACCAACACTACCAAACAGTTTACCGTAGGAACAATAAAAGCAAAGGATTTGAAAGGAACTCCATGAAAACCAAGCTCTCTAAATGGTATATCAAACTCTAGTTCAAAATATTTTAGATGAGGCTACTCCCATATAACCTCTCTTACTCGCTTGACAAATCCTTGAAACTCTCTATTAATTGTATTTTTCCTGTCCCTCCCTCCCTGTTCTTTGTCAATTTCATTAGGATCATACATTGACCTTCTTGCCCCTCCTAAAGTTTGCAGCACATCCTCCACATAAAACTTGACATCCTTGGTCTTCTTGGTTCCCAGGCCCTGATATAGTTATGCAAACTAAAATGAAGCAAAGTAATCATCTCCTTCTCTGCTGGTTGGAAGAATGCATGCTTAATGTTTTGATGAATAATATCAGCTCTCTCTTCTTCTCTCATAGTTGAATACCAAAATACAGTATGGTGGGCCTCCAGAGTTCCAGTCATCTTTCTTCCTCTTCCACCAAATGTTGGCCTGATCCACACGTCTACCAGCCTAATTGGCTTTTTTTTATGAAATCTAAAATTTCTCCTGAGTCACTAATGTAGCTTTCTCTTCCTTTTTAGACTCCTTCATTGCGACAGATCATCTCTGGGATTTAATCATTTGTACCACATGGTTGATGTGCTTCGAATCCTTACATCTAAAGGATATTTCCTTAACATAAATAATGCTAGGGAATTTCAATGTTGCCATTGTAGTTGGCATTAAAGCTAGTACCTACAACATTAATTAAAATTATCTTTATATAAGAATTCCCTCCATCTTGTTGGCTTGTAATGCTCTTGATGGTGGCTACATGAAATATGATTATGATTCCTCTTCTACATGAGAGGGTTCATATCATCGATCTGAATCTTTTGAATTATCAGAATCAGAATCACTTGCTTCCATATTTAAAAATTCCCAAACACCATTTTCAAAATATTTATCTGGATGATCAATAATACTCTTAAAAATTAGTTGCCAGTTCAAGTTCATTCTGCTTTCATAATACTTTATATCCATGGAGATTAGCCATTCCTTGATGCCATCAAGTGATGATTGAGGAATGAAATACATGCGAAGTACATCCCACTTGAAGTCTTTGAAAATAATAGCCATATCAAATGCCTTTTTCCCAAGTGATACTCTCTAAAGGTTAACAATATCAATCTCACTAATAGCGATTACTAAGGAAGGTAATTCCACCAACACTACCAAATAGTTTACCATAGGAACAATAAAAGAAAAGTATTTGAAAGGAACTCCATGAAAACCAAGCTCTCTAAATGGTATATCAAACTGTAGTTAAAAATATTTTAGATGAGGCTTCTCCCATATAAGCTCTCTTACTCACTTGACAAATCCTTGAAACTCATTATTGATTGTATTTTTCCTTTCCCTGTCTCGTTGTTCTTCCTCAATTTTATCAGGATCATACATTGACATTCTTGCCCCTCCTAAGTTTGGACCACATCCTTGACATAAAACTTGACATCCTTGGTCTTCTTGGTTCCCACGCCCTGATATGGTTATGCAAATGAAAATGAAGCAAAGTAATCATCTCCTTCTCTGTTGGCTGGAAGAATGCATGCTTAATGTTTTGATACATGATATCAGCTCTCTCTTCTACTCTCATGGTTAAATACCAAAATCCAATATGGTGGGCCTCCAGAGTTCTAGTCATCTTTCTTCCTCTTCCACCAAATGCTGGCCCAATCCACATGTCTGCCAGACTAATTGGCTTTTTTTTTTAAAATCTGAAGTTTCTCCTAAGTCACTAATGTAGCTCTCTCTGCCTTTACAAAATATTTCATTGCTATAGATCGTCTCTACGATTTAATCATCTGTACCACATGGTTGATGTGCTTTGAATCCTTGCATCTAAAGGAAATTTCCTTAACATAAATACTGCAAGAGAATTTCAATGTTGCCATTATAGTTGGCATTAAAGCCGATACCTGCAACATTAATGAAAATTATCCTTATATAAGAATTCCCTCCATCTTGTTGGATTGTAACACTCTTGATGGTGGCTACATGAAATATGATTCTGATTCCTCTTCTACATCAAAGGGTTAATATCCTTGATCCGAGTCTTCTGAATTATCAGAATCAGAATCACTAGCTTCCATATTCAAAAAATAGCAAACACCATCTTCAAAATATTTATCTGGATCATCAGTAATACTCTTCAAACTTGGCCACCAATTCAAGTTCATTCTACTTTCAAAATACTTTATATCCATGGAGTTCAACCATTCCATGATGCCATCACGTGAAGATTGAGGAATGGTGTACATGCATAGTAGTTACCACTTGAAGTCTTTGAAAATTATAGCCATATCAAATGCCTTTTTCCCAAGTCATACTCTCTCAAGGTTAACAATCTCATTCTCACTAATAATGATTACTAAGAAAGGTAATTCCACCAACTCTACCAAATAGTTTACCGTAGGAACAATAAAAGAAGAGGATTTGAAAGGAACTCCATGAAAACCAAGCTCTCTAAATGGTATATCAAACTCTAGTTCAAAATATTTTAGATGAGGCTGCTCCCATATAAGCTCTCTTACTCACTTGACAAATCCTTGAAATTCTGTATTGATTTTATTTTTCCTATCCCTCTCTCGCCGTTCTTCGTCAATTTCATTAGGATCATACATTGACCTTCTTTCCCCTCCTAAAGATTGGACCACATCCATTACCTCCACATAAAACTTGACATCTTTGGTGTTCTTGGTTCCCATGCCATGATATGGTTATGCAGATGAAAATGAAGCAAATTAATCATCTCCTTCTCCGCTGGCTGAAAAAATGTATGCTTAATGTTTTGATACATGATATCAACTCTCTTGTTTCCTCTCATGGCTGAATACCGAAATCTAGTATGGTGGGCCTCCAGAGTTCCAGTCATCTTTCTTCCTCTTCCATGAAATTTTTGCTCGATCCACATGTTTTCCAGCCTAATTGGCTTTGTTTTTGAAATTTGAAGTTTCACCCAAGTCACTAATGTAGCTCTCCGTTCCTTTTGCAGACTCTTTCATTGCTATAGTCCGTCTCTAGGATGTAATCATCCGTACCACATGGTTGATGTGCTTTGAATCCTTGCATCTAAAGGAAATTTCCTTAACATAAATAATCCTAGGGAATTTCAATGTTGCCATTGTATTTGGCATTGAAGCCGGTACCTGCAACATTAATGAAAATTATCTTTATATAAGAATTCCCTCCATATTGTTGCCTTGTAATGCTCTTGATGGTGGCTACATGAAATATGATTCTGATTCATCTTCTACATTAGAGGGTTCATATCCTTTATCTAACTCTTCTGAATTATGATAATTAGAATCCCTAGCTTCCATAATTAAAAATTCCAAAACACCATCTTCAAAATATTTATCTGGATCATCAATAATACTCTTCAAAATTGGTTGCCAGTTGAAGTTCATTTTGCTTTCATAATACTTTATATCCATGGAGTTCAACAGTTCCTTGATGCCATCAAGTGAAGACTGAGGAAATTCATACATGTAGAGTACATCCCACTTGATGTCTTTGAAAAGAATAGCCATATCAAATTCATTTTGCCCAAGTCATTCTCTTTCAAGGTTAACAATCTGAATCTCACTAATAGTGATTTATAAGAAATGTAATTCCACCAACTCTACCAAACAGTTTATCATAGGAACAATAAAAGCAAAGGATTTGAAAGGAACTCAATGAAAACCAAGCTCTCTAAATGGTATATCAAACTCTCGTTCAAAATATTTTAAATGAGGCTACTCCCATATAAGCTCTCTTACTCACTTGACAAATCCTTGAAACTCTCTGTTGATTGTAGTTTTGCTGTCTCTCTCTTGCTGTTCTTCCTCAATTTCATAAGGATCATACATTGACCTTCTTGCCCCTCCTCAAGTTTGGACCACAGCCTCCACATAAAACTTGACATCCTTGGTCTTCTTGGTTCCCACGCCCTGATATGGTTATGCAAATGAAAATGAAGCAAAGTAACCATCTCCTTCTCCGCTGGCTAGAAGAATGCATGCTTAATGTTTTGATACATGATATCAACTCTCTCTTCTACTCTCATGGTTGAATACCGAAATTTAATATGGTGGGCCTGCAGAGTTCAAGTCATCTTTCTTCCTCTTCCACCAAATGTTGGCCTAATCCACACGTCTGCCAGCCTAATTTGCTTTTTTTTTTCAAATCTGAAGTTTCTCTTTTTTCACTAATGTAGCTCTTTTTGCCTTTACAAAATCTTTCATTGGTACAACTCATCTTTGGGATTTAATCAGCTGTACCACATGGTTGATGTGCTTTGAATCGTTGCATCTAAAGGAAATTTCCTTAACATAAATACTGCTAGGGAATTTCAATGTTGCCATTGTAGTTGGCATTAAAGCCGATACCTGCAACATTAATGAAAATTATCCTTATTTAAGAATTCCCTCCATCTTGTTGGATTGTAACACTCTTGATGGTGGCTACATGAAATATGATTCTGATTCCTCTTCTACATCAAAGGGTTCATATCCTTGATCTGAGTCTTCTGAATTATTAGAATTAGAATCACTAGCTTCCATATTCAAAAAATAGCAAACACCATCTTCAAAATATTTATCTGGATCATCAGTAATACTTTTCAAACTTGGCCACCAATTCAAGTTCGTTCTACTTTCAAAATACTTTATATCCATGGAGTTCAACCATTCCATGATGCCATCACATGAAGATTGAGGAATGGCATACATGCGGAGTACATACCACTTGAAGTCTTTGAAAATTATAGCCATAGCAAATGCCTTTTTCCGAAGTCATACTCTCTCAAGGTTAACAATCTCATTTTCACTAATAATGATTACTAAGAAAGGTAATTCCACCAACTCTACGAAATAGTTTACTGTAGGAACAATAAAAGAAGAGGATTTGAAAGGAACTCCATGAAAACCAAGCTCTCTAAATGGTATATCAAACTCTAGTTCAAAATATTTTAGATGAGGATGCTCCCATATAAGCTCTCTTACTCACTTGACAAATCCTTGAAATTCTGTATTGATTTTATTTTTCCTATCCCTCTCTCGCTGTTCTTCATCAATTTCATCAGGATCATACATTGACCTTCTTTCCCCTCCTAAAGATTGGACCACATCCATTACCTCCACATAAAACTTGACATCTTTGGTGTTCTTGGTTCCCATGCCATGATATGGTTATGCAGATGAAAATGAAGCAAATTAATCATCTCCTTGTCCATTGGCTGAAAGAATGTATGCTTAATGTTTTGATAAATGATATCAGCTCTCTCGTTTGCTCTCAGGGTTGAATACTGAAATTCAGTATGGTGGGCCTCTAGAGTTCCAGTCATCTTTATTCCTCTTCAACTAAATTCTGGCTTGATCCACATGTTTTCCAGCCTAATTATCTTTGTTTTTGAAACATGAAGCTTCTCCTAAGTCAGTAATGTAGCTCTCTCTGCCTTTTCAGACTCTTTCATTGCTACAGATTGTCTCTAGGATTTAATCATTTGTACCACATGGTTGCTCTACTTTCAGTCCTTGCATCTACAGGAAATTTCCTTAACATAAATACTGCTAGGGAATTTCAATATTGCCATTGTAGTTAGCATTAAATCCGGTACCTGCAACATTAATTAAAATTATTTTTATATAAGAATTCCCTCCATCTTTTTGGCTTGTAATGCTCTTGATGGTGGCTACATGAAATCTAATTCTGATTCCTGTTCTACATGAGAGGGTTTATATCCTTGATTTGACTCTTCTGAATTATCAGAATTAGAATCACTAGCTTCCATATTTAAAAATTCCCAAACACCATCTTCAAAATATTTATCTGGATCATCAATAATACTCTTCAAAATTGGTTGCCAGTTCAAGTTCATTCTGCTTTCATAATACTCTATATCCATGGAGTTTAGCCATTCCTTGATGCCATCAAGTGAAGATGTAGGAATGGCATACATGTGGAGTACATCCTGATTGAAGTCTTTGAAAATAATATCCATATCAAATTCAATTTGCCAAAGTCATACTCTCTCAAGGCTAACAATCTCAATCTCACTAATAGCGATTACTAAGAAAGGTAATTCCACCAACTCTACCAAACAGTTTACCATAGGAACAATAAAATAAAAGGATTTGAAAGGAACTCCATGAAAGCCAAGCTCTCTAAATAGTATATCAAACTCTAGTTCAAAATATTTTAGATGAGGCTGCTCCCATATAAGCTATCTTACTCGCTTGACAAATCCTTGAAACTCTCTATTGATTGTATTTTTCATGTCCCTCTCTCGCTGTTCTTCCTCAATTTTATCAGGATCATACATTGACCTTCTTGCCTCTCCTAAAGTTTGGACCACATCCTCCACATAAAACTTGACATCCTTGGTCTTCTTGGTTCCCACGCCTTGATATGGTTATGCAAATGAAAATGAAGCAAAGTAATCATCTCCTTCTCCATTGGCTAGAAAAATGCATGCTTAATGTTTTGATATATGATATCAGCTCTCTTTTCTAATCTCATGGTTGAATACCAAAATCCAGTATGGTGGGCCTACAGAGTTCCAGTCATCTTTCTTCCTCTTCCACCAAATGTTGGCCTTATCCACACATCTGCTAGCCTAATTGGCTTTTTTTTTGAAATATGAAGTTTCTCCTGAGTCACTAATGTAGCTCTCTCTGCCTTTACAAACTCTTTCATTGCTACAGATCGTCTCTGGGATTTAATCATCTTTACCACATGGTTGATGTGCTTTGAATCCTTGCATCTAAAGGAAATTTCCTTAACATAAATACTGCTAGGGAATTTCAATGTTGCCATTGTAGTTGGCATTAAAGCTGATACCTGCAACATTAATGAAAATTATCCTTATATAAGAATTCCCTCCATCTTGTTGGATTGTAACACTCTTGATGGTGGCTACATGAAATATGATTCTGATTCCTCTTCTACATCAAAGGGTTCATATCCTTGATCTGACTCTTCTAAATTATCAGAATCATAATCAGTAGCTTCCATATTCAAAAAATAGCAAACACCATCTTCAAAATGTTTATCCAGATCATCAGTAATACTTTTCAAACATGGCCACCAATTCAAGTTCATTCTAATTTCATAATACTTTATATCCATGGAGTTCAACCATTCCTTGATGCCATCAAGTGAAGATTGAGGAATGGTGTACATGTAGAGTACATCCCTCTTGAAGTCTTTGAAAATAATGGCCATATCAAATTCCTTTTTCCCTAGTCATACTCTCTCAAGGTTAACAATATCAATCTCACTAATAGCGATTACTAAGAAAGGTAATTCCACCAACTCTACCAAACAGTTTACCATATGAAAAATAATAGAAGAGGCTTTGAAAGGAACTCCATGAAAACCAAGCTCTCTAAATGGTATATCAAACTCTAGTTCAACATATTTTAGATGAGGCTTCTCCCATATAAGCTCTCTTACTCACTTGACAAATCCTTGAAATTTTATTTTTACTGTCCCTCTCTTGCTGTTCTTCCTCAATTTCATCAGGATCATACATTGACCTTCTTGCCCCTCCTAAAGTTTGGACCACATCCATTACCTCCACATAAAACTTGACATCCTTGGTCTTTTTGGTTCCCATGCCATGATATGATTATGCAGATGAAAATGAAGCAAAGTAATCATCTTGTCCGCTGGCTGAAAGAATGTATGCTTAATGTTTTGATACATGATATCAACTCTCTTGTTTGCTCTCATTGTTGAATACCGAAATCCAGTATGATGGGCCTCTAGAGTTCCAGTCATCTTTCTTCCTCTTCCACCAAATGCTGGCTTGATCCACATGTTTTCTAGCCTAATTGGCTTTGTTTTTGAAATCTGAAGTTTCTCCTAAGTCACTAATGTAGCTCTCTCTGCCTTTTCAGACTCTTTCATTGCTATAGATCGTCTTTAGGATTTAATCATCTATACCACATGGTTGATGTGATTTGAATCCTTGCATCTAAAGGAAATTTCCTTAACATAAATACTGCTAGGGAATTTCAATGTTGCCATTGTAGTTGGCATTAATGTCGGTACTTGCAACATTAATGAAAATTATCTTTATATAAGAATTCCCTCCATCTTATTGGCTTGTAATGCTCTTGATGGTGGCTACATGAAATCTGATTCTGATTCCACTTCTACATTAGAAGGTTTATATCCTTGATTTGACTCTTCTGAATTATAAGAAAAAGAATCACTAGCTTCCATATTCAAAAAATAGCAAACACCATCTTCAAAATATTTATCTGGATCATTAGTAATACTCTTCAAACTTGGCTGCCAATTCAAGTTCATTCTACTTTCATAATACTTTATATCCATGGAGTTCAACCATTCCTTGATGCCATCAAGTGAAGATTGAAGAATCACGTACATGCGGAGTACATCCCACTTGAAGTATTTGAAAATAATAGCCATATCAAATGCCCTTTTCCCAAGTCATACTCTCTCAAGGTTAACAATCTCAATCTCACTAATAGCGATTACTAAGAAAGGTAATTCCACCAACTCTACCAAATAGTTTACTGTAGTAACAATAAAAGTAGAGGATTTTTAAGGAACTCCATGAAAACCAAGCTCTCTAAATGGTATATCAAACTCTAGTTCAAAATATTTTAGATGAGGTTATATAAGCTCTCTTACTCGCTTGACAAATCCTTGAAACTATCTATTGATTGTATTTTTCCTGTCCCTCTCTCGCTGTTCTTCCTCAATTTCATTAGGATCGTACATTGACGTTCTTTCCCCTCCTGAAGTTTGGACCACATCCTCCACATAAAACTTGATATCCTTGGTCTTCTTGGTTTCCACCCCCTAATATGATTATGCAAATGAAAATGAAGCAAAGTAATTATCTCCTTCTCTACTGGCTGGGAGAATGCATGCTTAATGTTTTGATAATGATATCGGCTCTCTCTTCTACTCTCATGGTTGAATACTGAAATCCAGTATGGTGGGCCTACAGAGTTCCAGTCATCTTTCTTCCTCTTCCACCAAATGCTGGCCTGATCCAAACTTCTACCAGCGTAATTGGATTTTTTTTTGAAATATGAAGTTTCTCCTTAGTTACTAATGTAGCTCTCGCTGCCTTTACGAACTCTTTCATTGCTACAAATCGTCTCTGGAATTTCATCATCTGTACCACATGGTTGATGTGCTTTAAATCCTTGCATCTAAAGGAAATTTCCTTAACATAAATATTTCTAAGGAAATTCAATGTTGCCATTGTAGTTGGCATTGAAGCCGGTACCTACAATATTACAAATTATCATTATATAAGAATTCCCTTCATCTTGTTGGCTTGTAACACTCTTGAAGGTGGCTACATGAAATCTGATTCTGATTCCTCTTCTACATAAAAGGGTTGATATCCTTGATTTGATTCTTCTAAATAATTAGAATCATAATCACTCACTTCCATATTCAAAACTTCCCAACCACCATCTTGAAAAAAATTATCTGGATCATCAGTAATACTCTTCAAAATTTGCTGCCAGTTCAAGTTCATTCTGCTTTCATAATACTTTATATCCATGGAGTTCAACCATTCCTTGATGCCATCAAGTGAAGATTGAGGAATGACATACATGCGAAGTACATCCCACTTGAAGTCTTTTAAAATAATAGCCATATCAAATTCCTTTTGCCCAAGTCATACTCTCTCAAGGTTAACAATCTCAATCTCAAGTATTAGCTAGGGAATTTGAAATTTTATTATGGCATGTGCACTTTGATATGATGTAATATGATTATGGTTTCATCTCATATGTTGTAATATTAGATATATAATGGAAAAATAAATTATTGCATGAAATAAATAATAAATTTTCATTCTAAATGTTTTTTTTTTGTAGAACACGAGTCTTCTAGAAGATCAAGATGATCCTCACCATGATATAGATCCACAAAATATTGGTTTAGTTTCTAGTACAGATCACATGGTAGAGGATGATGTGGAAGACATCGAGGCTGATAACAATGATGATGATGACGACAACGACAACGACGATGATGATCACTATGGTGATGATGATGAGACAGTTGGTGGTAGTAACAAATGACATTCATGATCATATAGACTGCATCATGGATCATTGCTGATATATCATTATGATGACTCTTTTCATGGTTACTATCATATGTATCATTTTCACAACCTATAGTACTATATTATTGAGTTGTATCATATTGACATGTATCATTTTCAAATTTTCACTATATCATTTGGACATGTATCATCTTGACTTGTATCAGTTTGAGTTACATAATTTATCAATTTTATTTATATCATTTGTACATGTATCATTTTCACTTATGTCGACTGTTGGACATGTATCATTTTGACATGTTTTTGATGTACTGGAATATTTGACTTTCACTTATTTTACTTATATATGATGATGATCTTATCAGTATTGACTTGTCAATTTATATATATTAAAAGCAGTCGATGATTTTTGGATGGATATTTATTACGGCATGATGATTTTAATTTACTTTTCAAATTCAATTAAATTATAGATATTTGACTCACTTGTTTTAATTATAGATGATGATCATGTTACAATAATAGTTCAGGCGGTGATGAAAGGTAAAATTAATTCTTGGCACCTCCAAAACATAATTGAAAGTTTTACGGTGAGCCAAATTAAAAGAGGTGGTAATGTGGAAGCATATGTCTTATCTAAATGGGCTTTAAATTTTGGTGAAACAGGGGAATTTAGGTTGGAGGATATTAGAGGTGTTAAGTTAGTGGACAACGCCTTAAATGAACAAGGTGGAAAAGCGAGTGAAGTAGGTTTGACATGACAAGTGAAGGCAGGGGTGGAGGGTGGTGGTGAAGTAGTACTTCATTAATAGAAAGTGTGGGAAATCCAAGATGGTGTTAAATGCAAGCCCTCAATTAAGATGTGTTAATTGCATTTGGAAAGGGTCGAGAAAAACTCTGCAACAAACTTTGGTGGTGGCGATGCTGGTTGTCAGGAGAAATTGAAGCCAATTTCACCTTCTAGTCATGAAGATCTTTGGGCTCGTTTTATGGAGAGGTGTCTAGAAAATGATTGGACGACCTTTTCCTTGTTTATGACGAGTGGCTAGTGTAGTGCAAAAATGATTTGTGGTAGGGATTTTGGCTCTCTAAAACACAGATACCGAACCAACATGGACATTTACTCCATAATTGTGATGTGGGGCTTGGATTTAGGTGAACCGATGGAAATGGTGAGGATGGTGATGCAAAATATTATGCATGAAGATTTTTTGGTATGCATGGAGTCCATTCTTGAATGGGTGGTTCCGGGTGTAGGTTTAGATTATTCTGAAGGACTGGTAGATGATGAAAATGAGGAGCTCTATGGGAGACCAGGGCTCAAACCCTTTATTCGTTGGCCCGAAGGAAAATACAAAGCTCATTGCTGTGAGGAAGCGCGTTTGGGATGGAAACTACTCAAACTCTTCATCAAATGGGAATTGGAAGCAAAAAGGAAGCACCAGAAGAAGTCAAGGAAGCAACGAAAGTAAAAGAAGCCTTTGAAGGAGATAGCCAAGCGACAATGTCCGTGTGGAGCTTGTTAAGACTGGTCGTGTTTTTCTGTGTCTGGTTTTGTTGTATTAAAGCATGTAACTCTGAACACTGTTAATGGTGGTTTTTTTTGTTTATGGGGTTTATTTAACGTTTTACTCTACACATTAAGGTGCCTCTGGTTTTTTTCGTTTGCTATGGAATTTTGGTGGGTAATGACACAAAACAATAGATGTACTTTTTTATCTTTACAAGCAATACAAAAATTTCATGTTACAGAACCAACAAAAATAATTGTCTTGTTATTTAATCATATGAGTTAAATAATTAAATTACTTAGTCTATAATCATATATGAACTTTATTTAAGAGGCACGATATATTTAACTAATTAAATTGAAATAAAATATATTAAATTAATAAAAGGAAGCAAAATAAGAAGCATTTTTAGAAGCAAAACAAGAAGCATTTTTAGAAGCAAAAAAGGAAGCAAAACAAGAAGCAATTTCAGGAAGCAAAACAAGAAGCATTTTTAGAAACAAAAAAGGAAGCAAAACAAGAAGCAATTTTAGAAGCAAAAAAGGAAGCAAAACAAGAAGCATTTTTAGAAGCAAAAAAGGAAGCAAAACAAGATGTATTTTTAGAAGCAAAAAAGGAAGCAACAATGGAAGCCAAACTAGAAGCAATCTTGGAAGAAAAACTAGAAGCAATACTAGAAACAACACTAGAAGCAAAACCAGAAGCCTAATTGGGTGCTAATTTAGGTGCCATTTTCAATGCTATTTCCTGGTGTTATTTTAGGCGTTAACATAAGTGCTATTTTTAGTGCTACTTTTTGGCTCTATTTTAGGCACTAACGGGGCACTGTGCTTTCCGATGTTAATTATAGTGCAAACTACGACATTACATCTAGCGCCACCTTCGGTGTAAAATTCGACGCCAAGATGACCATGCTTGTTTGCACTGAGTTTGGCACTGACCAGCTCGCTCAATTTGTGGGCTGAAATACACTGAAATTGGGCACTATTTTAGGCGCTATTTTCTTGTTCTGCTGTAGTGAATAATCATAAAAGCTTCATTTTGGTTTTGCACTTCCAAAGGAGGAAGCTCATTTTGGTGGAAAAAATTTCAGCATTTATGGCTTGAATCATGGTTACCATATCATTTGGTTGCATATTAGAAGGGACATGAACTTGTTGCAAGGCTGCTTGAATCATGTTGTGATAGTGAGGGGAGGCTTGGATAAGGTCCCATAATGAGATTTTAGTAGGAGTATTCTTTATTTGTTCAACAAGATTGTACTCCTTTCCACTAGGAGATCTTGGTAAGATATGATTAGGGATGATAAGGTTAGGAAAGGGTAGGGGTGTTGTGGTTGGTTGTGATGGCTGCAGATTATTGCGAGTGTTTATGTATGAACAACGGTATTATGACTCAGTTGCTATGAAACATTGTTCTTAGGTGGGTAGAGGATTAGTTTAGGTTTGGTTTGGGTTTAAGTTTTATGTGAAGGAGGGTAAAGAATGAGTTGAGATTGAATAATGCTAACATCCCTTAGTGAGTGAGAGTTATCTGTGTTGTGCATCATGATATCCTTCCTAGGAGGAGGGGTTTTAGGAGAACAACAAACCAAATGTTCTTGACACTCATGGATTGGTTCTTCTAAAATAACTTTATTACAAGTAGGGGAATGCTCATGAGTTGAATTGTCATGCTCAACAAGGGTTTTGTTAGAGGAAGGGGGACAACTAAGATGCTCATGACCTTCACAAAATAGGTTTTCTAACATCCAAGTATCGTCTTCACAACAAGATGAGATACTAGGAGAAGAACAAATGTTAGTGTCATGGTTACCGATGGTTGTGTTATCTTGTTTATTAATTTCTTATCCAAAAAAAGAGGTAAGAGGAGAGAAACAACTTGGATTCTCAAAAATATCATTAATTGGTTCTTCTAACACCAAAATATCTTCTTTTCCAATAGAAGAGATATTAGGAGAAGAACAAATATGAGTGTTAGGGATGTCCAAAGTTGTATTCTCTATCACAAAATGCTCTTAGAGGGATAAGATAGGGAATGTTTCTTAAGATGTCTAGTTGTGTAAGATACTAGCATTGTTTGAAAAAAAATGACAAGCACTTGCAACCATTGCATGCAATGTTTTAGCAATATAAACAATGCATGTACAAAAATACAATTTACATTCTTATCCAAAGTATGCAAGATTTGAAGAATGTACACAATGTATATGTAATAATAAAAAGCACTTTTACCAAACTAATGCAAAGTTTTATGAATAGAAACATGATGTATGCAAAAGTGAAAAGTACTTTTATCAATGTTATGCAAAATTGCAAAAATGTGAGCATTTTCATATCTAAGGATTGAAGTGACTTGAAAGACGACGGGTGATGTAAAATGATGTTTTGAGCTAAATGCATAAAAAAAATGTTCCCAAAAATTTCCAGACTTATACTATATGATACTAGGAGGACTAGGAAGCACATATATGAGGATTCTGATGCTATAACAAATAGTCAAAAATTTGGACAAGGACTAATTCGTCCAACATGGCGAATGAGTCCCAGTAAGGGTTTTTTGCAAAAAATTTAGAAATTTTGAATTATTTTTGATGTGTTTGATGTTGTATGATGTAGAACTAAGATGGAGATGCATAATTTTAGATATTTTAAAGGAAATTATATGCAAAAATGCAAGCTAGATAACCTTTTCACTAATGTAAGTTTTTGAAACCCTAGAATGCAAAACAATGCAAAATCTAATGCATGCAAGCTATTGTTAGGAGGATAATGGACTCAAAATCAGAAAAGAAAGTATTTTAAAAGAAGTTTCATAAAAATGAACCATAGATTTTATGGTTTAGGAATTCTATGACTCTCTTTTGCTTAATTAGGGTCTTTCACCTAATGAAAAGAGATAGATCCCACACCCAAAATCTAAGTGGTTCACTCAAACTAGGATATGTATGATGAAATTATGCATAAATGAAATGATATAAGTGCTGATAATTGATAAAATGGATTGATTATTAAGTGAAAACTATTGAAATGCATGTTTTTTGAAAACACATTGTGTAATGCAAAAACACCCAGAAATGAAAGCAAAACTAAAACAAAAATGGATGAAACTGAAAGTGTGCACCTGAGATATTGAAGGAGGATAAAAATGACATTTGAAATGCTGATGATGTTGGAAATTTGGCCTAATAGGACTCATTCACCATTCTAGGTGAATTAGTCCTAGTTTTGTGAAACTGATCCAAAACTCGCTTCAGAAAAAAAGGTATCCTGAAATGCAAAAAACCCTATTCAGGCCTAGAAATGGGACTCATTTTCCACTGATGGTGAATGAGTCCAATTTTGAATTTTTGAAGATCCAAAAGAGGAAACAAGAGCTCTCAGTTTGCACTTTGGCTTTCTGCAGGTGCCTGCTTCTAAAATTTTGATTTTTTGGTCTGAATTTGACTTTTGATGGATATTTTTCCTTAGACAATGAAGGGAACACTTAAAAAACTTTTAAATTTGATTCTTAATTACTTCCAAGCCTTCAAGATGCCTAAACCTACAAATACACAAGAAGAGAAAGAGAAATTGTTGGATGTTAGGGCATGGGGGTTTGCCTTGGTCAAACCCCTTTTAGGTAATTAAACCAAAATGGAAAAGAATGTAATGAAGCATGCAATAATGGAGTTATTACCTTTCCATGATGATTGATCTTGAATGTCTGTAGCGAAACATGAAGAATCTACCCTTGAATGTTTAAAAATTGCTATGTTAATGACTTGAAATGATGAAACACTAACTTGTTTGACTTGAGATGCAAGAATGATGGATGAATAATGAAGAATGGTTATGATTTAGGGTTTAGAGATTTGATTTTATAGGAAATTCACCTTATTTTCTCATTAATCGAATCCTTAAGGATGACATGAAAAATAAAACTTAAATTCCAAAATTTCTCACTCTAAAGTCAAAAATGGGCCAAATGGGACTCATTCGCCACCTTGGGTGAATTAGTCCCACCTGGTAGGGACTCATTCACCATAGGTGGAAAATTAGTCCCAGTGGGGCCCTTTTTCCAGCTAGAATGCTAGGAAGTAAGGAAATAAGGTTTACATGATGACTTTATCGGTTGTTTGATCAATTTATGCCTTGGGATGCAAAATATGGGGTAATAGGGGCCTATTAGTGATGATGTAAAGGTCAATTAGGGCTTGGGACACAAAATTCAATGTGAAAGTGTGATTAAATACACTTTACAACACTAAAATGAGGTCCTCACAACATAGGAAGGCACAATATCCAATGTGAATGTGTAGGACACATTAAAACACTAGATTAACATTAATTTTAATTCACAAACATTCTAGATTGATGTGAAGATGCAATTAAATACATTTTATAATGCTAAGTTAAGGGAAAATGGGTTCATTAAGTCTAGAAAAGCGTGAAAGTTTTTTATAACACTTTTCAACACTTTTACAAGACATTGATAAATGCATTTGGAAGTGTCCAAGACCTAGTGTGGATGTGAAAACACCTTGCAACACTAAATCAAGGCCTCATTAAGTCTAATTTATTGTCAACTATTCCCATGTCAAGCAAGTTTCCTTTTTTCTATGGTACAATTACAGACATGAAACTTCCATGCTTTGTCAACCATAAATGCCCCTTGTGATTTCCAGCAAATCATAACAAACAACTGAGTTGTTTTTGCGAAGTCATGACCTAACACCCAAGAGACCTTGGGGTAGTTTTCTAAAACTTAGTTGTAGATTATTACCTTTCAAGAGAGACATCACACTTGTGTGTTGTTTGTGTTGAGAAGTGCAAAAACACCCATCAACATTAAGCTCAATGTCTTGCTCATCTTTGTAAATCCATGTGGAAATTTCCTCGCCAATAGGTTATTTTCTTAATTACCCCCACTTAATGAAGAGGGTAGGATGGTTATGGATGATAATTGTAGGCTCCTTTGGAATAAAGCGGGTTTTTCCATAAGTCTGGTTATTTAGGTAACTTTCCAATAGAAAATAAACTCTGCATGTTGTATTCTCCACAACCTTTGTCTTGGATCTAAACCTTGGTTTTGGAAGGTGTGGTGAATGGAATGGATGATTTGAGAAGGTCAGATGGATTGATGTAGTGAGATGAAGTGGAAGATGAAGCCTCTCGATTGATGGGCACTTGAAACTCTATGGTTCCTCTTAAGTTAGCGCAATACTAGAAAGGATCGAGATCACTTAGAATGGTAATCTAAATGCTATTGTATGGGAATTTGAGGCATTGGTGGTAGGCGGAAGGTATAGATCTCATGGCATGAATCCATGGGCAACCAAGGCTGAGATTATAAGGCAGGTCCAGATCCAAGACATAGAACATTGTACTGTGAATATTAGGGCCAACCCTTATAGGTAGAGTAATTAATCCTTTAGATGAGTGTTTAGCATCATCATAAGCCTTGATAACAATTGTCTTAGATCAATCTATGCAAGCTTTAGAGTATCCCAATGCTTTCACCAATTTTAGGGTGTATATATTCAGAGCTACTCCACTCTCTACCAAGACTCATCTAATTTTATGTTTATTAATGAAAGCCTCAAGGTGTAGTGGATCATTGTGATTTGGCTTTTGTGTGGAAAGGTCTTGTTCAGAAAAGGTGACATGTGGTGTAGCTATAGATCCTATAATGGTCTGAAATTGATTGAAATTTAGGTTAAAAGGGATGGATGTATCTTGCAAGGCTTTGTCCAAAATGGCCCTATGCTCTAGGGAGATGTGAAGTAGCTCAAGAATAGATATCTATGCGGGCATCTGTCCTAGATGATCAAGGAGATTGTATTGACTTTTAGGTTGTGGATTAGAGGTAGCCCCTTGAAGGGTTACCTTGGCTCTGTGAGTGGTGATGGAACATTCTAAACTTTTATTATTAATGGTAATGGTGGAAACATGACTATCAAAGGATCAAATGTGATTAATTATGATAGTACTATAGTCATGTGAAACATTGGTATAATTAGCACTATTGTTACCTAAATTGGATGCCTTCCCTTTTCCATGGTATTGCAAGGGAGTTTTGAATATGGTATGATCAACATTAGTTTTAGGTTGTGGGTTATCCAATGAAATGTCTCCTTGTTCAATAAGGTCTTGAATGAGATTTTTGAGTGCTCAAAAAGATGATGTATTATGTCCTTTTCCATGGTGATATTCATAGTATTCATTTTCATTCCACCAATTTGGTTTGACCAATGTGGGTTCATAATTATTGATGTTTGGAAGTTGAATGAAATTGGATTGTATAATTTTCTTTAGCATTAGTTCAATAGGTTCACCCAATGGAGTGTATGTTCTCTTAGTGCGTGGAGGTCCTCTACGTTGGTTATTTTGAACTGCATTCAATGTGTGATCTTGACTTTGTGTTTGGGTGTTTGATGTGTTTGATGTGGAGGGACCTTTAAGGTAAATGGTAGGGTGACCTTTGTTTATGAATTTTGCATCAAAAACTCCATCAATAGTGACATCCTTGTTTCAGGACCAAAAATTTCCTTTGTCATTGTTATCTTTTGGGGTTTATTTGGAAACTTTGACTAGTCCTTTTTCCATGAGAGCTTTCTCAATAAAGATACCTTTTTAAATTATATCCTCAATAGTTGTGTAGCATTGTATTTGGAGTTGAGTCATTAATTCTACATTAAGGTTTTCCACAAACATGGGGACTAAGTGTTTCTCAGGTATGTGGCAAGGGCACTTGCTAGCCATACTTTGCCATCACTGGTAGAATGATGTGAGTGACTCTCCCTCATCTTGTTTAGTTGTGCATAGTTTTGTGAGGGTCATGTCACTTTCTATATTGAAGGAACAATGGTTAATGAATCTTTTAGCCAAGTCACCCCATGTATGCATCCCTAGAGGAATGTGCACAAACTAATCTAGAGCCTATCCTGCAAGACTGCATGGAAGTAGTCTCATCAAATAAGTAGGCTCATATGTAATGTCCATACATGCCATGTTAAATTCTCGTATATGTTCCACGAGATCCCCTTTCCCTTTGTATTTGGTAAGAGTTGGTGGAGTGAAATGTGGAGGGAAAGGTGACATGCATAGATTTATATCAAGTGGATAAGGACACAATTCCTCCTTAAAATGTCTTCTTAGTTTTCCCCAATTTCATGCTTGTCATTTGTTGTTGTATTGCTTGGATTTGTTGCATTAAGGTGTCTACAATAGATGGTGTTACATTTGGTTGATTTTGCATGATGGCATTGGTATTGGTGTTGAGATGATTAAATGTTGGATTTTAATGGGCATTTTGTGGCATGGGACCTTGATTTCCTTATTGATATTGATGTGTGAATGTTGTATTGGTGTTGGTTTGATTTTTCAATGAGATTGGTATTTTGATTTATCCCAAAAGTCATGTTTGTGTTTGGTGTGGAATTTTGAAATTGTGGTGTTGGACCTTGATTGGCATTTTGGAATTGGAATGATGGACCTTGGTTTGCATTTTGAAATGATGGCGTGGGAACTTGATTTGTGATTTGAAATTGAGGTGTAGGTCCTTGATTTTCATTTTGAAACAATGGGGTAGGGCCTTGATCCGCATTTTGAAATGAAGGACCTTGGTTTGTGTTTTGAAGTAAAGGTGTAGGACCTTGATTGAAATTTTGAAATGGATTTGGTACCTTGTGTGGAACAATATGAATCCTCGATTTATTGGGCTGATTTTGAGGTGTGCAACCTTGATTTGTGTGTTGGAATAGAGGATTTGTGAATGTCATACTCATGGGGTTTGATGACAAGGCACCAAATGTAAATTTTTTTCCTTGTGTTGTGGCATGATTTCTCTTGTTTCCAAATGTTGGTGGATTAGAAATGTGTGCATTTGTTTCCATGTGTGTTGTTGTCCCTAGTGGTAGGCTAGTGAACATTTGGTGTGAGGATGAAATTCCTAATGAGAATATGTTTTGGGTGAAACCTTGATTTAGTCCTTGCATAACTCCATGTACAAGTGTAGAAACTTCATAGCCTTGAGGAAGTTTGGCACCTTTTTAATAAAAGAATTTGTTTGGATTAGCACAAACAAGCTCATCTACAATGCATATAATCCTTGGATATTGGGAGGCTCTTTCCACTTCTTTGAGAGTTAAGCATTTGTTGACTTCAGTTAAGCCAAGGTTATCAGATGTGTTTGGTGATTCTCTTTGTGGTGTTTCTCTTTGGGATGGTGGATATTGATTTAAATTTGATCCAAGGTTTGTGCTATGAAGAGGGCTAGAAAAGAGGTCATTTGAGGAATCCATGTCCTTTCTTTTTGCTTGTGATCTTGTTTCAACCATGTAAGGATTGCAAGGTGGACATGACAATGCAAGGATGATAAATGCAAAATGGGATGTGAGACTAAGCTATTTTTTTTTTTTTTTGGATTTTAAGGACATGAGGATGAAAATGATAATGCAACTGATACTAAGGTTTGGGATGCAATGATGATAAGGACCTTATGACCAAAGGATATGGTATGAAAATGAAGATAAGTGAGACTAAGGAATGTCAAATGATATTAATGATATGGATGTTAAGATCTAAGAAAAAAGGATGCTAACCAAGCTATGTAGATCTAAGATAAAAAACCAAATTGTCATTGACCTTCATGAAGAACCAATATTGAGAAGATGATAATTTGACAAGATGAGTCTAAACTAAGACACAAGTTTGAGACCCAAGTTTGATAATGACAAAGATGATAATAGTGATAGACAAATTGAGAGATAAAGGTCAATGACAATCTGAATATGTAACCATGAATTGTCCAAAGGCTTGAAAATATTCCTATGTTTGAAATCTAAAAGGTATGTGCAACCTAAGCCAAATATAAGATTAATTATGCTAGGAAAGGATGGATAATGCAACCTAAATGATGAAACCTAAATGAAAATGATGGAAAGGACTGATCAAACTCTACAAGTCTAAGGTTCAGATGATAAGATCATTTTCAAGAAGATTAAAATCAAGATTGGACAAGTATTCTCTGTGTGAATGGTTGATATAGACCTACTCAAACATCATCAAACGACCCAATGTTTGTCATCAAAGAAGTCTATAACAATCATTCCCCATGCAATTCATTTAAATGCAATAAACAAGAAAACAAAGATTGAATATCAAATGAAAGCTTATTGAAATCCTATTTAAAACACTCAAACCAAAATCCCATGGGGGAATTGGTACTACTTTGATGTGGAAAGTATCTCTTTCCCAATTCCTTGCAAAATTTGATGATCTTTGATGATGAACAATGTGATCCTTGATGAAATTCTCAATAACCTAGCTATGGTGATGAAATGCTATATGATAACTTTGATAAAAATGGATGGACTTTGCTTCAAATCTATAGATAGTGATCTTGCATAAAGTTGTGGACCCAAAAATCAATAGAAGAGTCCTCCATTTATAGGAGAGAAGGATGGAGGAATGAGAAACATGAAGGATGTGGGATTAAAGATGAACCAATAACAATGTGCCACTTGTCAGCATGCTATTGAAGAGAGGTGGAGCACATTTTGATCAATGTACATGATAATGCAATTAGGTGGAATTTGAAATTTGAAAGATGGCTTGTGGAGGAAGAGATGAAAGGTGAGTTAATGCCACTTAGCTCAAGAAAAAGGACATGTAAGAGACTTAAATGCCATGTTGGAGGACAAGTCCCTTTGGGAGGGAGATTTCAAAATGAAGGACTATTCCAAAGAGATGCCCTTTTGAATGAAAATAGAAAAAATTATAAATCAAATAAATTGATTTATTTGTGCAAGTTACAAAATCTAGAGGATTTGATGATTAGAGTTAGAGTTAATTAGGATTTAATTAAGTTAGATGGAGATTAACTATTTGACTTGACATTTGACTTAGATTTATTTAAATCAAATGAGAGGAATAATGAATATTAGATTTAATTAAATAAAGTAAATTGATTTATTTAATTAAAAGGGAGATGGCATTAGATTTAAATCAAATAAAGGTTAATTTATTCAATTTAAAGGAGATGACTTATGATTCAATTAAATAAAATGATTTATTTAATCAAAAGAGGAATATTAGGATTAATTAAATAAAATGATTTATTTAATTAAAAGAAGATGATGAATTAATCAACTATAAAGTTGAATTATTTAATTAACGGAGGAAATAGGATGAATTTAATCAAATAAAGATTATTCGATTAAATGGTTAGTAAAGAAGTGATTCAGGAAGAACTGATGTTAGTGAATCATGATCAAGTGTGCGATATCAATCAAGATAATTTGAACGTCTGCACTCTGAAATACTGATAATTAGACAATTACAGTTCACTATTTTGCAAATACGGTTTTGGCAGATGCAGGTATCTGGTTAACAGGTGTGGTGAATTGCAATAGATGCGGGTCTATGTTTTTCAAATGCGGTGAAGATTATTAGTTGCAATTTTTTGGTGAACAAATGTGACTTAGTTTGTAGTTGCGGTTAACAAGGAGTTCATCAAATGTGATTAATAGAGAGTTGATTTGCAATTTTATGGTTTCAATTGGTTCTCACTTTGGAATTTTTTTGAAATGTGACTGAGAATATTCTAAAAATATTGTAGACACTCTGAAAAAAGACTGGTTTGGCTACTGACTTGTGAAAAATTGAAAATATGCATGTGTATGTTCAAAGGTTATTCACCCCAATTTCCATTGGTATAAACACATATCGAAAACAATCAAGCACTTCCTACCCTTAAGGTCAAGGCCAATGGCACAACTCTCAAGCCCACAACTTGGAATCTCCTTCAACAAAGGTAGGTGACCTCTAACACTTTGTCTTTGTGAGAGTGGATGGATAGGGGCCTCTTGGAATGGAAGGATAACCCAAATCACCCTCTCCCCAGAAAGTTACAAGTAAAAAAAGTAACTTATACTCCATCGAGGATTATCATCTCAACTTAAGGGAGCCATATGGTAACTTTTAGGGTGTGGTGCTACATCCATTGCACTAAGAGTGACACCAAGACAAGTCAAGAAATAAGGGTGACTACTAAAATGGTGTCTAGTCACAACTCGGGGACTTATCATTGCATGAGCATCTAGCAAGGCACTTAAGGCTTTAACCAATCCTACTAGTGGTACTAAAAATACCTCACGTAAGCAACGTGGGTAGCTCACACTTTTGGAATGGCACTGTATGACAACTAATGGTAGTTTTCCCTTGGATTTCGCCTAAGACTTTTATATGTTGGTCTGAGGGAAAAATCGGTTTGAGTCACCTTCAAGTTCTCCATATAGATGTGTCTCTTAAGCAAGCTTAGCTAAAAAAGAAAAATAAGATGCAATGATTTCTCTTCACCCAAGATCACACGAAGCGCAAGGGGAGAGAATACTCTCTCTACACCTTATGGAATCTACTTACAAAAAGTGTGCAAGTGCACCAAACATGATAGAAAATCATTCATTAATTAGCCCAAATTAAAATGTTCCTACTTAAGAAAACACTCCAATGCAAGTTGTGGTTCATTTTATACCCAATGAGTGTGATATGCAAAGTTGTTTGTTTTAAAACTGAATGAGTGAAAGATGCAGATTGTTGTTCATTTTAAACCTCACGAATGTATAAATGCATTTTTTTGTTCATTTTAGATCCCCATCAATGTAATAATCCAGATTGTTCATTCTAGATTCCCATGAGTGTGATAATGCAAATTGTTGTTAGTTTTAGATTCCCATGAGTGTGTAAAGAAAACAAAAATCTTTTTACTCTAAAAAAGAAATAAACAAAATGCTACAAAACCACAAGTTAGATGATCTCCTAGATGAGAGTCACATGCTAAAAACAAGATATTAGTAAACCAAAAATATTAACCTAAAGCAAACCCAAAAAGAAAAACTGAAATAAAACTCAAAACTAAAAGGTTATACCTTAACAGTCAGTTGCGGCATTTTGGCAAGAAGTTGAAACTCACAGATGCAACTTTGAAAGTGTCAATTGTGTACTACTATACAAAAAATGCCTCTCAGATTTTAACAGTTGTGTCACTCTAGCTTTTTTTGATTATGGATCAAGACCCTTCAGTTGCGGCGTTTTTCAAATTTTATCATTCCACCTTTAGTTGCATTGTTGTTCTTCACAAATGTGGCTCACGAACCTACAACATAGCAAAAACAAAAAAACACACGGGTTTCTCTATAAATTTTGTAAGATTCACATCAGGTTCAACAATGTAAGATAAGGGAAAATTGAAATACAAAATAGCAAAGACCAAGTAGCAACCACTCTACCTAAGATCTAATCCCAAATCCAAAATCTAAACAAGAGAGTACAAATGATCAAAGAGAGTAAACAAGAATGAAAGCATAAAAGAAAACTCCCCTATCATGGTTGATTATCTCTCTTGCTTCTCCTCAAATATGCTTTCATAAGCTTGCCCTTAGTTTCGAAGTATTCAAACACCTGCAAGTGACAGTGATATGGTAGCATGAATGTTGGAGAATGTGGTTGTAAAACCAAAATGGAGGAGAAATCCTTCTTTTATAGAAAAGATTTTCAAATGGGCGGATGAGATTGATCTTCCAGAAAGATGTCAAGATCAGCGGTGGAGGATTCATGCACCACAAAGTAGTAGGCTAGGGACGACCCTATGAATGGATGGTCAAGATTCTTTGAAGACCAGAGGTAATCAACGAACCAGATTCGAATAGAGAAAATGGAGGGAAGGTAGTGAAGGAATTCATGGAAGGCATCTTTGATCACATTATTATGCCGAGAGGCATTCTACAGTGGGAGCCTCCAGTCCATGTAAACAAAAACTAATCAAGTTCAAAATGACGTGTAGTTGGAAGTATTCCTCAACAAGAAACTATAGCGGTGGTAGTCGTGAGCAAGAAACTGACAGCGGCGAGCAAGAAACTGACTGTTGAATGCATAGAAGTTTCATACGACAATGAAAAGAGGTTTTATGTAATGCATGAAGGTGAAACGGTGAGCCACTACAACAATTAGCAATTACTAACGCCAACTATTTCCCCCACTACAATCGTATTCCTTTGCAATTACTGAAGTACCTCACATATTCATTTGCATATTTTGTTTCAATTAGCAGTGAAGCCTTTTTCTAATCGTTGTGGCAATTAGCAGTGCAAACTTTTTGGTTTCTACGCAGGTTTCATCTTTTTCCTTCTGTTTAGGATTACTGCTTCTATTTGATTTTAGTTTCAAATCAAAATACTATGTTCTTTGTTTCATGTAGCTGAAACATTTCTCACCTCCCAATTGAAAACAAATTTCTCATCCAGAGACAGAAGTGTGGATTCCTGATTGAGATAGAGTACATATTAGAGAGGTATGCCTACTTATATTAGATTCAGATTTCTTTATGTTGCAGTCATTTATCTATACTTGATTTTACTTTGAGCTTCAATTCTTGATTTGAAATGAAAATCTAAGTTGAGTGTAAAAATTTGAAAACAAATTGATTGAAATAACAATCTGGACTGAAAGGAAAATATGATTCGAATGTAGAAATTTCAAATTGCAAATGTTATAAAATCTGGAACAATCTAATGTTTGAAATCTGTTATGTACTTGGTGTTGTTGCTTCTACTTATTGACTTAGCATTTGAATAAGGTGAAAAACAAGACATTTTGATGTGTATGCTGTTTGTATCGACAGTTGCAAAAACACTCTTTTAGAAGGTGGCTATTAAAATTTAGAACTTAACATGCTCAATATTAATTGGCACCTAGAGTAGCCGATCATTTTGGGGTAAATCCAGTATAGTCAAAGTACTTCTTCGATGCAATGAAAATGGTAATAGCTGGAATTTTGTAAGCAATAGCCATACTAATGGCAATGCTAATATGAATGCAGATGATGAATACAATGGCTTAGGTAGTCAAAATTATCTTAGCAAACCATTAGACATTGATAGAATTCATGGCTTGGTAGATGCAATCACTTTTGAGCATGAATGCAAAGATCTAATGCTTCTTCAGAAAATTCTCTTCAGTAAAAGAAAAATAGTAAAGCTCTATAATTATTATATATTAGTTTTCAACATACCATTTCCACTGTAGAATGAGCTTTAAATCAATTGAATAATGGTAATGCCTAACAACCCTTTAACATCAGAGTCGTCAATTTAGACAACTTTTATATCACTGTTTCTGTCATCAACTGAATTTTTGAATTCAGTGAGTATAAAAATAATTCATCTGGAACATGAAAATACGAGGGATAAGAATGGAATAAAAAAATGATTCAAAAAGGTCAAAATCAAAGCCTCCAGTGTACAGATTGTTGTAGAGTCTTGAATATTAGTTGGGATGAATCTATGCCATTTCTATAATAATTTTTTGCATCAATTTCAAATTCCAAATTGAATTCTACTTTTGTTAGTTAACATATGCACAAAGAACAATAAAATGTTGGTCCTTCGAGTCTGCCATGTTTGGTCTAGACCAAGGGTGGGAATCATAGTCCCTGTATGGTTATGTTTGGAAGGTTTTCTATAATAATTTTGATTTAAAATATTTCTAAAAGTTAAGTAATGCTACTCTCAAAACTTGATAATTACCATTGTGTAAAATTATGTTCCTTGTTATGAATGAAGTTCCATAACATGTTTAATGTGGACTGATTTTTCCTGAGAGATATAGTGTGAAATATATCAATTTTTGAGGCATTGACATGGACATATACATTTACATTGGAATTTGAGACCTCACAATTTATAAGTGCAAAACCAAAAGGGCCATAGGGTCAAGGACATTGGTCCATTGGAACCAAGAAGATAAATACCCCAAGTTGAAGATTCAACATGATAATCCCAAAGTTGAAGAGTTAGTGTAAGACACATGGGCCATTCACAAATAAGAAAATGATAATAGATGATCAAGCTTCTCACTAGACAAGGCACATATGTTTCCATAGACTTTGCATGCTTTAAAATTTCATGATAAATTTAATGAAGTTCTTTACTTTAAGGGGAGGAAACATTGACAAAACTATGAATACTTTTGTGATGCCACTCTTCTTTCTGTTTGCAATCCTATTGATACTCTTACAATTTCTTTATATTGTTGGCCCTTTGATCGCACTTCAATGTATGACCAAATAACATAGCTTTTAAGGAAAACACAATCTTATATATGTATGTCCGGAATTCTTTTATTATATCATAATAAATATATTTTAGGAGGTATACAATAAAAAGTGTTTTGTTAGTATTTATGACTAAAAAAAGTATAATCATAAAATGGATAAAAGCATAGAAAATTAAGTACAAGTAATAGTATTAGTAGGTGGAGGTAATAGATCATCATGCTTTAGAACTACCATTGGGTATGCATTCAGTAATTCAAGAGCTTTGTGACCATCTTGTGGCTCTTAGATAGGTAGAGGGACATAGACACACCAACATGGTAGAAGCATAACAATGGTCTTAGTGCCACTATGGCTTGGCCTAGAAGCTTTCCCATATGGAGATGCAAGCCAATCTTGTCATGCAAAAGGTAGAGATAAATGACTGTGTTGTGCAAGAGGTAGAGAAAAAATGAACTTGATTGTGATAGGCTTTGTGTATGTGTAGTAGTAAGAGTCACACCAATGGGAGGGACTTAATAGTAGAAGGGGTGCTCCCCCAATAGGTAAGGAAATCTTGAAGATGTTGGAATTCTAGGATGACCTTATCAACTTGGGCCTATAATGATAAGTATACAAAGAAAATTGCATTGAATTTCTAGATATAAATTAAAATGACTTATCATTTGATAAAATAGTTGTGTTTTGAACTTATATAGTTGACAATAACAATTTTGATTTTTCCCCCCAACTTCTAGCAATATAAGTAGGTTAGGGGCCATGGACCCCCAAAAATTAGTTCACAAAGAAAATAAATTATGATGAATCATAGAAAAAAATGTGAATGAATTTCTAGACTTTCATTGAGTAGGAGGACAGGTCCAAAATATATGTTTGAAAGTATCAAAGCATTGAAAAGCTGGACACTTGGGATTAGCCACCCATGGGTGAGCCAACCTTTTAACCATAGGGAATCTTTGATAATGAAGGTACTAAAGAAAATGAGCAATTTCAAGATCTAGTGTAGGTAGTACAAAATGAAGGTCCTAATGTTAATTCAACTTATTAAGAGTTGGGGAGAAAGAGTTAGGAATTAAGGATTAAGAACTCTATGTGGAAGACTTGACATGTAATTCTTGAAAGTTGTATCACAATTGCATTGCTAATCTTTATACTGAGTTGTAGGAGGTTGAAGCCCAAAATTATGATGCAAAATATTGGAGCTAAGCTCATGCATGTGGAGTCTAGATATTGATATGTGTAAAGAAAAATAAAATAAAAGATGTTTGGTTATAATCCTTAGTGCTCTTTAATATGAAATTTAATTATAATCCTTAGTGCTTTTTAATATGAAATTTAAACTAAAGCATAGTAAAATATTTAAAAGTCTTGAGAATTTAAACTAAACAAAGATGAGTAGTTGCTCATTGAAAACAATAGCGAAAAAATAGGGTTAATGAAAGTTTAGTCTTTTTGAATGTTGATATCACTTGTAATAATATTAACTGCATCCCTAATACCAATTTTATCTCTAAACCTAACCAAACATAAATGAGAAATGTTCAAAACTAGTAATGTCTTTAATTTGTGTTTATGGATAAATTTATTATGATAGTTGTCTAATAGCAAATAGGATTAAATAGTATTATTTAAACTGCAAAAATATATTAATTAGATATTAAATATAATAATTTTTTTAGCTATGGTTTGACCAAGATTGAATTTTGAATCAGAGGAGGAAAGGAGGTGATATAAAAGAGAATATCAAAGAGAATATCGAAGACAACAATGGGAACACATGATGGATAATGAGAGGGAGGAGGAAAGAAGAAGAATTTCAAAATAGACATGAAGGAAACATGATTAGGAATAGTCATCAATGAACATCTGAAGAAATTTTTCATTCTCAAATAGAACAAAGGCAACAATTTGATACCCAATCGAGTGAAAGACACAACAATCTAGAAAAAGTAAATTTAGGATCAATAGAACATGTGCCATAAATACCTATACATGAAAGTCAAAATGAGATGAATTTAGGTTTACAAGGCAATGTACAAAACATTCCAAACCCAAATGGAATGCTTCAAATTGATTTTCATAGATTCCAAATGCAATTTTGACATCAATTAGATAGCTTTAGAACACAAAAAATGTGTTATGTTTATCAAGAATTCTATCTAGGAATCAAAGTACGTCGAAGGTCCTATATGTAATAGATGTCGACAGAAGAGAGGAAATAATAGATTTTTTGCTTCAAATGATATGGATCCTAGGCCACAACCAAATGAGCCTTCAAATTTAACTTAGGTTGCAGAAATGTTGATTGCACGTGTCATTCATCCCATTACTACAAGTTACACATGCAATAGGTGGTTAGTTTAATACAAAGGACACATGATAAGTTTTCCACAAAATGTGGAACATCTTTCAAAAAAATTTCCACATTCAATACAAAATTTTCCAATTATTATTGTTTGAAGAAGGGATCAACATGGCACAAATTATAAATTTACAATCAATAGAGATCGCATGTGTATAGGGCATTAAAATACAAAGTGGAGAATGGAAATTTTATTCAGATGTTAGAATTGATGAAAATTCTCTCAATGATCTATTGAGAAATTATGATGAAAATATTTTCAATAGATAACAAACAGTGCATATGGAATTTGATTCAAATGCAAATGAAATCATATTTGTTGGTCCAGTCATGAAAACATATAAAGGTAATATTATTGAGCACATAAGATCAATGGATTCTAGACCACCTAATCCCAAAGGGAAATGGAATTAATTCATGCATGGGTTAATAAACCTGATGCAAATTTGACAAAATTGATGGATTAGCCAGGAATAGGTGCATCTCCTATAAATGAACATGTCACTTCAAGATTACATGATATGGCATTCCAAACATTGTTCCCTGATGGTAGATGTGATTGGTTAGAACCACAAATGAGGTGAGTACATCTACATGAATTTTTCAAGCACCTATTATGGTATAGGGATCATTGCTTTGGTATTCAACCAAGGTTTAGATATTTCATGATGAACATGATAATGAGATATCGTGCACAAAATTCATCTGTTGTGTTTGTAAAAAGAAGTTTTTGAGACATGCCAATCACCATTAATGAGTTGTGTGAGCATATGGAAAACATGCCACACTCCCATCTAGTTGATAGGTTGATGCAGTTTGGAACAACATTAAGGGGTACAAGGTCATATTAGACAAAATGTCATGGCAAATTGACTAACATGCTTCATCAAATAGGTTCTCGTATGATATTCTTCACCTTAAGTGTTGCAGACATGTATTGGTATGATTTGCATGTATTAATGCCAGGGACATAACCAAATACTACAAGGAAGGCTCAAAATTGGTAAAAACAAAATTTCATTGACTATCCTCATATAGTCACACATTACATGCACTTGAGACATTCAATATTTAGAAAATAAATACTAGAAAAAGGAATGAATGTTAAAGATTACTGGTGTAGATATGTGTGATAGCATGGGGGCTCACCGCATTTGCATGGATTCATATGGATACATGGAGCACCAAATATGGACAATATTGATTGGTCAAATGAAGAGAAACACAAAAGTGCTGAAAGATATTTCCATTGTATTGTGCATGCATGGAATCCTAGAGAAGATCATCATCAATGAAACATACAAGTATGTTTAAAAAATTGGACATATACATGCAATATATTAAATAAACTATTTGTAGTGTATGATATAACTAATATATTTGTATTTCCAACTATAGGCATTCCAAAAAATTCTTGACATCCATGTCTTATAAGTACAAGACAACTTGTAGAGATAGATGTTGACCATGACTGTGAAGAGGTCCTAAACTATGTAGAGCAACACACATTGTGTAGGGAAGGTGCATGCCTATGATAAAAGAGAGGAACAATGGTTTGTAGGTAACTATTTAAACAAGTTAAAATATTTATATCAAAATGAAATATAATATAATTATCAAATACTAAAATTAATGACATATTATATTGATTTTAGGTATAATGCTCCTTGGCCATTGAATTTGGAGGGATTCAAATTATATGAAGACATAGAAATGAGTGAATTTTTTTTGAGCCAACTAGAAATGATGATAGAGAAAACTCACACAATTGCTACATATTGCAATTGTGGAGAGAAAGTATAGATTGGCAACCTGTTCTTTCCAAACATGTTGTGATCAAATATATTGCAAAGTATGCATCAAAATAAGAGAAAAGATCTAAAACATACCACCAGATGTTGATGTGTCTTGCAAACATAGAAAACGTTGATGATTTAGCTGCAAGGGCATATAGAAGGATTTTGACAAAGACTATTATAGAAAGAGACATTGGAGCTCAAGAAACATGCCACATACTACTAGAACTTCCATTAGTAGAGAGCAGCAAAATATTTTTCAATTTAAATGTATCACATGAAGCGTTCAAACCTATATGTGTAAATAATGAAGATAACAATGAGGAACAGTCAAAAAATTTCATCGATGGATATAAAACAAGGCCTTTTTCTATGGAAGCTGTCACACTGATTGATGTAACCAAATCATGGATATATAATCCTAAAAGAAGAAGACATAAAAAATGGGAGCCAAGACAAACAACTACTATTTTTAGAGTATTTCCTATGTTTTTATCCATTCCTCCATGTGATTCAGAAAAATGGATTAACTTTTGCTTATTAGAATTATTATTGTACAAACTATTTTCTAAAACATGGAAAGAGATATTGGTCACAATAGTGACTCCATAATAGCAAACTAGGAGTCATTTCACTATAACCCTTGGCATGTGGAGCAAAGAGAAAATGTAGAAAATGTTGAAAACATTAGTGATTTTGAAATTGAAGACAATGAAACTATTCAACAAAATATTATAGAGCATGAATGGGAAATAATATCAAGAATACATAATGGTCAACATATCAAAGTTTTTGAAATAGATATGTTGGGTAAAAGAGATGTTGATAGACAAAAAAACTAGTGTGATGAATACCAAGGTGAAGTGTACACAAATCAAACAGTTAATTTTTCTTAAGCAACATGAGAGATCATGGGTGTCTCAAACATGATGAGATATTGTAGTGTATCAACTATACAAACCTCAGTGATAACCAAAGAAAGACACTCAATATAATTATGGCACACTACCATAATAATCAAAATCCATCACCATTGCTAATGATAATACAAGGAATAACAAGAATAGGAAAGTTATATCTAATTGGTGCTATTAGTCAATCTCTTGAAAATGCAATGATTCTAGGTCGTTCTCCCCTTCTATTACTTGCACCAACTAGAGTTGCAACATTCAACATTGGAGCATCCACAATTCATTCAAAATTGAGAATCCCAATAAGAGGTTTTTCTCAACTCAAAGGAGTGAGACTAATAAGTTTTCAAGAAGAAATAGCACACATCATATACGTTTTGATTGATGAAATGAGCTTCATCGATCAAAACTTGCTAGAGAACATAAACTCTCGACTTTGACAAGCATTCCCATAGAATGCAAACATTATTTTGTAGGTATGCAAATGATTATGATTAACAAAAATAAGTACTTTATATTCTAATACAAGTAATTTACAAATATAAAATCTTTATAGATATAAATATTAATAGTATTGATAATAATTATCATCGATTATCTTCCAAGTATATCTATGATTTTGGTTGGAGACTTGGGTCAATTGCCTCCAGTTAATGATAGAATAGCATATGACAACAACTGGAGAGCTAAGATACTATGGGAAGAATTCAAAATGGTGGTTACTCTAGATAAAATGTTTAAACAAGATGGAAAAAAACATCCATCAACAAAGATTTCGTCAACTATTGACAAATTTGAGAGATGCAAACCCAAAAATTGATGATTGGAATTCGATTATGACAAGAACCACTATTACCATAGATGAAACAAGTAATGAGGATTTTGAAAATGGTGTTCATTTGTTCTCCACAAATGATAATGTTCATAACCATAACAAGAAAATTCTATACTCATTGAAGCATCCTATTGCACATAGTGTTGTGAGAAAATCAGGAATTATTAATGCAACAGATGGATGCTCAAATGATGAGCTTGATATGGAATTATTTATATGTAAGGATGCTAGGGTAATGTTAACCTCAAACCTTCGAATACAAGCAGGGCTTGTGAATGGAGCTTTAGGATATATTCAAAAGATTGTATACAAACTTGGAAGTGGTCCACCAGAATCACCAACATATGTAATGGTTGAGTTTGACAGCTATTTAGGAATACCATTTGATGACCATAATCCAAATACAATTCCAATTAAATCAATATAGAGGGGGAGTCCACAAACCAAATACCATTAAGATTGGCTCGAGCATTGACAATTCACAAATCATAGGATTTGACTCTTTCAAAAACCACTGTTGATATTGGACCACGGGAAAGAACGGGATTGACATAATTTTTTGCCATATCCCATGTAAAGTCTCTAGATGGCCTAATAATTATGCCACCATTCACATATGACTATTATGAGAAATTGAAAAAGGGTAGACAACTTTCCAAGAGAAAGGGTGTAGAAAATATATTGAAAATTTTATCTAAGATAATTGATGTAATATATATTTTCTTCAATTTTGTTTGAACAATGAGTATCAAATTTTTAAATGTAATATATTTGTATGATTTTTTAGTTTTATGCTACTTTCAATTCTTCTATGTTTAATGCATTGAAAATTCAACAAATAAATGTTCCTTATGTAACACAATTATGATACTTTTCAAATGTTTCTAATGAGTTGTAGTAAATTTTAAATTCATTTCAGCTACCCACGTGGATTCTTCATATTTCACACCATAATTTAAATAATTGGTATGTTTCATATGCTTCTCACATATTCAATAATTTTTTAGTATTTCAAATATATATAAATAATCTAAGGATGATGATGAACAATGAATTTTATATTTAGTTGTAAATTCTTAATGATTGATTAGCCTAATTTCTATTTGTAGAATGACAACGATAAATGAATCATATGAAGTAGAACATTCAATGTCAAATCCACCATCGAGAGAGGACTCAATTGATTCTAATACATATGTTGAGACACCGATTGAGAAGTTGTGTAAATCAATTGAACAACATTGTGAACAAATCATTAATGAACTTGAAGATGCAACATATCTTGTAGTAGTAGTTGAAGAAGAGGGAATCATCCAAATGAAAGATATAGCTCAAAATTTTCACAAAACATGCCAAAAAGTTGCAAGATTTTTCAGTTTACTGAGAGAAATATTTTATGAAGAGCAATATGAACAAGGATCTTCAAAACAAATTATAGAAGAATTCCTACTATTTTTGAATGATAATTAGAATAGAGAAACATGAGTTATATATACTACTTTTTAATCTTTGCTTAACTCATTTGAACCATATTTTGATAGAATTTGATGTCTATTTTGTAAAAAACATTGTTCCTATTTCTTCTGTGTAAGTCGATGAATTTTTATGTAAATAGTTCAATTTGTATTGTTTGAAATATTATGTAGCTATTTCCAATTATGTAAGCAATTTCTTGGGGATGTAGATCTGCTAGAGAATTCAATGCTTTCATATGTCAAAAACTATTAAATTTAATAAAATAAGATTTATTAATATATTTGTAAAAATAGTTCAAGTAAAAATACAACTCTAGCTTATAATTTTTTTAATTTACTAAAGTATTTTTGATGATAGATATTTGAAATGCATTTCCACATTTAAAAAATAAGAAAATAATAATACTACAAGAAAATGCTTATCTTTTTCAAAATTCAATTTCAAATAGAATTTTTAAATGTTCTAATAGTGCTCATGGATATGATAGTGTTTATTTAATTTTGTATGACAAACACTTCAAATTTTTCTACATTTGTATGCCATTAATTTAATTTAAATAAATATGTGTAATGATTTTTGAATGACTATATTTATTTATCTAAATTTTAAAACACAAATTTAAACAATTAACTTATATTCATTAAAGTAATGTCTCCTGACAACATATATAAGAATTATTTTATAACATATATCTACATATTTAAATTATATAATATTTGAACATAAACAATAAATCTAACACTAAAACAATTTGTGTTGATATATCTAACTCTAATTTGAACTATAATCCTAACTATAATATTAACTATGAGTCAAATCCTAATCATAACCCTAATTTTAATCCAAATTATAAACATATTTCTATGTCTAATCCTAACCCTAACCATAACATTGATCCTAATTTTATATCTAACTCAAGTCTAATTCTAATTCTACCAGTAATCCTAAAATTAACCCTAATCCTAACCCAAAGCCTAATACCAATTCTATCTTTAATCCTAACCCTAACCCACATCTTAATAGTAAAATAAATCCCAACCTTAACCCTAATTTTATATATAACATTAACCCTACCCATGATCCTAATTATTTCTCTAATTCTAATTCTAACCCTAACCATAACCCTGAGCCTACCATTGATCCTAATTTTATGTCTAATCCTAACCATAACCCTAACCCTGTCCTGAATTTTAACGCCAACCATAATATCTAACCCAAAATCCTAATCCTTAACCTCAACCTATTTCTAAACCTAAACCTTTTTATAAATTCTAATATCAACCCTAACCCTACCACTGATCTTAAAAATAATCCTAAACCTAAGGTCCTAACCCTACGCTCATTCCAAAAATATTTCTAAACCTAACCCTTTTAATATATTCCAACCCTAACCCTAATCTTAAACACAATCTTAAAACTAAACTTAATTCAAGTGTACTAATACTAACTACAAATATAATACCAATTTTATCTCTAAACCTAATCCTAACCCTAGCCCAATAATAAAATAAACCCTATCTATAACCCTGAACCATAACACTAAACCTAACCCTAATGCTAATTCTAAAAATAACACTTACCCTAACCCTAATCCCAATACTAATGTTAACCCCAACCTTTATCATATTTCTATCTATGACCTAATCCTAACCTTAACCATGCCCTTCATCCTAATTGTAACCTTAACCCTAACCCTAATCCTAATCCTAATCATAACCCTAACCCTAATCTTACTATTAATCCTAACCCAACCCCAATTCAAATTTTAACTCTAACTCTAACTCTATTCCTACTACATAACAATCAAAATATCCAAGTTTCTAACTCTAACCCTAACCTTATTCCATCCCTAAATGTAACCCTAACCCTATTCATAATGATAACACTAATTCTAATCTTTACTCTACCCCTAACCCTAATTGGGATGATAACCCCAACCCAAATTTTAATTGTAACTCTAATCATAATCGTAACCCTAACCCTAACCCTAACTCTAATGTTACTACTAAGGCTAACCCAACCCTAATCTTACCCTACTAAGGCTAACCCAACCCTATTCCTATCCCTCACCCTAATCATAATCATAACCCTAACCCTAACCCTAATCTTACTACTATTGCTAACCCAACCCTAATCCAAATTATAACTCTAGCCCTAACCCTATTCCTATCCTTACTATAACCCTAACTCTATTCATAATGATAATACTAATCATAATCATAACCCTAACCCTAATCCTAATTGGGATGATAACCCCAACCAAAATTCTAAATCTAACTCTAATCGTAATTGTAACCCTAACTTGAATCTTACTACTAAGGCTAACCCAACCCTAATCCCAATTTTAAATCTAACCCTAACCCTAATCTTACTACTAAGGCTAACCTAACTCTAATCCCAATTTTAACTCTAACCCTAACCCTACTCCTATCCCTAACCATAACCATAACCCTATTTATAATGATAACACTAATCCTAATCATTTAACCCTAACCCTAACCCTAAATCTTATGCTAACCCTAATCCTAACCCTAATAATTTTGTCTTCAATGTCATGTTGTAAATGATACTAGCATATATATATATATATTAAAAATAATATATATAAAAACACTGAGAGATATCCTTCTCGAGGCATCTATTTTTATCAATTACTCACATAAAAGTGCAATAGATGTCTTGAGAAGGATATCTCTCAATGTTTATATATATATATATGCTAGTTTAATTTGGGAAAAGATATGAAGGAATAAATAATCATTTTAGATTATTTATTTATGAGAGAAAGGGAAATGAATATTTAATTTCAAATGATTATGCAACCATTTAAATTAAATATAGAGGCAAATAGGAAAAGGGAATAAATAATTAAGTTGGATTAATTATAAAGTGGTAAGAGGGAGTAAGATAATTTTAATAATTATTTAACCATAGAAGGAAGAAAGGGATCAATAAATAGATAAATAACTAAGAATAATTATTTAACTATAGAGGGATAATGAAAAGCAAATAATTAAATAAATGATAATTTATTTAATTATAGAAAGAAAGAGTGTTAGCGACACAATTAAATAAATACTTAATTTATTTAATTGATCATAGGAGAATAAAGATCAAGAAATGAATTAATTAAATAATTAAAATTATTTAATTAATAGAGGAATGTGGTCAAAGATAATGATTAAATAATTAAAATTATTTAATTATGCAAGGAAGAAGCTAGGACGATGCAAAAAAATGACACTCACAAACTAAGACATTTTTCAGTGTTGACACTTGTGAAGAGTCACAAGCTAAGAGAGAAAAAATTGATCTCCTTTTGATGAGTGTGAGTTGTAAAGGCACGAAAATGAGAGCTCAAGTCACAGGTTTGGAAGAAATGAGGGTTTAAATGCCTATTTTTTTATGTAACTTTTTCATTTGGTGAGCAACAAATTTGGCACTTGCCAAATGACAACCATTTGGCGAGCACCAAATTTGGCGCTTGTGAATTGTAATATTACATTTTTTAACAATGTGGAACCTTTTTGTGTCACAAATTGGTGCACACACCCCTAAGGAGATCTACATGGGTTTGAAATCCACCTAAAAAGTAGGATTATTATGTTTCATCTATTGCTTTGATTTATAATGATGGGGAGCCTAGTTGTTATGAGGAAGTAGTGGATGGTGCTGAAAATGCTAAATGGAAAATAACAATGAAAGAAGAAATGGATGCCTTGGAGAAGAATAAAACATGGGACTTGGTAGAACTTCCAAAGGGTAGGAAAGTTGTTGGTTGCAAACAGGTCTTCAAATTGAAGAAGGGTGTTGATGACAAAGTTGAAAGGCACAAAACATTGACACTAGTAGTAAAAGGGTATTCTCAAAAGGAAGGTATTGATTTTCATGAAATTTTTTCACAAGTTAATCTATTTTCTATCTGAGTTGTTTTAGAAATTGTTGCTTTACTTGATCTTGAGTTGGAGCAATTAGATGTTAAAACAACATTTTTACATAGAGATTTGGATGAGGAGATATATATGGAACAACTAGAAGGGTTTTTTCAAGATCAAAATAGGATTATTTTTTACAAAATCAAAAATCCATTGTATGACCTGAAGTAGTCTCCCAGAAAATGGTACAAGAAGTTTGATTCCTTCATGGTGAAGCAAAATTTTACAAGTCCAGTGAGTATGACCATTGTGTTTAATTTAGAATTTTGAAAAATGGTTTATTCATTATCTTGGTATTATATATTGATGATATGCTTGTAGCAAGCAAAAGCATAGTTGAGATCAATGGGTTAAAGGCTTAGATGGCTAGGACTTCTAATATGAAGGATCTAGGAGTAGAAAAAAAAAATTAGGCATGGAAATACATAGAGATAGGGAACATGGTAAGCTTTGGTTATTGCAATAGGAGTATGTGGAGAAGATCCTCATAAGATTCAATATGCAGAATATGAAACCAATAAATATACCTTTAGCTTCTCATTTTATAATTTCTTCAATTTTATGTTCTAGTAATAAAGAAGAAAAGGATTATATGTCTTGTGTACCATATGCTAATGTAGTAGGAATTTTAATGTATGCAATGGTATATACCAGACCAAATATTTCACATGCAGTTGGTGTTGTTAGTAGATACATGGAAAATCAAGGTAAAGAGCATTAGGTAGTAGTGAAATGGGTGCTTTGGTATCTTAGAGGCACAAGTGATTATTGTATCACCTTTGATAGTTGTAGTGGTTATGTTGATTCATATTTTGCAGTTGATTTGGACAAAAGGATATCTACATTAGGTTATATCTTTACTCTTCTAGGAGTACCTATTTGTTGGATGTGAAAGCTACAAGAAACAATTGTTTT
Organism: Sequoia sempervirens; assembly: GCA_007258455.2. NCBI lineage: Eukaryota > Viridiplantae > Streptophyta > Pinopsida > Cupressales > Cupressaceae > Sequoia > Sequoia sempervirens. The sequence continues at coordinate 157,087,658 of VDFB02000017.1, read as the reverse complement.
ATCCAATAATAAGGAAAAGTATATGGCCACCTCACATGCATACAAAGATGCAATTTGGTTGAAGGGTCTTTTGGGTGATTTTTGAAAAGTGCAAGACAAGGTGATTCTATTTTGTGATAGTCAAATTGTTATACATCTAACTAAAAATATAGATTATCATAGTAGGACTAATCATATTGTAATTAAATACCATTTTGTAAGACAGGTTATTGATGGAGGTGGAGTATCTTGAGAAAGTTTGAATACACTAGAAAATTGCGTAGACATGTTTATAAAACTAGTATAGTTAGAGAAGTTGAAGTGGTGTTTGACTTCTCTTGGCTTGCAGAAAAGGTGATGAATGGGTATGGGAAAGTATCAAGTAAATTGTTATCAAGGTGGATATTATTAGATAGCTACAACAATATTAGGGTTTGTGCAAGATCATGAGGATCCAAAAAGTGGCGATGTGAAAAAAAGACATTTTTAACACACCCAAAAACTTGAAATTTCTGCTTTGACTTTTTGGAGGCTTGCGTACAATATCCATTTTGGAAAGCGGGAACCCATTTTTTTGAAAAACAAAACGAATATCCATTTTGAAGACCTAAAAAACCCTCTTTAGTAAAATGGGCATAACTTTTGCATTTCTTATCTAAATTTTGAATTTTTATAGGAGTTGGAAAGGTGATTGAGAGCTCTACGCAATGGACTAGGTGGTGTTTCTATGTTGTACACAAAAAATAATTATAATCATTTTAACTTCATATTTTATTTTTGAAACATCAAATGCTCAGTATTTTCACATGCAAAGTCTTTTTTTCATGATTATTTTGTAACACTCATCTCAAAATACTTGAAACATTAGAAAAAGTAATGAATAATGAAATATTTATATTTTGGTAGCAAGGAGATGAAAAAATCTTCATAAATCATCAGATCTCTCTGTCCCTTTCTCTACCTCTCTATATATCACTATGTCTCCCCTTAAGCTCTAGACCTATCCATCCCTCCTTCTCTCTTTGTCCCTCTTTATACCTATGTTTCTCACTCTCTCTCCTTGAGCTCTACACATATCTCTCTACCTATCTCTCCATAATTCCTTCTTTTTCTCTCTCTCTCTCTCTCTCTCTTAGATCCCTCTCCCTCTCCCTCTCCCTCTCCCTCTCCCTCTCCCTCTCCCTCTCCCTCTCTCTCTCTCTCTCCCTCCCTTTGAAGTCTCTCTTCCTCTTAACTCTGTCTCCCTCTTAGGTCTCTCTCTCAAGTATCTTCCACTCCCTCTTTCCCTCTTAGGTGTCTCTCTCTCAAGTCTCTCCCACTCCCTGCCTCTCAATTTCTCACTCATACTCTCTCCCTCTCAAGTCTCTCTGTCTCCCACTCTCTCCCTCTCTCCCTCCCTCTCTCCCTCTCCCTCCCTCTATCTCCCACTCTCCATCTAGTCCCTACAACTCCCTCTCACTCTCCATATCCCTCTTAGGTCTCTCTCTATCTCTCCCTATCTCTCTCTAGTCCCTAAAACTCCCTCTCACTCTCCATCTCCCTCTCTCCCTCTCTCTCTCTCTCTCACACACACACACAAACAAACTCTCTCCATCTCAGCTCTCTCTCTCCCACTCTCTCTCTCCTCTCTCCCTCCAAGAGCTCTCTTCTATCTCCAGGTACCTCTCCCTCTATCTCTCTCCCTCTCAAGTCTCTCTCTCTTTCTCCCACTCCCTCTCCCACTTTTAGGTCCCTCCCACTCCCTCTCCCTCTCTATCTCCACCTCCCTCTCTCTCTCCCTCCCTCTCTCCTCCTTTGAAGTCTCTATCCTTCTTAAGTATCTCTCTCTCTTAGATCTCTTCACTCC